>OZ038390.1:3253136-3369816 GCA_964036045.1 Eutreptiella sp. 'Long Island Sound 2002' | reverse complement strand
CCAAACCCGGGCGTTTTTGTGGGTGCCATCATCATGCAGCCCCCCCCCCCCCCCCCTCCCCTTGTGGGCTGTTGGTGGACTCGTGAAAGTCCCTCCCCCCAAAAAACACACACAAGAATGAGCGGTGGCGAGAGGCCAATAGGCACCGCCAAAGGCAAACAATCAGATACCGAGGCCTTGTGCCAACCCCCCCCCCGCCCCCAAACACACACATCGAGGGTTTGTACCTCAAATGGGCCTCCAATGCCGGTCTTTTTCCGCAAATTAGTCTTCTGCACACTGCCGAGGACTGTGTCTGACGTCGGTGGGTGGGTCACTTGCGGGTCTGTTGCATTGGAGGGCCCATGGGGAGACTCTGGGGATGCCCATGGCCTTGGACGACGACCGGAGGCCCACTGCGATCTTCGCTGGGCCGGAGAGGACCTTACAAGGCAAACCGGAATGGCAAGCGCCGGTGCTGCTGCCCCAGAACGGGCATGTGCCAAAGGGACCTGCTACCCAACACCAGCAGGGGGCCCATTAGACCTCCGACCTGCTTCTCCGGGTCATCGGTGCTGTGGTGCTGAGTGGCCAAGACATCTCTGGCCCCGTATGGCAGTATCTCTTGCATCCCCAGCCCCCCCTCCCCCATCCCCCTTGCCCCTTCGTCAGCCCCCCTTCTGTGCGTCAGGCATCGGATCAGGGATT
The DNA here is from genome assembly GCA_964036045.1 of Eutreptiella sp. 'Long Island Sound 2002'. NCBI lineage: Eukaryota > Euglenozoa > Euglenophyceae > Eutreptiales > Eutreptiaceae > Eutreptiella > Eutreptiella sp. 'Long Island Sound 2002'. Next base: position 3,369,129 of record OZ038390.1, on the reverse strand, counting down.
ACCATCGCAGTGCCTGATGTAGAGCTGAGGTGAAGAGCCGCTTCCCCTCCCAATCACGCACTGCATAGCCCAACGCATTACGCAGTGTACTGGGTGGGTCTGTGCCCTGTAGCTCTGTGATTGCCATGCCCTCACCCACTCTGTGCGTTCATCTCTTGCAGTTTCCCCCTCAAGATCCGTATCCAGAACATGACCATTATGCTGGGTATCATCAACATCATTGAAGGTGTCTTGAACTGTGGCTGCTGCTGCTGTGGCCTAGTTCTGCTGACGTTGTTGTCCACGAGATGGGGACGGTGCTCCGCCGTCCCCTTCAAAGGGTTCAGGGTGAGTGGCTGGCTGGGTGGGTGGGTGGGTGACTGCGTCCTATACATGTGTGTGTGAGAGAGTGTGGTTGTGTGAGTGTGTGATTGTGGATGTGTGTGTGTGTGTGTGTGTGTGTGTGCAGTGGCTTACCCCTCGATGATGTTGGCGATGTCAGTGAGACGTCACACCAAGGTGCTCGCAATTGGAGAGGGATGACTTGGGTGAACCCAGGTGGAAGTAAGGCCTGAGCACCTTTCGCTTGTGGTTATTTTTAGTGTTATCAGTTATTCAGCCGCCGCTCTGTTCCACCGCCGCGCGTCACAGTTGTGTGTCTGAGTGTCAATGCACATCGCTGTCGTTGTCTACTCTGTGGAGCATGAACATTGAGGGATGCATAGTGTACCCCTCGCACTTCTCTGATGAGGCAGTTTGGAGTCCTGTGCCCACAGTACCCATCTGTCCCACCCGCTGCTTCTGTGCACACTGGGTATCTGTTGTTTCTGGTTTCCTGCACTAAATGTGTGTGTGTGTGTGTGTGTGTGTGTTGTATGTGTGTGACGCCCAGTGATATGTGCGCCTCTATGTCCGCACTGGGTTTCTATTCTCTGGTCGCCCTTCACAGCACGCGCGCGCCGCCACACGCCTCATTGTGCCCCTGCACTCACCTGTGTGTGTGCGTGTGCGCGCGCAGCGTGCAGAACAGAGCAGCGTGCAGAATTTGTCTGTGGAGCAGCGGTTGCAGTGGTCAGTATCAACCGGAACACCGTGTCTTCCCAGTTGGACCACCTGCCTCTGTCGTGCGGTGAAGGTTGGTGGTGTTGTGTGGCCTGCGACCTGCTCTGTACTGGAGATGCATCAAGTGCTGGCTGGTACGTGTGGTGTCCATGGGGCAAGGCAGTGTGACAAGTGGTTGTGTGACGCATCCCATTTCTCTGATCTGCATCAGAGTTGCTGCCAGTGTTCAACCCGGAGACCGACGCTCACTAGGACTCGCCCCCATGTCACACACTGCTGCCCGGTCACATCCATCGCTCAGCGTCTGGCTCAGTAGCTGTCAGCACGGTCAACACCCCCCTCTCCTCCAATCACGTCTCTGCCTGGGCATCAACGGCAAGTCTGATATGCATTGAGTCATTCGTGGGGTGAGTCAGGTGTAGTGGAGAGCACCCTCCAAACTTCGTGGGCTTGGAGTGACTGAATGTGAAGCCTGTCAGTGCCCCTCGCAGGGGAGTGCACGCCATCGGAGCAGAATGCTGCATTCCACATTCCACTCCCAAACGGCACCCGCCCCCTACCACCCGCCCCCGCGCCCCTAGGCCTGACGTCAACACACAAAGGCAGTCACACAAGGGACACCGCACTGGACACCAGGTGTACTACACAAGAACCCACCAGCCTTTGAGGAGCACCCTCACTGTGATTTCCCACCGTCTCCGATCCCCCGCACATCAACTCCTTTGCCTCCCCCTCCTCCTCCCCCGGGAGTGGGGCCGTCACCTGACGGCCCCAGTCCAGACTCGCGTGTTGCGGGTTGTGGTATGCCAGACCCCCAGGCCCTGCTTCGGGGCCTGGGTCCCATGGCAGGTTGGTTGGCGGGTCATAGGGGACATTATGCCTCTAAGTGCTGCAGGGAATGGGGGGGGGGGGGGTACCTATGGTCTTTTAGGCCACTGACGAGCCATTTTCTTCCTGCGCTTTTTGTGCTGATCGCCTCTTGTGCGCACGTGCAATAGCACAGGCTTCCTCCGGGGGCTCGTGGTACTGGGTTGCACTCCCCAAAAACCAATTGGCTCCGGATGGCGTTCGTCGCCCTGGTGAATGCCTCAGCACGGCTGCTTTTAATCCCCCCCCCCCCCCCCCGCTGCTGAGTCTCCCTTCCCCCCCCCCCCCTTCCCCCCATAACCGCTCCTCTACGCTCAGTATGCGGACGCCAACGCCTCTGGCCATCTTTTCAAACACCTGATGCAGGCTGGAGGGCGCAGGGGGGTGGTGGGCACACGGCTGGAGGGAAAGGCAAAGAGAACAGGGGGGGGGGGGGGCTGATGCAGGCTGAACGGAAGGGGGCTTTGCACCTCCGCGGTAGGTCACTGGGGCATGGATCATGCTCAACCCCCCTCCCCCTTTGCGAGAACAATGCCCCTGTGAGAACAACACGAGGTGTGTATGTTCCGAAACACTTGGAACCGTGGAATTTCGCGGTTGCCTTTTCGGGTGGTCCATGAAGATCAAGTTCTTTGCTGTCATTGGGGCTGGAGATGGTGTTCTGGGGATGCTGATGACTGTCCTGCCACTTGTGTCTGGGTGTCCAGGCCATCATGCATGGCCCGGGCGCTGCGGTAGTGCCACCGCTTGCGTCTTCTCGGAGTGCGCGTGAACAGCGCTTTTGTCAGAAGGACAGGAGGCGTTGTTCCCGTCGTTTTCAATGCTTTTGCGATTGTTCTCACAAGGAGGACACAGGGTTGGCGTCCTGATTCACCCACGGGAACAGGCCCGGGGGGGGGGGGGTGCTACATCAATCACGGCAGTACAACACATCCTCTGCGGAGAGGATGGGCGGTGTGGGGGATGGTAGGCAGCGATCCCAGCCACTGCAGATATGTAGAGTGCCTGCTATGTATTGTTGTGGCGGTTCATGGGGCCTGCCGCGCCTGAGGTCCCATTCTGGAGGGCTCCTGGGGCTAGAGAGCGGGGCTGGAGTATCAATGTCCCATGGAGCATGGTGTAAGTTGAATCCGATCCTATCAAGTTGAGCGTGAACGCCTTGTGTGTGGGGGGGTGGGTGGGTGGGTGGGTAGGTGGGTGGGTGGGTGGGTGGGTGTATGTGTGTGCATGTGCGCGTGTGTGTGTGTGCGTGCGTGCGTGCGTGCGTGCCTGCATGCGTGCGTGGCAACAGGGCTGGGTCAGCTGAGCTGGGCTGGGCTGGGCTGCACTTGGCTGGGCTGACCGTTCCACCTGTGGCGCTGCTGGCAGTTAAGCAGTGTCGCATGTTGCGTTCTTCACAGCTGCCGCTGAGGCGAGCTGCTGCTGGACAACCTCCTTCTGCACCTATAGAAAGGCGCCTAGCGCATATCATGCACGGCTTTTGTGGCTTACGATGACGCGTGCCTGACGAGAATCTTTGCACTCAGCGCCTTTGTAGTGCCTGTTTGTTCAACGGGTGTGTGTGTGTGTGTGTGTGTGTGTGGTCATATTGTATTTGCAGGTCTGGTGGTGGTTCTTCGGCCCTCATCACGTGGTTATTGCTACTCCGGCCTGCACTGCCACCCATGTCTGTGCCTGGGTGTGCACTCGTGTGGATGTGTGTGCGTGTGTGGCATGGACCTCTGCCTGTCCAGAAAGTGGCGACTGCTTTTACAGCTTCTGCTGAGGCATGAATGCCCTTTCCTTGCCTTGAACGTGGTGTGAAGTTCACTCCTCTCTCTCTCTCTCTCTCTCTGTGTGTGTGTGTGTGCGCGCGCGCGCGCGTGTGTGTGTGTGTGTGTGTGTGTGTGTGTGTGTGTGTGGGGGGCGGGGGGGGGGGAGTTGGTGCAAGCCATCCTTAGTTCATGCCCTCCTGTACCTGATGTGACGGCACAGACAAGGGTCGCTTCTTCAAAGCCATGAGCAGTTGAGTATTTCATTGCAGCGTGTAAGTCCCGGGCCACTGTTTGATACCTTATATCTGAATCCCCCCCCCCCCTGCCCCCCCCCCCCCCCCGCCCTGCCAGCCATCAACAGGGGCCCACGGGAGACGATGGCCGTCACAAATCTGCCAACCGTACCCCCCACCCCCCGTGTCCAACGAATGCCTCGTCCGATGAACACTTCCGGGCGGACGGTATTTCTTTGGGACCTCCTTCAGTAGGTCCCGGGTGTAGGGAGGGAGTGAATTCGTACCGAACGGCGTGTCCAACGAACACTCCTGTTCGGACCGTACTTTTTGAGGGCTTTATTGGACACCGGGGGGGGGGGGGGTCAAGGTCGAGCTTTCGGTGGGGCACACGGGGGGGGGGGGGGCATGCCCGTTGCTGTGAGAAGCCGCGATCCCGGGCATTCTTGTCACGTTGGACTGCGTTCACGGTGGGTCACGCAGTCCAAACGCCCGGGACGGTAGTGCTACAGGGCTGCAAGGGGTGGGGTACCCCTGTCCCAGTCACACCCCAGCCCCACAGTCGGGCCCAAGGGCGTCCAGGTCCTTGAAACCCGCCTGCCCTCGAGGATAGCGCAGTGCCTGCACCGTGTGTGTGTGTGGGGGGGGGGCAACCAAAGGAGTGCACTCGCTGATTCGGTGCTTTTGGGGGGGGGGGGTCACAGGGGCCCGACAAGAAGTTGGTGCTCCTCTGCCTATTTGGGGCCGCAGAAGAGCTCTCTGCGGAGGCCACGCTCGCCTGCCTTCCTGGTTCACAGCCTTTGTGGCCCATCCCTTGTTTCACCAACGCCGGTGCACGCTCCCTCACAGCGGTTCTCCGTCCCGCTGTGTGCGGCACACACCGCAAAAAGGCATGGGCATGCTGACTTGTACCCCTCCCTCGGATGTGCATTCGGAATTGCCGGGTGCTGTGGGCGCCGCAGGAGATCAGCAGTGTCGCATCCTCTGCGGAGAGGATGGGCGGTGTGGGGGATGGTAGGCAGCGATCCCAGCCACTGCAGATTTGTAGAGTGCCTGCTATGTATTGTTGTGGCAGTTCATGGGGCCTGCCGCGCCTGAGGTCCCATTCTGGAGGGCTCCTGGGGCTAGAGAGCGGGGCTGGAGTATCAATGTCCCATGGAGCATGGTGTAAGTTGAATCCGATCCTATCAAGTTGAGCGTGAACGCCCACTGTGTGTGTGTGTGTGTGTGTGTGTGGTCCGTGTGTGAGTTAAAAAACCTGGTCTTGGCCTAGCAGCACTTTGTCTCCAAGCGCCGTCGGTTGCTCGTGTGTGTGTGTGTGTGTGTGTGTGTGTGTGTGTGTGCGTGCATGTGTGACGTTCGTGGGGCCATCCCCGAAACATTATGAAAATGGTCCGAGGTTGGCTCTCTGTGCTGACCCTCTGCACACAGTACCACTCATACTGCATGATGGTGTTAGGCACAGAGATGCACGTTTTCCGTGACGTGCTGGGCAACACAAACACCATCAGGGCCTTGGGGCATCCGCATGTTCTGCATGGCCGCAGTGTAAATATGGGGTGCCTCGCCAGCACACCGTTGTACCCTCCCCCCCCCTCCCCTGTGCAAGAACCGCACAAGAACCGGCCCCTGGTTCCGCAGCATTTCTCCTGACGCTACTTTTTCTGGCAAAGAACTGGGTTCATGGTTGTGGTGGACGAGGGGCAACACTCCAGGCATGCAGGACAATGTTTAATGGGTATGGCAGGCCATGGCACGCCCCATTCTGCTCCTTGCTTCGTTTGACCGCGTGTTTGCCCGTGAGGAAGGAGAGGATGCAATCCCCGGTTCAATGCAGCCAGGAATGGGCTGCCTGATGTGACGGCACAGACAAGGGTCGCTTCTTCAAAGCCATGAGCAGTTGAGTATTTCATTGCGGCGTGTAAGTCCCGGGCCACTGTTTGATACCTTACATCTGAATCCCCCCCCCCCCCCCCCCAGCCCTGCCAGCCATCAACAGGGGCCCACGGGAGACGATGGCCGTCACAAAGCCAACCGTACCCCCAGCCCCGCATGATGGAATGGATTGTACCCCCCCCCCCTATTACGCTATTACCAGTGTATCCTCAGTGGAACTGCCGAACATTGCTGCATATGCATACCAGGACGTGCATGTGTGGAGCGCTTTGTTGACCTGCGCCCCCCCCCCCCCCCCGCCGCCATGGCAGCAAGGGGACCGAACGGGGCGTTCTCTGGGCACTCTCCGGCTGCGAAGGCCATCCGTGTTGGTAAGCCTCCCTCCCCAACCCCGAAGGGAAAATTTATTTGGGCCGTTTTTGGTCCACACACTTTTGGGTTTTCGCCCCCCCCCCCCTCCCCCCCCTTCTTCCAGCGCACCTTTTCTCAATACTCAGATGCCTCGGGTAGCGCCAATTGAGCGGTCAATGGGGAGACTCTGCAGAGTGTCAGTGATGGCAGTGCTGCAGTTGAAGGGAGGTCTGCCAATTGGATCTGCCTTGCGAATGTCCAGGATGCCTCAGCTCACCCTCAAGGCAATTATCCCCCAGGCGGCGTCCGTCTGAGGCTCTGTGCCCCCAACCCCCTGGAGCGGGCGGCTGCCTGGCCCATTTGGGTGAAACAAGGGCTGCTGTGGCTGTGGCCAGTGCGGCGCTTGTGCGGCGACATGACCTCTGCCGTTGTACATTACCTTCTTCGTCTTGTCTGGGGCAGTGCTGCAACTGTTCCTGACGGTGTCCCTTTCCGCCGCTTTGCCTTTGCCAAACAGATCATTCATGGGCGGCTTTGTCTTGCGAAGAAGGGGCAAGGCCAGGAGCGGGACCGGGCAGTGCAGGGGGGGGGGGGGGCTACATCAAACATGGGGCTGCAAGCGTTGGCTCATGCACTGTTTGCAGGCTGCTCAACACTCTGTTGAGTCCATATATATTCCTGGGGATTCAGAAGTGGCAGAGCACGGGGGGTGCCCAGGTGCAGGCCCTGACCCCCCTCCCCCCTGCCCCCTTGGGGGCCAAAATGTTTGAGAGGTCCCGACCATCGTACAAACCAAAATGGAGGCGCCGGAAAATTTTTGGGCCCCGTTGAAAGGGGCTGGGAGAACCGGTCACCCCATGTGTTTATACTCAAAGGGCTCAGTTTTTTCTCAGCATTTTCCCTGGGCCCCAAAGAGGGCAGGATTTGTGCAGCCACTTCTGATTTTGTGGCCACATCAATCTTTCCCCCGCCATGGGGACGAATGGGGACAAATGTCGTTTGTTGCTCGTTGATGATCCCGCCCTCGAAGCTCAGCCCCGGCACAAGGTAGCGGTTAGTGTTTTTGGTCCCAGCCCCCCCCCCCCCCCCCAACAGCCGCCCCCCCTTTCAAGGGGCCAAAATGTTCAGGGGGTGTCGGGGTCAAGGACTGCACCTGGGCACCCCCATGTGGCAGAGGTTTTCTGGTCTGGAAATGGCCTGCCGGACGGGTGCTCCCAACCCCTGCAGAGACCGTGCGTGACCTCCGCTGTGCCCAGACCTGGGCACGGGATCTGCAGTGCCCAGGTCTGGCATGGGCTTTGCATGGCGTCCAGTTGGCGCACCCGTGCGCTCGAGTTGGAGCGGGCATGGGGAGGGCATGCAAGCCCAAGTTGGGCAGGGGACCTGCTTTGAGCCCAGACAGAGGACCGCTGGTGCCCAAGTTTGCTGGGGCCGAGTGGTCTCTTGTGGTCATCGGCTCTATTATGTTCTCAACCCGCACATCTCAGCTCTCAGCATATGCGGATGGACTGCCCTACTGTGGCAGATCCTGGCCTGAAGGCAAAGTTACTGTAGCTTGAAGAGGTGGTCGCTTGACCCTGCTTCATCGGCAAAGGATGGGTGGGATATTGTGGTGGTGGATGGGGGGGGGGGGTATACCCGGATCAATTTTTTTGTCCGTGCCATTTGGAATAAATTCTCTTTGAGATATCTGAACTGGAATTTTACTGATGCTGCCAAAAAGGCGTTTGTGGGCCCGTGAGATGCTAAGACATTGTTGTGGGAAATGTATAGAATTATCATTTGTGTATTTTATCTCCTCAGCCCATTCCAAGAAGAAGAGGCTGCATGCTGGAACCCTTTGTTCCAACGCCTCTTGCGTGTACACCTCTTGACCCAATGCAGCCCAACAGCTGCTTCTACGCACCTTTGAGACGCACAACCACCACCTTCCACGTCTAATCATTAGTGGCACGCAGGTTCAAAGGGCAGTTGTGTTGGGTGAGCCCTCTCCTGGTTGGAGGTGGTGGCATCAGATGTTGCCCTCCGACAAGAGCCACAGTGCGGAGGCGGGCCCTGCACACTTGCACGCCTGAGATCCATGCTGTACCTTGCACCCCCTTTCTCGGCACAGAACAGACTGCAGAACATTATTCACAATGGATGTTTCATTGCTCTTCTGTCGTGTCAAGGGTGGCATTGGGCACCAGTAAAAAGACACAACAAAACTGAAACACCGGTCGTGAGCGGTGTGTACACGGTGCCAGAGATAGAAATTGTACGTGCCTGCAGGCCCCGACCCTTCCTTCTGAGAAGCTTGGATCCGCATCTGTCATCAGAACCAATTGTGAGCCATACGGCTACCGGGATCGGCGCCGCTGTGGGACATGCGATCTTGTGACACCATTGGGCAAGCCAGCACTGCGGCACATCTCAAAGGTTGATTTGTCTGATTGTCCTTCACAGTGAAGCTGCAGATTTTTTTTGGCATGGAGTTGGTTGGGTTTGCACAGTGCACAGGTTTTCCTCCAATGGCAATGCAACCCTCCTAGTCTGTCAACTGGGTCAGAACAGTGTATAGATTTGTAGACAGGTCACAACAGTTTTTCAACAGAGGATTTGGGTTTTTTTCCCTTAAAAAAAGATGAGCCACAATGGGGAGAGGATGCAAAAAAGCCCCATCCCATTTGGGACTCAGTGTGCTCAATGCTCATGGGATGCTCCGTGCATCTGCCTGAGTAGATCAGAATTGGCCAGGGGTTTATCTCACTCAGCCCAACAGTGCATCGTTTCCAATGGTGCATTGTTCACATGGATAGTCTACTTGTTACAGGTTGCTTGCACGCTGCAATGCCCAACAGCGCTTGGGGGCCAGTGGCTAGATAACACTCTGCCTGACGAGGACAGTAGCTGGCATCATTACTCATTCACTGGCATATTTTGGGGTTTTTCTGACTCAAAACCCAGCGATGAGCCAGGTTAAGGCTGGAACCGACGGCATGGTGTGCTGCCTCGCCCACCTGCAAAAGTGCATCAGAGTGCAATGACTCCGAAATACCACATTTTCTGCACAAATAAAGCATGAAGGATGGCCAATGTTTCTTCACATACCAATGGCAAAGTATGGCCAAATCAATATAACATAGGTATAAAGCGGTGCCATGACCACCAGCAGAGCCCCAAAATGCAACGTGATGACAGCCTGCTGCATTTTGCACATTACCACGAAGATTATCAATGCAAGAGTGTTTTAGGTTTAATGTTTTTCATTTCATTGACCTTGATTCTTTCAGATATTTTTTTGTCTCCAAGTCCGCACCTTTTTTGTCTCCACAAACCTTCATTGCATTTCCATTTGCAAAACTGCATGCAACATTTTTCAGGAAAGAGCCAATGCCAAAAACCGCAAAACATGCAAAATGATGATGAACCACTTCGGTTATTTCCACTAAAACCAAATGCAAAAAACTGTTTGTTTGTTTCAAGGAAAATAACATTCGAAAATGTTGCAATGCACATTTTGCAAAAATGTATGGTGCATGGCCAAAGATACCCAGACAAGGCACCATTTATTGTTAGCTAAACTTAGTCACTGGTGTTTTTTGCACGAAACCACATTTTAAAGTCGTGCTCGGGTTTCTTATTTAGTTACTAGTTGTAGACTTAGATGTTCGTGCCCAACTTAGTTGTAGACTTAGATGTTCGTGCCCAACCAGAGCACCATGCGTAGTACCATGCGGGTGCAAGTGCAAGACATAATGGCAAGTGTTTATGAACACTCGGATCACAAGTATCGGGCTAGTGTGGTCAATTGCCACCCTCCACGTGATTGTTGGGCACCAAGGAAAGCAACAAGTCGGCTGGCTGCGTCTAGCGAGCACTGCCGGCCCGTTTCTTGGCACTCTTTGTCTCTAGGCCTAGACCACCGCTTTTTGCTATCCAACCCGGGTTTGAGACAATTTTCACCGTAGAACTATGCACCTGAGCCACTTTTTGTTGCAGAGAACATTGCACATTGCACCAGGAACGTCAGCTTCAGTCAAGGTTTTCTCGGGAGATTGTAGTGTTGATAGCACACCCAGGAGCTTCACCGGGCCCCATCAATTTGATAGTGTCACCCCGAAAGGCCAAAAAAGGTTTCCATAAATACCGAGCTACACGAGGTGCCGCGGAGTGTAACCTGTTGTCGGAACACACTGGGGTCCAAAGGACCACCAATGTGATATACCTTCTTGCACAATGGCCAATATTCACACATGAGTGCTAATGTAACTGAGGAACATTTAATGACAAGCGGTATCACGTTGGCTGAGAAAAATGGCAAACTCACGCGCCACTCCTTTTCCGTACCCCATTTCTAAAACTGCCTTACTGAGTTGTTGCTGCAGGTTGAGGTTACCAGCCCATGTCACTTCATCGAAAACAATGTCGTTCGCTCCAAAGCTATTTGCAATACATTGTCAACACACAATAAGCAGAGATTCACCCCGTGCGGCGGATCGTGTAACGATCTGAGGGCCCAATCTATACAAACCATCCATAGGGTGGTCGGGTTCCACACCTTTGCCCTAACTTGCAGTTCATTTAGAGAAGCCAGATGCGGCTGCTCCCGGACAAATGGCTTGGCGTAGAGATCAGCGAGAATATTGACGGGCAATTTTTATAGGGAACTTTCATGCAGCATGACCAATGCCAAGCCTGCATGGGTGACTCATTGTTGTACGGTACTTGTATCTTCTTTTCCATAAGAGGGCAAAGAAGCGGTAGTTGTGCTACCAAAAGTAGGTATTGCTCATTTATTGAGGAAGACATGGAGGTATCGTACAACGATGGTTCACCTACGCACACTTGGGAGCGGTCATACCGCGTGAAAGTTCGGAGCACAAGTTCTTCAAGCATCGATGAGGTGTCATTTTAACCTGAAACGCATTCATGGTGCAACGAGTATGTTTTTGGGTCTCTTACAGAATTCAAAGACATTTTCACGCAAAGTACCACGAATGTCGACGATGAACGCGTCAACGATGAATGCGTTGACAACAGACACGACGATTTAGCAAAAGAATTTGAGTTGAGTTCCTTGCTGTAGCTTCATAAATTGCAACAGTTGAAAAACGAACAATCGGAAGATGAGTATGCCTTTGCTTTTCAACCGAAAATTCGCCTTCACACAAATTAAGTTGGAAGGCTACGAGAAAGCCAGAGAAGAGACAAAAGAGTGATTGCTCAGTGAGTTTTGGAAAACTTTGGTGAAGCTTTTCGAGAAGAAGAAGTTTGAACGTCTCAATGCCAATGCACCATTTGTCAAGAACATGTTTGAGGATCTCTGCAGCTCCGAAGAAATTCAACAACTATTCTACCAAGTTCGCCATTGTACCGACAAATGTGTTGTCGTTCACGCACCCATTGGTCCTTGGAATGTGGGAACAAAAGGTCAGTATGTAGAACATGGTATATGGCTCCAGTTTGATGAAATTGATGAAATTTTAGTTGCTTTGATGGAGTTCGGTCAGAGAAAAATGAAAAAAACACCAAAGACATGCTTGTAGGAGCCCAAAAAAGACCCTTGTCCAGAATATTCTGATAAAGAATGGTCTGATGAAAGAAAACAATCAATTTTGCAAAATCGGAAGTTTGTACGGTTTGCGAACCTATTGGTAAAATGGGTACAATGACGTACGGTGGGTGGGTAAGGTTTGGGGCAAAAGCGACAGGTGCTAGTGTGGTTGTACATGGCAACAATTGGAATCTTTGGCATCAATCAGGTGTTCAAGAAGACGGAACTATTGAGAATGTGTTTTCTGTTGTTTTGCAATGCATGCGAACATGCATCGAGTCTTTTGGGCTCGGCATGTGGTGTAGTTTCTGAAAGCGGTTTAAGGAACTGGATGGGCTAAACGCACAATATGACCATGCATTAAGGTTTGAGTGCGCATTGAAGAAATTGCATGGTAAGGTATCATGCACTAGGGCATGGCAGAGTTTTTGGAGGTACCAAATTTTACGAATTCCGCTTTCTTCGAAATGAAATAACATTTTTTTAGATAAAAAGCACTTCTTAAAGCATCCTGTTGCAAACCCTCTCACAAACCCTCGCCCTTTTGTCAGCAAAATAAGATGTTTCAATTTTCAAAAACTTAATATGCCTAATCATCCCCTAGCAGCCCGGGGATTGAGGGGATGCACAGTGCAAAAATGTGCCTTATCATGAAGGTACTCGATCAACTGCTACGCACAATGAATGGCTTGTGTTGAAATTTCCCTTGGCTCTTTTCAATAGCAAACAATACAGTGAATTCCAGGAATGATCTCTCACTTGAGTAGTGACAATTCAATGTGTCAACAAAACACCAACCTAAAAGGTTGCAACAAGAATGGTACAAAAGCCTTGTTGAACCTTACAAATTGATATAAAAACATTTGTAAATCATGCAAAAGCTCATTTTATATCAATGTCATAGATTAGAAACATCCCATGCTGAAATGGATTTATCGCTTTTAGGAAAATTGCATGGATGGCATCCGGGAATCGAACCTAGGATTTTGCAATGCAAATCCCATGTTCCGCCAATTATGATAACACATCCGGCTGATAAATTTTCATCTCAATTAATTATAGATCAACAAACAAACGGCCTGGCCAGCCACAAAAGGCGCCGTTCAGTGCAAAAGATCAACAGACAAGATCGTCTGAACTCAGAAAACATCCGTCTTTTCTTTTTCTGCCCCAGCAGAACAATGTCCCGATCCACAGCGATCATGCATGACAGATCGATCAGCGATTACGACAAAGTCCTTAGCAAGTCTGAACCAAGAAGACGATGAACAGGTACTGTCATGCTCATGGTAGAACTGCATTGTTGAGGGAGTTATAGAATATAGAACTGTAGCCAGACTTCGTCAGTGCATCTGCGAGTTGATCTTGCGTACCCACCCATTCTAGATTGGTAACTTCTCTAGACGTTATAGCATCACGAATCACCGCAAGCTCAATGAGAAGTCTCTTCTCAGACACAGCCTTGTGCAGATAGAAGTGGTCGAATAGTGAAGCACAGTCGGTGTGTAGCGTAACAGGGATTCGCATCTTCGTAATCTCAGTAACGACATTGAGCGTCAAGAACAGGTCATCCAAGCAGGCTGAACAAGCAAGGGTTTCCCAAGCAAAGGTGGACTTTACGACTCTGCGCAGGGTACGGCTTTTCCAGTTGATCAGACAGAAGCGCTCCTTCTTGTCTTCACCGACACTTGCGATAGTCCACAGCCAGCCACCAACAGTTTTCCCTTCTTCCCCATTGCCCCATGACGAGTCATGGTATCCAATAAGACGAACACGTCCACTCAACTTGGGAAATCTGATGAATAGCGATCTCTTCCTCATGTGCTGCAAGGTCTTGTTCGCTTGAAGCGCATCCGAGACTGTAGGTTTGCTTGATCGTTGTGAGAGACGGCACACGCTATAAGAGAAGTCAGGTCTCGTTTGCCCGGTACACCAGGACAAAGCTCCAATCAAGCCGCGGTACAAAGTGGTCTCTTTCGCGTTTGATAGTCTTCCACGATCTGTAGTCTCTCCTCAAGAGATATCTCCGCGATCTCATCAATGTACTTCTGTTGGTCCAACGTTATCTCGATCAGATTGCCGTCATCGTCACATTTGCATTCCAAATGCACTCCACAAAACACATACTCCTCTCTTTTTTCAGACCCAACAGAGAAGACACCGTGCAACGCCTCCAGAACGGATGAGATGAGAGAGTCAGTCCCAGCGATGGAGATATCGTCAACGTGAACGGCCGCCCATCCACAAAGATTCTCATGATCCCGAAAAAGGTATATTGCGAGGTCAAACGGCACCACAATCGCACCAATAGACAGCATAGCCTTGTGCAGCGCCTGGTACCAGTGCAGTGGAGCGTCCACGAGCCCGTACACCGCCTTCCGCAGCTTTAACAACTGCCCCGGTGCATGCAACTCTTGTGGAGGCCGTAGATACACCTCACGCCGCAGGGCGCCTCCTTGTAAAGAGGCAGTGGAAATGTCCACAGCGATCGGAACCCATCCTCGATAAGAAGCCACCGTGAGCAGCACACGCCAGGACGACTTGGAACACGTCGGAGAAAAGGTATCCAGGTCCCGCAGACCCGCCTCGTGAGAGCCCCGCACAACCAACCGCGCCTTCGGCTTCAATGAACCATCGTCCTGCACCTTGTCAACGAGAATCCACCGACACGATATCGCCTTCTGCCCATTGTCTGGTACCAGGTCATACACATGACAAGCAACCCAGGATGCCAACTCCTTCTGCTTTGCCACGACAAAATCCAGCGATTGTGCCCTTTCAGGTGTCACCTCCCTCATGCCACGACGCGCAGAGCGATGCGCCACATAGCAATATGAAAGGAACACCTCACCCGAGATAGCAGGAGGCATCACAGATGTGTAACGTTTCCAGACCAACTCAGGAAGACCAGGTCCCAACCTCGTAAGCACGGACATCGCACCCCTGGCCCGCAAACGTGTCACCACAGGTTCCCTGTCGTCTCTCGCCTGTCTCAGCTCAGCAACCTCCTCCGCGCTCAGCTCATTCCCCGCCTTGTCAACGAGCAACTCTTCCAACTCTTGTTGCGCTTCATCAGGCACTGCCACAGGTGCAACCTCGGGAACAACATCAGGAGAGCCAAGCACCGCCGAAGCAGTCTGCAGTGTAACAGAGGTACGCGCCTCACACTCCCGCCGTGCCGTAACACGACAAAGTCACCGTCAGCACCAATGACCACAGCCGGCCCATGCCAAGAATCCTTGCCCTTCTCAAGTGATGCAAAGTAAAAAACCGTATCGCCAGTCACAAGCTCAACCTTACGGTTAGTAGACGGCCGACTACGCTTCGCCAGCAAAACCTTCGCACGAACATCCGCTGCATGAAAATTTTCCCGTGCACGATACATAGCATCCAAGAACTTCACCATGTAGTGGCCCACATGATCAGAAGGCACAGGTGTTTCGGCCAGAGCAAGTAACTTCGCAGCCACAAAATCAGGCCAGTGTGAAGACACCCCATACACCAATTGCTGAGGCGAAAAACCTCGATCCGGCATAGGATGATAGTTCAACGACATGCATGCCACATCACACGCATCTTGCAATGACGGAGTGTCATCCGCCTCCAGAAGTAACTCCACGGTATGTCTCAGTTGATAATGGTGCCTCTCCACACCTCCCAGAGACCAATGTGAACCAGCCGGCGCACAGTGCAGCGTAACGGCATAACGCTCAGCGAACATCCTGATGAGCTCATTGTCAAACTCCTTCCCCAAATCAGTGTACAACAACACCGGAGGACCATAGTACTTGACCCACAGATGCAACAACGAATGACACACGTTCGTGGCGGACTTGTCACGAAGAACAGAACAATGTCGGAGGCGAGTGAACAAACAGATGGCATGCAAAACAGGCTCCCCCCGAAGATACCAGAGATCCGCACCCGTCTCGTAATTGAAATGCGGTTCCTTGGGCATGGCCACCAAAGGACGCCTTGGTGCCTTCTTCCGCTTTTCACAGGATTCACATACCAATCCCCGTGCTACAAACCGGAGAAGAGAAGGATCTCGATCCGGATAGGCCACAGCCAACTGTTCAACCAGATGAGGAAATGCTGCATGCCCGAGCTTGGTATGTAAGGCTAGCAATTCCTTGCGCGCCAGCCGTTCGTCGCCCCAAGACTCAGTAGCGAACATCGAATACGAGTGTCCAACCGGCAGAGAAGCTAGCCACAACAATGCACGATGCGACGAATCCCTACGCAGCAAAGAGATAACACCAGATGTCCGGACGAAGAAACATCACAACGAATCGTAAAATTGTCAGCACCCAAGTGTACAGTAACCGTGTTGTTCGCCGCGTCAATCCTCATGCGCATTCTCGCCATAGATCGCCGGCCAATCAACAGAGGCGTTTCCCCAGAAACCACGTGAGTACGTAAGAACTCCACGCGACCACCAATCTGTACTGGTAAGTCGACTCTGTACAGCGCTTACTTCGTGCCACAGTCCCCAAACACAAACCACGCATTGGTGTCACTCCGACGAACATCAGAGCCATCTGGTCCAAGCTTACGCAGATAGTGATCGAGCCAAAATTCCTCACACATCGTGTCGGTACACCCAAGATCAATGATCCCACGACCCAAAGATTCGGAGCACAGCTTGTGAAGTGGAGAAGACAATGGACCAGAGTGCGCCATCAAACACACACCAGGGTTGTGAAACAAATCAGCAGTGGTGTCATGACCAACCACCGAGAAAACCTCACGCATGCCAGCCCCACCAGACTTGTTCTCAGCGGTTGGCAATGCACGTGAAGACCCTTCCTCTTCCGTCGACGCCTCTTGTGCCATCAGGGTCGAAGCTGACGTCGTCTTCTCAGGACAATCACGTTGAACATGCCCACGCTTCCCGCACTTCCAGCAGGTAACCCGGGACCCACTCTGCGTGCTAACCTTATTTCCGGTTGGTGTTTTGTTGTTCCCCCGTCGCTGCGCCTCAGCCCCAAGCATGCAATCGATTGGTCTCGACGTCGACGCGCCTGGAAAAAGCTGTCTAATAGCAACCAACACTTGCGAGAAAACCTACGACCGACCTGTGCTCGCGACAACCATCGCCCGCTGATCCGCATTCAGGTCGGAGTTCAGCAACGCCAGCGTCCCCGAAAATCGCTCATCCAAGACTATGCCAAAATTCGCAAGACGATAGACCAGCATATCCAGCCGATTAATCCGGGTAAGCATGTCACTGTCACCTCGCTTACACTCCAACAGTCCAACAACTGCCTGAAGTATATTGTCTGCAGTATCTCCACCGTACGCCCATTCTAGTATCCCAAGCAGTCCTTGAAAGCCTTGATCAGTACGAAGCGCGTCCAGTGGCATCTTTGCAACGACAACGCGCGCCGCACGCCCTCGTAGCTTCGTGAAAACCTGACCATTGCGTGTCGACACTGCAAGTGTACTCTCTGCATGCCACGCGACGACCTGTACGCGCCACGCGGGAAACTCGTGTAAACCAAGCTTGCTGTCCACTGCCTCGTCTTCAGAACCAAACGTCGGACAGTCGAGTCGCGAAGGAGATCCAGAAGACATCGGAGTGGGTAACGTATTCAAGCGATGCAGTAAGTGGACGTTGTCTTGTTGAACTCGTTGCTGCTCAGCCTGCAGAGAAAGCACCTGTGCGTCGAATGCTTGCTTCATGTCATGTAGAACTTGATTTTGCTGAAACAACTGTCTTTGCAACGTGCCCATAGACGTGTTCAAATCAACCGGCGCAATGCCAGTCACACCATCAGGAGGATACAACAGAGTGTGGCCAGAAGGTCCTGCCCCAGGAGTATAAGTAGGATCCAGATCATCCAAGGTAAGTCCAGCCATGGAACAGTGATGCTACCAGTGTTAAAATTTCCCTTGGCTCTTTTCAATAGCAAACAATGCAGTGAATTCCAGGAATGATCTCTCACTTGAGCAGTGAAAATTCAATGTGTCAACAAAACACCAACCTAAAAGGTTGCAAGAAGAATGGTACAAAAGCCTTGTTGAACCTTACAAATTGATATAAAAACATTTGTAAATCATGCAAAAGCTCATTTTATATCAATGTCATAGATTAGGAACATCCCATGCTGAAATGGATTTATCGCTTTTAGGAAAATTGCATGGATGGCATCCGGGAATCGAACCTAGGATTTTGCAATGCAAATCCCATGTTCCGCCAATTATGATAACACATCCGGCTGATAAATTTTCATCTCAATTAATTATAGATCAACAGACAAGATCGTCTGAACTCAGAAAACAGCTTGGTTACATCTGCAAATCAAATTTTTGTCTGGCTTAGTTGATATGGGTACATAGGGAAATGGTGTAACATCAACAGACCAATCAACCTCCGACTTTTAAGGTCGAGATTTGGTGTCGGATTGCCGTCAAATGAAATTTCGCATGTTTTGCATGTGCCCCCCCCCCCCCAGTCTCCCCCCCTGGCCATGCAGGATCTGTGGCAGACCACAACACATAGTGCAGCCCTGGCACCCCAAAGGAACCGCACACAAAGCAAACGACACGCACGCTAACATAATGGGGGATTGTTCAGCTCTAGAAGAGCATGATGGAGCCAGAAGAGATGGCTCAGCGCCTGGGCATGTTGTGAGGTGAGCTGCCAGTCAGCTTCCAATTGCCCGCCCATTCTGGACTTTTGCGCGCCAACAAAATGGACAGTAACATGTACCGTGGCGTGGCCTGTACCTCCCCGAAGGAGTCCCGTCCCCTCCCTGATGCCTGCTGTAATCTGGCGCCATATCTGATTCGCTGTGGCAAAACTAAAATTATTTGCGTAACTTCAGTTGGAATACCATAGTACATTACATAGAGATGAGCCATACCGCTCCGCCCCTAAAAGGGCGACAACCTCCCCCCCCCCCCCCGCCCCGCCCAATGGGGGGATAAACCCACCGAAAAGGGGGATAGAACCGCCCCAAAGGGGTGATACCCGTCCCCCATGACCCAATGGGGGGATAAAACCACCTCCTTGTGGGGATAAACACCCCCCCCCCCAAAGGAGGGATAGAACCACTCCCCGGTGGCATAAAACCACCCGAGGGGTCAAAAATGGCCAAAAAGGGGGTTGGCGGTGGTTACATCCCCCATTTGGGGGTGGTTTTACACCCACAACCAGTATATTTTAGGCTCTGTGTTCCAGAATGACTGGTAAATATCGCTGAAATTGCTGTCGAGTGCCAAAAAAACAATATTTGAAAATGAAAGACCTTGACCTGGGGTATAATTTTGGACTCAAAAATCAAACAACCTCTTTGAAATCACGGCCTTGTTTGTAAATGGGAGCCCGTGTTTTGCCTACCTGTGTTGGGCGCACCCACCCAACCACACACACATAGCCCTCTGGAGGCGGGCAGAGGAGGAGGAAGAAAAAGAAAGAATCACACTGCAGCCTTAGCTTGCAGCAGATGGAAATCATACCACCAGGCTGCCTGAAACCGCTGGGGATGAAAACCTGCCAGTATAAGCACACCAGACTACTTCTTTTTTTTAGCCAGTGTGTGAGTCTTGCTGCGGCATACTGGCCAGTGCACGGCATATCATGGGACAAAGCGAAAACCACGCGCATAGTGGTCTTCGAACCACATGGGGAGGCAGCGGAAACGCACCTGCACGCACACACAGACACACATACACACAGACACAGACACACACACACACACAGAGAGAGAGAGAGAGAGGATAAACGTAACAAACAGGCAGCAGTCAAGACAGTCTGAGTGCACTGATTCTCGTCAGTTGCAGCGTCAAAACAAAGACATGTTCAGACACGGCACACGGCGGCTCCCTGTAACAGGCAGGACAGGCCAATGCGACTGTTCCAGCATGCACCCTCAGGTGATCCCGTGGCATCTGATGACTGTTGAAGCAACATCTCATCCCACCCCCACCTTTTGGGAGAGCAACGCCTTTCTCAGAGCAACAGTAGGTGTTGTTTCCGCAACTGTTGGAACGATGTCCTTCTTTACCCTTTGTGAATACACAGCAACGGTAGATATTGCTTGCATCAAATTTTGAAACTTTGGTGTTGCTCTGTTGCTCTTGCAACGGGGGGTGAGACCTACTTAAAGAGTGAGGATTGGGATGGAATTGAAAATTGGAGTTACAGACAGACAGACAGTACAGCAATACAAATTGAGGTCATGGACTCCACAGCATGGCATAAGTGCATCTTTATTCTCTATGCCATGCCTGGTTGAACCTCGAGATGAAACCAACCGGGGGGGGGGGGGGCTACACAACCACTATGATTCAATGCCTGGCTTCGGTCAGGGCCTTTCCTGCTCATCCCGCCTCCCCGCTAGACCAGGACGAAGGACAAACCATAGCACATTCCATTCCAGGGGGTAGCTGTCTGCCTGATGTCAGGAGTGGACAGCCCGTCCATGGGCACTCGCCATTGCCCGCCACCAAGCTGCAACCAATTTCTTGGCTTTCTAACCCACATGATCGGAGGGAAAGAGGGACGTGCAAGGATTGCCCCGGTGCCGGGGCAACACACACGCGCACACGCATTCGCATCAACAACGCACCCATGTCATCGCCCACCCGTGCACCGGTGAGGACTCGGCTTTTCGCAGGCCAGCAGAAGCAAACAACCGTGATTTGGAGGCAACCAGTCGAGCATCTGTATGGGTCATCTTTTAGTCGCGTGCCGTAGGCAGAGTTTTGCTTAAAGGGGGGGTGGGGTGGGGGTCCGAGGGGGGTGGGGGGCTGTGGGGGGGACCCCCCCTCAGGAGACCCTGAGTTGTTAGAGGCGCCGAAGAAATTTTTTGGCCTAAACTGACTTGCGCCGAAGGCGCCAGAGAAAATTTTTGATTGGCTGAAGACCAGGAGAAAAATTTGCCCAATCACTTAAGAGGGGTGGGTGGGGGTCCGAGTTGGGGGGGGGGTTGGGGGGTGTCAGACCCCCCCCCCACCCCCCGCCCCCCAGGAGATGCTGAGTTGTTAAGCAAAACTCTGGCCATAGGGATCGATTGGAACAGGAGGAATGCACGGGTGCAACAAGATTGAATTTTCCCGTGATCCCAATTGTTTGGCTGCCACAGCGTCTTCTCAGAGGCCCTTGTTATACAGCCCCTTAGTTACGGGCTGGCCTGCACTGTTCTTCAGGTTTTGGAATTGGGGCTCTAAGCGCCGCAGGGGCACAGACTGCGTTTGTGAGAAGATGGCACAGGCCATCGGAGTGCAGAAGGCTAAATTCAGTCCGACAAGCCCGACTTGAACGGGGAAGATGAGCCACGGCCTCCGTTGCAGCAGCAGCCACTTCTGCTCCAAAGCAGTCATCAAAACTGGGGTGAGGCATGCAGCAGGGGCCGCCATCACCACCCGAGACGCCACCACCTGCACGATAGCACTGGCCGCAGCAACGCGAGACTCCCCTAACGCGTGGCCCTCATCGTCGAATACCGTAATGCCGTTCTGCAATTCGCTCTGCCGCATGATGGGGATGTTGAAACAATTGGCCACCGACCCGGCGATCATGGGGATGAAGCGGCCCAACATTCCGACTCGAAGGTGCGGGCGCGCATCGATCCACCGCCTCGTGTACACGGATGCCCCCACACCGGCAGTTGTGGCTGCCACAAAGGCTCCTGCCAATTGGCTGTTGGTCACGGGGGAGGTTGCGTTCCGATTGTTGTAGTTCACCATGGCATTGAACATCTGGTTGCACACCTGCGCGATGGCCAGGCCCAGAGCTGAATGGTGGACTGTAAGGGCAGCTCCAAGGAGCAGCATATTGCCGGGCACCTGAAAGGCCATTCGGGCGGGGGCAAAGATGAGCTCCCCCGTGTCGGGGTGGAATGCGGAATCATACAGACGCTTGGCATGCCACAACTCCTCCTCGCTGACGTCGTTCCCGTCGCCCCTGCGGTACCGCTGGAGCAATTCTTTCGCCTGGTTCAGCTGCTGTGTTGTAGCGAAAGCCTTGCGAGGGTCGCAGACCTCCCAGTAGTGCTGCAGGCGGCCCCAGTACGTGCTCTGGTCGTACCGAGGGCGGTCCACATCAATCATGGGCGAGAAAGAACAGACACTCAGGGAGCAGGCGACGAGGGGAGAGGGTCGGGAGGCAGGGACATTCTCACACGCCAACACATCCGCGTCTGCAAGGCATTGCTGGCGTGTGCAAGGAACCAACCGGAATCAGGAGTCGCAGGTTCAAGGGGGAATGTTTGCCCGGCGCATGCCCGGCGCGCTACCTTTGTATTAAGTATCTTGTCTCTAGCCCCAAGGTTATCCCCACCTTGGGAAGTCCCCCAAGTAGACCGCACTAGACCACAAACCTTCCCTGCAACGCACCTTGTATAAGCCGAGGTATGAGAATTCAACGACACAAAATGTCACTCCCACCACTTCCAACCAGCACACGGGGGCGGCCGCCAGCCAATGTGTGACCCCGAGGGGTGTTCGACAGTTTGGGGGGCTGTAGGGGGGGGGGGGGGACCCCCACCCCCCTCCGAAGGGGGGGGGGGGGGGACCCCTCCCCCCCCCCTTGGTTGACCCAAACCCAGCACCTTTTCCGGCAGGCCCCGTCCAAGCGCGCAAACACACAAAGCTAACAAGATGCACTGTGAATGGTCAAACAAACAAGTGGAACACCCCACATTTCACATTGTGGGTGGCAGCATCCCGCGCCAGGGGCCCCTTGTCCGCGGGCTGACGTTTGCAGTTAACATGTCTGGGTCAAACAAACAAGTGGAACACCCCACATTTCACACGGGGGGCAAAATCAGAAGTGGCCCACAAAGTGGGCAAATTGGCTACCTCACCCCTGCCGTATCGGGGAGCCCCTCCGCTTCAAAGCGGGGGACTAAATCAGAAGTGGCCCACAAAGTGGGCAAGGTGGCTACATAACCTTTTTTGTGCTTTTCAGCCATTTTTGAATTCTCCACAAAATTCTGAGTATTTTGAGGATAGACACATAGGGTGGAACAAGAAAAATTCCCCCTGCCGTATGCCTAAAACAAAATCTCCGGCGCCTCCGGCGCCGACAAAGCACCTTGTTCCGTGCGACAATTTTGGGGTCCGTAGAGGGGGGGGGGGGTCCCCCCCCCCCCCCCCTTTGGGGTCGGGTCCTGACCAGGGGCGGCCCCCGTGAACCAGCACCCTTGCCATCGTCATAAACTGGGTGCAAAAGATGGGCCAAATTCTAAGACACGGCGAGAAGGTACTCCGAATTGTTTGGTGAGGTGGGGGCAAAAACAGGCACAAGTGGCGAATGGCCAAAAAAAGATGCCCTGCGCGTGCCCCCCCCCAACGCTCCCCCCCAAGTCCAGCCAAGCCCCCCCTTTTAAAGACACTAGCAGGGGCCATGACGTCAGGTTTTGAGAAACCCCGCATCATCCTGACCTCATGCCAGGCTCACACAGTTGACTGCTTCGCAATTGTTCTGCAATCACAAAGCGTTTTGCCGTGCCTCTCCCGCAGCGCAAACCGGACCAGCACCGAGCGTTGCCTTGAGGTCGCCGCTCTGACACGGCTATCGAATGTCTCATGGGCCGTCTGGGTCAGCTCATCCCCCTCCCCAGACCACTGACAGGGGAGGGGGGGGGGGTTTCAGGGGCGACCCCTATGAGATACTGCCCCCGATCTTTGGTGCTCTGTGCGATGCAGCCGAAGGGACCGTCGACTCCACCAAATTGTCTCGATGAAAGAAGCGAAAGGACGGGGCATGCCGTGCAGGTGAAGCATTCTCTGTGTTGAGACATTGAGGTGGGATGCCCCCCCCCCTTCCCAATTCAACCAGTGCACTCCGCCTTTATGGCACACACCCTCATTCACCAGCCCCCACTTCAACAGACATGAAGTCTAATGCCGACGGTACCCCGAAGACGAAGGCAAGGAATTGTATGACAAAGTTCCACATTTATGGCAAGGTCGGAGAGGATTCCTTCAACAACCTCATCAAACACTGTGAGTGAGCTTCGAAAGGAAGACGCGTGTGCACACTCTGTAACATACCCCCCCCCTCTTGTCCAAGCAACGGTAAATGACCAGAAATTGACGGAACCAACGCCTAGTGCTGCTTGGACAAGGGTGTTGCTTACACGCCGCAACTTGCTTGATACATGTGTAGACATGATGTACTATTCTGAAAACCAGGAGGCTACAAATGCCCTCTTGGCCAACAGAGCTGCCTTGACACAAAATATGAACTTCGTGCTTCTCAAAACCAAGGTATCACAAAGCACACATGGCACACCGTAGAACGAATTCAAAAACACACCACCAAAATCAAAGGTGCAAAAATTGACGGAGCCAACGCCCAGTGTTGCTTGGACATGGGCGTTGCTTGGACACAGGGGGGGGGTACGTTTACACAGTCTTTGTAATTCATATGGCATTGCATTGCATTCGACTCTTTTCTCTGTTTGAAATGACAGTCAATGCAGGGATCTTTTCACAATGGAATTGCCACCGACAATGGCTTTCACTGCATACATCATTAGAATATGGCAAATTGGGACATCAGTTTTCCTTTACCCTCCCCCCCCCCCACCTGGACTGCACATCAGAGACACCAGCAAAGGGCCCCAGAATGGACTGAGATCACCAATAAATAGCCCTCTCATGGGCCCATGGACACCCAATAGGCAGGCTTAATTGGTGCTTTGTGGTTTCCGATGGGTTTATGTGCACTGCCATTGTCACCAAATGATGGCCCAAGCTTGGCGCGAGGCCAATCAGCAGTAATCAGAGGTCACTCAAAAATCATACTTCTTCAACCTACTCATAGGCCTAATTGGTGCTACATGGCTCCCCATAGGTTTGCATGTGCTCCTGTAATCAAAATGATCACAAAATTTGCATGGGCCCCCTTTGCCGACCAAGAAAGTACTAAATTTGTGCAGAAAACCCTCCTCCGACCCAAGAAGTACTGAAATTGCATGTGACCCCCCCATTGATTCCCAGGGGGAATCCTTGCACGGCGCGCGCACTGCGCGCTACTTTTAGACAATGTTCCCCCCGAAGAGCCCCCAGGCACACCCCTTGGAAACGCCCTTAGAATTAGGTGACCCAAACTGCCCCAGCTCAAGAAAGTTGCAAACTACCTTCCCTTCACATAACACACATCATGCACAACTGGAAAAACCATGAACAGCGCATTGGCTGCCACCCTCAACAACACACAACTGTCTTTTTGTTCCATTGTCGTTTCTCTCTTGAAAATTGTCTCGTTTTCCCAAAACTCAACAACCTCTCGCAGGATCTTTAGGCGGGGCACCAATTCGAAACCAAATCCACGATCCAAAGATAAACCCTGTTCAAAAGACATCGAAGTATCTTACCCCCCCCCCCCTTGCGCAAGCATGCTGAAAGTCAGCAAAACGACGGTAACACGGGCTCATGTGCTTAGAAAAGGCCGTGCTTGTGCGCGACGTGCGGTATCAAAAGAACGTATGTCACCGGAAACCTGCCCTCACCCTAAGCACAATTGTCGCAACAGGGCACTACAACACAATGTGCAGGCAAATTTCAGCGAGTTCTGGAGGTCCTCACTGCCCATCAGGGCCATCAGGAGCTGTGGAATAGAAGTCCTTTCCCACCTTGCGCCTCATCTTGAACAATTGCACATGCTTGCCCTTTGGGGCAGCCTTTGGGGCAGGCTTGGCTTCAGGTTTTGGAATGCGTTTAGGCTTCCTATTCCTTGGGACAAAACCGTCATCAACAATATCTTTGGTGAAGTAAAGCTCATGCCCATTCCGCATGTACTTCACATGAAAGAAATCATCCCCACGAGTAGAAGGACCAATGATTGTTGCGGAGACATGTTCACCGGTGGACCGGATGTACGTAACAGCCATGCCAGGTGTAGCAACATGAGCCATGGCTGAAAATCACATCAACAGGGACATCATTGGGTTGCAATAGGAAGCAGAATGTTGGTATGAGCAGGAGGAAGTACCACAAGCATGATCAAGCCCACCTTTCCCTCTACAAGCGAAGCACAATTGCAAAATGTTACATTTCTGACCATAAAAACCGTGGTCAGAAAATTCCATCAAAACGACGGTAACACGGGCTCATGTGCTTAGACAAGCCAGTGCTTGCGCAAGGGGGGGTGGGGTACATAACTTGATTGAACAGTTCCTTCACATGACAATGTTTCATGTTAACATCTACAGACTCGCGCGTGCTCGATGCGAGATCGCGGAAGATCAAGGAAGGTTGGGGCCCAAAAGAGGGCGGAAATGCTATGTCACCCTGCATTCTCGGGGATCCCCAAACAAAGGGGGACAACATCAGAAGTCAAAACCTCCGCTATGGGTCACCATGATGCCCCTAGGGGCCCCTAGTATCTCAAAGTATGGGTCTCTAGTACAGCCAGACGCCCAAATAGTTGCGCTGCGCGCGCAGTGCGCGCGCACTGCGCTTAAGGCTCCCCCCCAAACTGCTGAATTTGCACGCACTGACGCAAGCGGTACTGAAATGGCATCCACTTCTCCACTGACCCCCAAAAGGACTGCATTTGCCCCCCCCCTCCGCCGCTGTGGTAGTGATTTTTAAGCAGCCAGTGGCACTGTTGCAGTGGGACCAGATACAGGCGAGGGTCAAGGGTCTCGGAGCAGCAGATGGCGGCGCGTAACAAGTATCAGTGGGGCTGATAAGTTGGCACTGGGAGAGCACTATGCCCCCCCCCCCCTCCTGGTCCAAGAACTGCAGAATTTGCGCACTGACGGGCAAAACACCTGCCCAGTCGCGCAGCTAAGGCTTCAGGAGGGCTGTTTTACGGCTCTCACGGCAGCAGAAACTGCCTGAAACCTTGCAGGACATTTGAGCTGCATCGAAAAGGCATGATCCAAGCTACTAGTTGATACACAAACGTTGAACCAGTGCAAAAGGAGCAGACGGCAAGCACAGGGCCTCAATGGTCAGGTTGCAATGTCCGCGCTACGTGCCAGCCGCACCTGCTCCCCGCGACTTTCAGCGCCTACTGTCCACACTCTCGCTTCCAGTTCATTCAGGTCCACTGATGTGTTCTGGCCTGTGCTCCCTCCCTGAATTGCTTGGGTTGCGGTTGTTAGGACTGTAAAATGTTATGCGTGCATCCGGGTCAGCCAATCAATTCCCCCATCAACTCCCCAATCAATCCGCCAGTCAAATCCCCAATCCTCAGCAAGCACAGGGGGAGCTGTAAGGGACTGGGACAGGGTTCAAGAGCTCGATTTAAACACCTTGAAATGGTGGACTGGCCACAGTTAGTGCTCTGGGTCAGGTAAGATCCCCAAACGAACAACTGCACAACGCAGACAGCCCAACAGCCTGACAGGCAGAAATAACCAGGAATCACCCATGCAGCGTGCTGCGGTTCTCAAACTGCCTTCCTGACTGTGAGGCCAGTGCGCTGTTAGCAGTTCCATCTTCCCATGAACTGCAAGCTGCAATTTTGCTCTCATCTTCCAGGGTCGAATTAACTCGCTTTCCTTCCTTCCGTTTCCTGTGTCTTTTGCATTTGCATCGGTAATTGGTTCTCTGAAAAAGAAAAAAAAACTTGCAGTTGCCGGATTCTCCATCTCCAGCAGTCAGAGTTGCACCCAACCATCATCATAACCCGTAAAGTTTGTGGTCCCAGCAACTGACGGTGCACCCAGCAGTGGAGCTGCCGGATTTTGCAAAAGAAAAGCAAAACCGAAAAATAAAGGGTGGAGTGCTGCACTGGGGTTTCCGTGTGAGTCAGATTGCACCAAAGAAACTGTAGTCAGATTGTGTGATGAACCAAAGCACACTGGGTGCAGTCCTGGGACAAGGAAAAAATGTGCCATGCGTGACAAACATGCCACTGAGGGCGAGCAATTTCAACTTTCTGCCAATGCTCGGCACCCACATCCTTTGGCTGATTCGGGGAAACCGGGTGCCCGAAATGGGGGGGCGTTTTCTTTCTTATAAATCAAAATCGATGTCCCCCAAGTGCCTGTGGAGCATGCCCATAGTAGTTCATTCGCTGTTGAAACACCTCAATGTGGGTTGCGAGCAGGGATCGCAAAAAGGCTATGTGTTCTGGGAGAACCCCCCCCAGAAGACATGAGCACCAAACAAATGGGCTGGGGTGTCATGGGGGCTGATGGGTAGGGACTGAGGGGGGTGTGGGGATTGGTTGGGGGATGGTGATGGTGAATGCAAAAAGAGGGTCCAGTGTCATGTCTCCCAAGGCTATGTATTCTGGGAGTCCCCCCGTTAGGAGACATCAACACCAAACAAATGGGTTGGGGTGTCATGGGGGCTAATAGGGACTGAAAGGGGATGGTGATGGTGAATGGAAAAAGAGGGTCCAGCGTCATGTCTCCCAAGGCTATGTATTCTGGGAGTCCCCCCTTTAGGAGACATGAACCCCAAACAAATGGGTTGGTTGGTCATGGGGGCTGACGGGTAGGGATTGAGGGGGGTGTGAGGACTATGGCCTGAAAGGGAATGTGCACTTGCTGTCCCTTTCTCCTGTCAGGCTTGTTGGCCCCTGTTTCCTGACCAGGCAGTAAGATCAAGGGTGCTACACAAGAAATATCGATTGCCACTGCCAGTGCTTCAAATTGAAGGCTTTTGGAGACTTCCTTCGTGGCAATTATACGACACCCAAACAAATTTGTGCATCATCGGCAAATTGCCCGCCACCAACTGATCCAGCTTCACTTGGCGGACGTGGCGTGCCACATCGCGTGGGTGTATGCGGTGGCTATCGTGCTCAGCATGGCGGTCCTCAAGCCATCTCGATACTGCTTCGTAGGTTCGCCCCACTGGCTGCTAGGGGACTTGAGGAGGTGGCGGAGTTGCTATTGCACACACCGAAAGTGAGACCCATCTGCAGCATACAGGAACCCGCCTTGGTCAAGAACTCGTTCAATGGTATGGATAGGACGTCAGACTCCTTTGTTGGGCAGGGCCTAAGCCTGGACAGCTTGGCAGAAAGGCCCTGGTCCCCTATTTCTGTAGCAACTTTCTGAGGGGCAACGCCACAGGCTGTCACATCTCCTTCATAATTATGGCCCTTGCCGCCGAATTCACCATCAGCCGGCTTCACAGACGCTTCCTGACACTCGTCGTCGTCGCTGAGCCGCTCACCCAGGTCAGGAGGGAGCTCTACATCGATAGCGCTGGCAAGCGATCCTGGAGCAGTACCCGCATCAGCTGCAACATTGCAGTACGCTTGGTCATCTATCTGGCGGGGCCGCGTGAGGTGTCCTGCCACGACAGCGCAGTGTCTTGCCTTGTCTTGTCTTGGAAAAGGTAACAGTTGGTTCACGTGTCAACTTGATGGTTGGCGACACGGTAAACTCCGCCATCCGGCATCCACCCACCACCATGCACTCTGAAACCTGGAGGTGGAAAGAGGGGTAGAAGTGGAGGGAGGTTGATGTAAAGGGGGGCAGAGGCAAAGCCAGTCAGTGAGTACCGCAGAGATAAACACAGGGGTAGAGCCACAGGCAATATCTGCCAGACCTTTGGGGGGGGGGGGTGTTGAAGCAAAATTGGATATCTTTCGGAGTATTTTGTGAAAATGTGGTATAGAACGGGGAATGTTCGTCCCCCAATTCAGGGCCGAAGATGGGGTATCTGTATACGCATTGCACAGAAGCTGCGCGGTCAAAGTTTTGATTGGGGACACGTCCCTAAACCAAAACTGGGGTGTGGCGGGTGCCTAACTGCCAGGAACAGTGGCTCTGGTAGTTTTCAGGCTCTCAACAATTTGCGCTCTCAACAATTTTCACGTCGCAAATTTGACATTGCCCCTCCCAAGGCACCACAAAGAAATGATGCAAGCAAGCTCTCAACAATTTTCACGTTGCAAATTTAACGTTGCCCCTCCCCAAAGCACCACAAAGAAATGATACAAGCAAGCTCTCAACAATTTTTACGTTGCAAATTTGACATTGCCCCTCCCCAAAGCACCACGAAGAAGGAAGGAGCACCCGTGTTACTGTGGTACTGAGCGCACTCTTGCGCCTGCTGACGCCAACGTCCAGTACCTAGCTTTTCCTCGGGCCTAGTGCTGAGAAGCCTGGACCATTGGACCCTGGTTGTTGCTGCAACTGCCTGTGCAACGGTGAGGCGTTTCTGAGCAGCTGGGGCGTCGGGAAAGCAGAAAGGAGACAGCAGGGGTACCCAGAGCGAAGTGCCCTGGAGGGTAAGTGTCGAAAGGCGCAGGCGAGTGTTGAAAATCTCACTTTGACGAGTGACGATGGGCTCGAAGGAATCTGTTCGACGTTTGGCGCACCCGCCTCACAAACTGCAATATGGCAACATGGTGCAGGACGTGTGCATTGCGCCTGCAATCTGACCACAGTTGCAAGAGGGCACCGTCGAATGTGCTCCACTCAGTATTTCACTTTTTGCTTGCGGCCTGTAGCTTGCATTCTGCACCTATTATCAAAGCCAAAGCCAGGGCAACGGGGAAAGCGTTCTGTTCGCCCCCTTTCGTAACTCATTCACAAAGACCGCGCAGCACAGCACAGCGCAGCACAGGACAGGACAGCACAGCACAGCACAGCACAGCACAGCGCAGCACAGCACAGCACAGCGCAGCACAGCACATCACACCGCAGCACAGCACAGCACAGCGCAGCACAGCACAGCACAGCACAGCACAGCGCAGCACAGCACAGCGCATCACAGCACATCACAGCGCAGCACAGCACAGCACAGCGCAGCACAGCACAGCACAGCGCAGCACAGCACAGCGCAGCACAGGACATCACACCGCAGCACAGCGCAGCACAGCACAGCGCAGCACAGCACAGCGCAGCACAGCACAGCACAGCGCGGCACAGCACAGCACAGCACAGCACAGCACAGCGCAGCACAGCACAGCACAGCACAGCACAGCGCAGCACAGCACAGCGCATCACAGCACATCACAGCGCAGCACAGCACAGCACAGCGCAGCACAGCACAGCACAGCGCAGCACAGCACAGCGCAGCACAGGACATCACACCGCAGCACAGCGCAGCACAGCACAGTGCAGCACAGCACAGCGCAGCACAGCACAGCACAGCGCGGCACAGCACAGCACAGCACAGCACAGCGCAGCGCAGCACAGCACAATACAGTACAGCGCAGCACAGCACAGCACAGCGCAGCGCAGCACAGCACAGTACAGTACAGCGCAGCACAGCACAGCAAGGCACAGCACAGCACAGTGCAGTGCAGCACAGCACAGCACAGCGCAGCGCAGCACAGCACAGCGCAGCACAGCACGGCACAGCACAGCACAGCGCAGCGCAGCACAGCACAGCACACCGCAGCGCAGCGCAGCACAGCACAGCACAGCACACTACAGCTCGTTGCAATTAAATTGCACTTGGCTTTGTGGGTCCACACAAAATCAGCGCACAGTCGCAAAAACAGAGCGACACTGTCACAACCGAGCTTTCTCCTACCTGAACTGGCCATGAAGAGGCCATGGCGACGGTCTCAAAGCGGTAGCCGAAAGCAGCACCCAGAGCAGAGGCCACGGCCAGAAGCATAGCGGACCTTGGCCAAATTGCCCAACTCCTGAAAGGTACTGGCGGACGAGGGCACACGAGAAAGTGGACACATGGATGAGCTTGCCGTTCTGCTGCTGCTGCCCGCACGTTGTCGCGATGAGCACGCCCTCAGAGCTGAACAGGCAGGCGACCGCGACGTGCCCAGTGGGGCGAACGAAGCCTCCGGTGTGCTAGTCAGGGCCTTGCCGGTCTCGGAGTGCGCCTGCTGGATGGCGTCGGCAATCAGGTATGAGCTACATGGATTGAGTTGCATCACTGCCTTCTGTCATCGCAAATGAACAAGCACTTGAATGGTGCATGGACACCAGCAATTGGAACCTAAACTGCTTTCTGTCAATCTTTTGCTAAAGAGGACCAAATTGTGATATAGAGGCACAAGTGCCAGTGTGACCGTTGTCTCCGGTACAGGGCCTTGTCAACTCTCTTGGCAGCAATATCCAAAACTGCGAAATCCAAAACTGCTGAATGTGCACCCCTGGTATGTACAGGTCTGAAGCCAAAACAAGGTGTAAACTCCCAAGCTGAAGGGCAGAAGCTTTCTGTGCACAACGGGCACACAAGTGTTTTTTTTTTCAGAGAACCAACTCACAGAAAACAAAAGGAAGGAAAGCGAGTTAATTCGAGTTGGTCAGCGCAAAAAAAGTCAATGTACTTAACCCACCCAGCCCTCGGCGTTGAATGTTCCCGGGTGAAGCAAAAAAAAGAGGCGCAGGGAACGAAAGTGAGTTGTTGAAGCTGCAGGTCAGTTTGAACAAGGTGCAGGTCAGTTTGGAGACAGTGTAACCAACAGCAGAAGTAAAGGCACAAAAAAGCACTGGGCAGCCTACAATGCGACTACAAAGAGAGAGTCAGTAGAGAGAGTCGCCTGCGCTGTTGCGCAACAAAATGTTTTTTGAATTTAACAATGAATTTAACGACAAAACTCATGTATGTCGAAAGTTTCCACGATTTTAAATCAATACGAAGATGGACACTTATGTACGATCTCTGCTGGCCACAGAGACGCAAAGCGAGCTGTTCTTCCAAGTCCCAGCGCTAATTCTGATTACAAAAACAATCCAGAAGCTGCTCATTGCCCAACTTCCGATTTCAGATCGCCCAGAGTGCCACTACTTCAGGACAGGTAAATGCCGATACGGAGAAAAATGCCTGTTTCGTCACACCGATCCAACATTGGTTCAAGCACAAAGTACGGGTTGCAATTTATGTCAAGACAAGCCCTCCGCCTTTCAACATTCTCCCTACTCACTTTCGAACCACAAGATCTTGAACAACGAGCCTCGGAATACGCAGCAACCAAAACCTGGGAACAAACCCGAAAAAGCTCACCACGTTCAAACTGAAAAGGAGGAAGCCACGCTCACTGAATCTCACGCAACGCCGACGGAACGGGCTCTAAACAAACTTCACACAAGCTCACTGTACGCCAGGAAGGATGAATTGTCTACATCATCTCCGGCAGCACCAAGGTCTCCGAAACAACTGCAACCTACCTCAACACCGTCTCACCCAAAACCACTGGATCCTCTATCACTTAACGCAATGTTCCCATCATGCCCGTCCAATGGAACACCGCCGCCTCCGAAGAGAAGTTTCTCCTCACCGAACTATTTCGCATGTCTTCCAGATGAAGTACGCCGAGACAGAGACAACAATTCAAGTGAACGAGCAGAATTTGACGATCCGGAAGGATCCGAGGAGAGCTCCACCACACCGTGGACATCAGTCAAAGGCCGACGCCGACGCAGAGGTCCACCGCAACGCGACGAGATCGAAAAAGCCGTAGACGAAACTCACAGGTTGTGTAAAGACTGTGGGGAATGCTTTCTTTTGACAGCCAATAAAAAGGCCTGGTTCGAAAGCAAAGGGTTGCAACCACCCAAAAGGTGCTCTGTCTGTCGCGACCGACTCAAACTCAAACATCTCCAGCAGACACCCCAACCACCGAAGGTGATTATATATCAACACGCCCCAGCCCACACCAAATCACCATCTCCAGCAAAACACAGGCCCACAACGCCTTCTCCATCACCATCTACACCACCGCAAATATCCCTTGACACTCCAAAAACTTCACCCGCTTCTTACTCCTTTCCACCTCTACCACGCCCATGTGCTCAGCAAAATATCAAAGAAGATGCCGACAGCCAAGAATCCACGAAGAACACTCTATGGGCCGACGAAAAGAGCCACAGCACGGTATGCTCTGCATCATCAATTCTCACTCTACCACACAACTTAGATGAATCCATTTCGATGGCAAATTCCATCCTAAACCCGGACACCAACCCAGTAAACCATTTCCTGGCAAAAGAAGTTTTCACTCAATGCTGCTCTGAGAAACTCATAAACCCCAATGTCAAGCTTAAGCACATGTCTTTCACATTTCTACAAACTTTCCTACAGTCTTACAAAGCCAAACTCAAATACCAACCTTCATGCTCCTCCTCAATGCACTCTGATCCACCAGACTTGCAATCGACTTCCTCGAATGCGTCTGAATGACCTCACGTATCTGCATCCTTTGTTCCTCTGATCAGCAACCAGAACAACGATGAAGATGAGCTTAAAGAAGAAGAGTACACTTTAAATTCAGGAGTCACTTTGTTGCACCTTGCACTGGAAGACTTCGGAATGAACTCAACTTCTACCTGCTCTCTGCATTGCTTTGTTGCTATGCTGACGCTCATTGGATCTTTGTATGAGCCCTGTTTTTTCAGGAGCCCAATTTCACGGTCCAGCTGTATCAATTATCACTCATTTTTAGTTTTCAGTTTCTGGTGAAGAGCACTGAATCTTTTTTGAATGCATAGAACAAAGTATAGTCTGCTAATCATTTTCGCATCAGGTACAGATCAACAGATCATGCAGTGGTGGAACTGTAAAAGCGATCCTGTCACGATCTATTTCAGTCATTTTCAGCTCCTTTTTCAAACTGTTTCCTCACCTGTTGATAGCCCCAAAAAATTTTGACTGCAATTTGTCACTCTCCCTAGGCTATTGGTGCCTCTCTTGGCTGTGCTTTGCACCCAGGGAAATTCACTGTGGCATGATCGATTTGTATGGGTTTCATACCCGCGGCTGTCCTTCGAGGAACCTCGCATGGTGAGCAGTTTGTGATGTTATTTTGGGCGGGAAACCGCCATGTCTCAAAAAAAGCCTACAATGCGACTACCGCAGTTGCTGACTTGTGTGCAGGGGTTAAGGGCAAAGGTCAAAGGAACTCACAGCGCCCAGACTGAGACGCTTCCACAAGGTTGGGGTGGGGCTGAAGACCCGTTGTCCCACGTTGCCACCCCACTCTGCACAACACACCGGGGGGCAAGGGGGGCAGCCCACCTACCCGCCCTGTTCACCCAGTAGGGCACACCCAGCCCCAAAAATTTGGCTAACTGCTTGCAAAAGCAGTTGCAGTTGTGCTTTAGGGGGTGGTAGGAGGCTGCACCCCACTTTGTGTTTTCCATCTCGTGAACGATCCTTTCTACCTCCCAGGCTGGCAAGTTGGTGTAGCCCAGGCGGATGACTGCTTTACAGTTGGGCTCCTGCGCGCGCTCCCGGGGGTTTGTTCGGTATACCCCTTCCCCCCCACCAGCAAAACTATACCCCTTTCCCCAAACCTCTATTTCCGAATGGTTGGCACACAAAAATCGTGGGCCAAACCGGAAAACCCTAAGAATTACTTCCGCCATTGTAATTATAAAAAAATTGAAGTGTTACGAAGAGAAAAAAGATACTGTAATTACAGTGCAACTAAACAGATCTGCGGCGGCTGATATCGCATGCGCACCTCGACAGGGTGCGACAGCAACCAGACAATTTTCGGCTTCTTTTTTTGCCATCTTCCCGTAGCGTGTATTTGAGAGAAAGAAGTAGAAGATCGGATAAAAGAAATTGAAATTGAAATTGAAATTGAAATTGAAATGGAAAGCACAGATCCTCTAGCATGTGGTCTCGGTAAAACAAGAGCAAGGAGTTTTCTAGAAATTGGGAGACTCAGTTAGGGTTAGAAATTTGAAAGATTTCGTGGTGGATGCACTTGGTGGCAAGGAAGTTGCAATATGAATTCACCAGTAGTAATGTGAATTCACAGGCAGTAACACACACGTAAGAAGGGAAACGGAGATGTTGTATTTGGTAATGGCTCTTCATTGAACCGTTGTCAGTCAGTGCACCCAAAAGTTCCAAACATTAAGGCAAGTAAAAATGGTAGAAAACGCCCTTTGGATACGAGAACCTTGGAACTCACGGTGGGCTGGTCATAAACAGTAAAACAATAGGTCTATGCAACATGGAGGAGCAAGTTGCTAAGCCGTAAGCTGACAGTATTCAAAGCACTGCAAAAGGTAACATAGATCCCAAGGTCAAGCAATTTTTAAAAGTAAAAGCAAACAGTGCCAAAATTGCTGTGGCCACCATTATTTTTCACAGATTCCGGCATTCTTTGATTTAACATGATGAGAAATCCGTAAAATAGCAGCAGATCTGCTGTATTCAAAATCTTGCCAAGTCGCGCCCCAGCCTAGCTCGGATTATATGAAACAACAAATGCTCCGCTACATGTTGAAACGTGCACATTTGAAACTTAGATTAATCATCATTTCGATGTTAAAATCGAACACAAAAATATCCATTCTGCAAAGATCCAAAATGATGTAGGACAAGATATTGTCAAAAGTGAAGAATGCAAATTAGAGTGTGATCCTTCTTCCCGGTAGGTTCCGTGGACGGTTCCGGTCGATATCCTGTGCCTATGCCACAGGATACAACGCAGATATCTGGGGCATAAGCAAAAATACCGTGTAGAGCCGGATGGGAGAGGGCTGGGGATTGGCTTGAAAGACTGAACCATAGACAGTGAACCCATCGCAATGTCCGCCATTACCGTGATGTGCACTCCCCGAACGCACGGGGTGTGCTAGTCCTTAACCCCAGGCATGATTTATAAGTGTATACGAGATGGTTTTTCTACAGCTCAAAGGAAGGAAAACCTCCGCACTGTGGGGAGGGACCTGGCGGCTAAGGGCTACCCCTAGAGTTGGTGAATGGGTGCAGCCAAGAGAGCATTGCATGTGCAACGTTTATCCTTGAGGGCCCCTGAATGGGCCATCATGGAGACCCATGAATTTTTATCATGCTTGTTGGCTGCCACTACAGCCCCCATTGTTCAGGCTAGACTTTAAGTGGCCCTTATGCATTGTTGTACCGCAACCACAAGACGGCGAAAGCTAATATGTGTAGGAGGGAAGAGGCACAAGCGACCGAGCGGAGGTAGGGAGGCCCCTGTGTGTGGGGCCTTTTGAACCCGAGTGGTAAACTTTGATCTCACGTTTGTGCGCACACTTCTCAGCTTCGGGCAACTGTTTTTGTGTTGTCGCATGTCCTGTGCCCGCTAACGAGTTTGTCGTGTGCTTGAACAGTGATAGTGAAGTGGTGAGTCGGAGAGTCATTGGCACCAAAGAGGAGCCGAGCCAAAGGTTGTGGGACGTGTTGCAGCAATGGTCTTTTGGTGGTTTTTTGTTGCCTTTGTGTGCCTTCTTGCCTACTGTGCCAGCCTGCAGCATGCATAATCCTGTGAGGAAGGCTGCCCACCACGGAAGGAAACACTTCACCAACACCCATACTCCAAAATACTTGGCCCTTGGGCAACCTCCTCTCCTCCTCTCAGTGTTCTTGGTTGGGGGGTTGGGGCGGGGGTTTTTCAACACCTGAGCCGAAGCCTCGACAATATTCCTCAAAACGCCACGAGTTGGGCCTGAAATCCACATGCTTTCGTATGCATCACTTGCTTCTTTCATTCATTTGCCCTTTCGGAATGGTAGACGCAAACCCGCTTCATGGCGCTTTGCCATTGGTTATGGGCTGCAGCCACTTTTGTTGTGCTCTTTCATTGCTTGATACTGCCCACTGAGGAGTGTGTGCCTAGGGTTTCCCGATTCTACCCTTTGCGAGTAGTTTGCATACACAAACCTGCAGCTCAATAACTGAGTTTGTATTGAAACAAAGAGCTTTTGGTTTTGGTTACATCCACATGCGGTGGATGCCAATCATACCGTGTGCTTCCACAAGTGCAAATGTACGGTGAGCATTCAACAACAATGACATCCACTCTATGGTAATACGGTTGTGACGTGTAGGACATTTAAGAGCCATGTGTGATCGTGTAACATGTGCAAAGCATTGCGAAGCGCATGAAGAAAGGGACTCCTGCACATGTCAGACAATGTTTGTTTTGGTGTTCAGATTTTTGTGCTTCGCCTTGAATATGCAGTTCTGCACAGGCCAATGCGGGTACATGTGTTGCATGAAAACATAGTAGTTCTTTGTGCCTTATCATTACTCACCAAAGATACCGTGTGTGTACTCGTACATATTGCTTAATGGCCCGTGTCGTGGGTCTCTTATTTTTTTTCATCCGGATCCAAAGCCCCAGGTCTCCTAGACCTCTCTAGACCTTGACTAGAACGGTTGTGACCTGTTTTCAAACTCGCTAAAACAAGCCGCACCCAATGAGCCCGTTGTTATTGATTTTTATTTTCAACCGAAAAAAATGGGTTTTGTTGGTGATGACGTCATCATTTAGACATCATGACATTGTCACATTAGGGCTTGGGCTTTCGGGTCTTAGAAAATGCCTTGCACGCCAATATGATATGTGTCCATCGTAACTTACGGTACATTTGACACAGAAGCATTGGGATGTTAGAGACCACAAGAGCGCGCCGTGCGAAAAGGTTTGTGAAAAAGTTGGGTCACATGTTCACTTGTGGAAGCACGTCACTGCGTAACTAATGACCACGCGACAAGAGCGCGCATTGCGACAATGCGTTTTTTGGGCTCTAGGAGTTCTCATGGACGTTGGCGGTCACGGGCGCTTGAGATGCCTTTTTTTTTGTTTTGCCAAAAACCCCCTTTTGAGGGCTCTACATAAGTGTACTATGGGTTGTGACCCCTCTACGTACATAGCTAGCTTGAGTGCACCTCAAAACTGCAATGTGGAGGACGAGATTGTGGCATCAGACAGTGAAGTAAATGCTGAGAGTGACTATACTCAGATCCGGTGGAAGCTAACAAGGTGCGTGTGTTGATCGTGCCAATTGGCGAAAGGCCAAGGTTCCCTGCCTCCAACCACTTGTGCTGACAAGGAGCCAACAAGCCATTGCCAATGCTACTACTGAGAGACAAAGATGATATGCCTTTCCAATTTTAATGCATTGCACACTTGTAGGGACGGAGGGAGGGAGGGCAGGCGGGCTTGAGGGAGTGAGGGAGGGAGTGTATGGGTTATGCCATCGCTAGACATGTACCAAAATTTTCTCAAGGGTCGCAAGCGGTCGCAGAGTCGCAGGCCGTGAGCACCCCCTCTCGGTGACCACAGTCGTAAAGGGTAGGGTGATGTAAATTTAGCAAGGGTATTTCAGGGGCACCACAATGTCTCATGCCTGCCGAGCCTTTTGGAGCATGGTCTGCTGGTGAAGTCTCTCGTCGTCATTTGGTCGTGGCTCGTCCTCTACACCCCCATGCGATCATAGCATTTCTTTCGCACACACCCTCCCTCCGCCTTGCGGACACATAGTGCCGTACAAACAGACCCACACATTATTTGCATCAATCGTGGAACCATGGAATCTATGGCTCAAGTCTGCTTCGGGATGCTTGTGTGTTGGGGTAGGACCAGTAATTTCTTATGTTTGCTCCACTTCATATTTGGGCTCCCTAAAGCCTGTAAAGCGAAACACCACAATTTGTCGTTGTTCTGAACAATCATCCGGTTCGATCGCTTGTGTTGTGTTCGACCCCGGCTTCCTCCCGATGTTGAGACAGCGCCATTGATTAGCAGCTCAAAATGAAGGCACACACTGGGAGTGAAGGCGACTCCAAAAGGCGTTTGGGTGGGGTACCGCGGTTGGGATGGGTTTCGCAGGTGCTGCCCCACACCGGACCGCGTTGCTTTTGTGCCGATTGATTGCTTTGCCCAGGCACTCATGATACCACGCACAATGCAGGCCTTCCCACTGTGACGGGCCTTCGAGACCTGACCTTGATGCGGTCATGCAACTGGCAAGCAACGCTTCGCCCGGTTGGGGGATTCGGATGGGACGCATGGAGGCTCGTCCTTGTGGTAGGGGCCGTGGCATTGCTATCAGCCTTGTTATGTCGCACCCTCGATGCCGTGCGCACGGTCCCAAATGTATGTGTTTGTGTTTGCACCAGGCCAGTCAAGTTGGCACATCCCCCCCTCCCTCCCTCCCCCGACAAGAGCGCGAGTGGGTGCAATCCAGTAGCGAGTGGGATCTGGCGGTCTCAAACTGGAGAAGTCTACCAAAGGGTCCACCTGAACCTTCGCTAGCTCACCGTAATTCGGCTTTACCTCCTTCCAGAGCGCGTGGTCACAACGAGAACGCAACCGTTCTGGCTTTGACCTCCTAGAAAAGAGAAAAGTGAAATACTGGGACAATCTGGGCGAAATTTGGAATGGCAACCCTCACTCACCGTATGAGTACTTCCGATGTTTTAGCCACCATTTGCTTCTGGTATAATGGCACCCCGCCCGCCCCCTTCACAATGCTCAAAGTTGATTCCAGTAGCAATCCACCTGAGATGTTTGTCATTGGTACTCATACACACCATGCAACGTGCAGCTCAGCCCTGCAAATAAGCGATCCCACAACCCCCCCTTCCCCCTGAACAGTAAGAGAAGGCATGCCGGAATTTTGGATTGAACATCGCGGGGGGGGGGGGATTCCAGAATTTTGGTCTATACAGCAGGGGTAATGCTGAAATTATGCGCCAATTGGGGGGATGGGGGTTTGCCAGAACTTTGGGGTGATGAGGAAGGGGTGTAGGCGTGCCACAAGGGCGTGCCGCAAAGGCATGCGCAGACACGAAGTTCAACAGGAGGGACCACCAGGGTACCCTACCCTCTGGGACAGGCGCTACTCGGCAAGAGTAGCAGTACCACTGCCACACCCAGCATTTGGAGCTGCGGTGGATGCAATGACGTCAGGCACGCCTTACAAGCCTCGCGACCCACAAAACGTTCCCAATCCTGCGGTTTGGTGACTCGGCCCCGGCCTCGTGCATAATGCCTCGGACTGTCCACCATGTGTCTGCGATACTTCCGCACTCGACAAGACGTTCACCGCTGTGTCGCCCACAATGGCTTATGGCTGCCACTGCTTGTGGAGGAGCACAGTCTGCTCCACTGACTGCTTTGGATCAGTACCATCGATAGACATGGCCGCGTGTGTGTGTGTGTGTGTGTGTGTGTGCGTGCGTGCGTGCGTGTGTGTGTGTGTGTGTGTGTGTGTGTGTGTGTGTTTGTGTGTGTGTGTGTGTGTGTGTGTTTGTGTGTGTGTGTGTGTGTGTGTGTGTGTGTGTGTGTGTGTGTGTGTGTGTGTGTGTGTGTGTGTGTGTGTGAATATATCCTGAACCTTCCAATGCCTGGATTGAACGGTTGTACGGACTGCAATTCTAGATGTAAGCGCTTCATGAAAAGGTTACGAGAAATCCTGCTTGACGGTCATAGGAATGGTTCCTCCCTTGCTTTGTCTGGTTCTGTGGTTCACGAGAATGATTTTGCTGTAGGTAAGACGATTGACTATGATTTGTATCGCCGACCACATGAAACTGTTCTTCGCCATTGTGCAGAGCGATTACATATCTTGTTCCTCACGAATTGTGAAGTCGCCACGTCAAAGCGTTTCATGTGCACGTCACAATGCTAATTGCTAGTCAACGTTGCAGTGACCTGTCTAACCTTGTGAACGGTTTGTGACGTCATTCATCTCCCGGACATACATGAGAGCAACATTTTCCTCTTACTGTCAAAGATTCATGCTCTGTTGAGAATCGGCTTTTTCTTGCTTACATTGCTGCACTGTGTGCGCTGAGGATAGCTGCTTGTACGCGCGGTGTTCGACCTCTCAGCTCATCTCTTGCTGCCGCTTGTACTATCACAACCGGTCCTTGACAACGTCATCATGACAACCCTTACGTGTTTCAAGTGCCACAAAACGGGTCACTTCTCTAAAAATTGTCCCGAAAACAGTGCACTTCAAAAGCGCCCTGACAATTACAAAAATGGCGACGAAGCTGTTGGTACGTGGCCTGGTACTGGCAAACCACAGTATTGGTGTGAATTTCACAAAAAGCTTGTGGGGCATAAACAGTCCGATTGCCTTTTGGATTCTGCCACCGGCACTATGCCTCGCGTTTCCGATCCGGATGCTATGGCCAATACGGTGCGTGAAATTTTGGCGGATGCCCTGCCGCAGCATGCTGATGTTCTTCTTAAGAAAAACATTAAATGGGGCATCGTCATTCATCTTACCAGGCAGGCGGATGATATGGACAAAGAAATTCTGTCCAAGGCAATTTCCAATTTGGAATGCATCTATGCAAAAAATACCAACGTTCTTCTTGGTTTTGCCACCAATGAACATCGAGATGATGCTATCAATCGCCTGAAGTCCAGCAAAGACGGCGACATTGATTTGAAAATGGAACTTTTCCAGAGCGCTACTCCTCCTGCTCAGTCCCTTACTCCCATTGTGCTGGGCCGTCCCACGCTGAATTTGGCGGTGGCACGATCGCTGCAAAGTGGACAGCCCCCTCTTTCTCAATCTCAAAGTACCAACTCTTCTCTTCCCTATTCACAACCCGATTTGTTTTCTCAATCTCAATCTGCCGATGTACCCCAGTCTATGGCGCTGGACTTACCGGACCCCGACCCACTTCATCGACGCATGGATGCTTTGGAAGATGGTATGAACCAGTTCAAACACGAAATTCATCGGAAAGTTGATTCTCTTGGCAACAAGATTGATGCGGCGCTTGCTGGAAAATCCCTTACGCTGTACGTTTTTTCTGATGATTGCCGGTCCCCGGAGCAGCCGGTCAAAGGCCAAGCTGTTTGGTTCACCTTCCGTCGCTCTAACGTTGAACCGTGGGTTGCTTGTCCTGGTCGTATCACTGAACTCATTGACAACGACAAATTTGAGGCAGTTGCCGTCGACGATGATGGAACTCCTGTTCCCAATGTTACTGTCCGAGGG
Organism: Eutreptiella sp. 'Long Island Sound 2002'; assembly: GCA_964036045.1. NCBI lineage: Eukaryota > Euglenozoa > Euglenophyceae > Eutreptiales > Eutreptiaceae > Eutreptiella > Eutreptiella sp. 'Long Island Sound 2002'. Next base: position 3,326,873 of record OZ038390.1, on the reverse strand, counting down.
GTGCACAACAATCTTGCAGCTACCGCTGATGTCGCAAAAAATGTGTAGCTGAGCCCCTACGACCCCGTATTGCCCTTTCCCCGGCGCTTACGCCCTTGTGTGACCGGTCTTCCAATTTTCTGTATTGGACTTGTTCATGCCCACGAACACAGAGACCGGTCTTCTCAAGTCGACCGCCTTGTTTCCCATCCCTTTCCATCTTTTCCCAGCAGTGGGTGATACCATCCTGTTTCTGGACATGTCAGTATTGGTTTATGGATTCTGATGCTCTACCGAATCAAGTGAATCAACTTGCTGACATACGACATGGTCTCAGTCATCTGGATGTTCTTGAAGAATTTTTGGGACTTAATAAAATGCAGGACTGTTTACATAGCATGCTCAATGATGTCAAGCAGTCACAAAAATTGTCCCGCCCCTCCTGTGATCCGTCTGATGTCATTGCCCCCTTTTGTATGGACTCTCCCTATCCACCATCCCAATTTGTTCGTGCTTTTGCTCATTCTACATATCGTTACCCCTACTTACGTACCATGTGGCTCCAATTCTGTCGTTGTAGGGGACTCGCCTGTTGGATTGATATTTACCTTCTACTATTCGTTGCTTTTTACCATGGCTTTTGAAACTTACTAATTACCTCTGGAATCTACTGTATTATATCCCACATGTACAAAAACCTACAGCACCATATACACATCGACAATACAAGGCAACCCTTCATATGCTCACACGAAGTCTCCATATCGCGCTGGGAGTGGATATGGAACTGCATGCTCCCTTGAACCATCATTCTGTTTTGCCATACATACATATTCCTGCGGCTGATACGGATACCATGGACTGGTACGTTTCCCCATGGTCCTTCCTCCAGGCCAAACGATATGTTAACTGTATATGCTACCGTCCATACCTGCATAATACCACATACAATATTTTCCCTGCAATGTTGCAGTGTTTACTGTATCCATCAGCACCTGCACGGTTTGTTCTTTTGCTGACACCTGATCTCAGTGTACATATTCCCAACTGGTGTCTGGAACGATATGCCAGCCAACTCACATATTCTACGTCCACATCTGAAGCCCTATGGCTTTTCCAAAACCCGTTGGCATCCATTTTGTGGCCCATTAACACCTCTACATTCACAGCCATCACAGCTTCACCACTTAAACACATTGGACATAAATTTGTTACTTTGCCTACCCATATTTGTATGCCCAAAGTGCCTGCTACATATATGCCAGCCCATCCCCCTGTACCATATGTCCATGTTGCTTCCGGTGTGCCAGCATATGTCCCCCCATGTGATGGCAAACAGTTTTTCTGGCATGTATGGAACACTGAACGACTGATCCGTCAAGATGCATTTGAAAACCTTAATCGGCCCAATGCATGGACTGCCATTCAGAGGTCTGTTACTCGATGTATCCCTATCCTGCCTTATGCGCCTATGGCTCATATTCGAAAGCTTTTGTGTCTCGTTGATTGGGCTGCGCTCAAAGGTATGGAACAACCCGGACAATGGTTATATGCATCCTTCTCCCCGCTCCTCACTGCCATATATTATGGACAAACGGGTGTCATTTCTCGACCCCGTACGGTGTTTGCTCGTTGGCGAGAGGAATTGCAACAGGCCATGGCATGGGCCAAACTTCAACATACCTCCCCTTATAAAGGACCGCTTTATTTTCGTACATTGCACACTCTAGGATTTTTTAATTTCCTACCCATCCCTGTCAAAATGCTGTCACACTCAGGAGCTGATCGTATTGAACAGCAAACTATTGCCAACAATCCACCCACACTCAACACCCAAAAACGACGATCCAAGGGTTTCATTCGATGGCTCGTACGTCACAAAATGCTCAAAACCATCACTCAATGTGCTTTGATGAATGTTCAATTCTGGGACCATCAACTCTCATTGCGACGTCTTACTATCTCTGGTGCAGATGCTCTAAAGATTTTGGTGCAAGCAAAAGGTGTGGTCCCAGCTTGGAAATTCCACGTCATGCAAACACGGTTCTTCCCATTGATCAATAGACATTTCCACATCGACATGCCATATTTTCTGCTCTTACGTATCCCCTGCATTACTGCCCTGGATGTGGTGCACATCAAGAAGTGGTTTGCTGATTTCATTCATGCTACTACTTTGCCCCGAATTCTCAAACAATACCTCCACAAAATCCTGATTGTACCCCTCTGCCACCCACACAAATTGTCACAGACCTTCACCCAGGATCGTTTGCAATTGTCCATTGCTGATTATCAGAATTATGTGACTGCTCATTCTCACGAAGATAATTTCATTGCAACAGGACCGGAAATTGTGACGCCCCAACACCCCACACCCCTTACCCAATTGTTGCACGCACCCCTCAACCATACAATTATTCCGGCGTCTGTGACTGCTCATCGACGTCTTGCAGAGCACCTGGAGTCCCTGAAATCACAATTACCAAAGGCTGCCCCCTTTCCCTTTACACAGTTTGCTGCAAAAGTGCATACACTCCTGACATCTACTCTCCAATCCTCTTCAGTCGCTCAGTCTTGTATTCGCACAGCAACACTCAAGTCTTTTCAACACACATTCCCAGAACTCCTGCCCGTACGTGTTGATAAATACCCCTTACTGTATGCTGTGGCCACAATTGTTACCTTTTACCGATTGATCTTATATGTGTTCACACAGGCAGTCAATTACCGTCATTTATTTACCTGTCGTTCTCCCACCCGGGCACGCAATGTCCTGCTTTTGTATTATAACTTGTGTGTCCGAGTGTATCCTGAGATTCTCAATCATTTGTCTCCCCTCCGCCTGCGGAACACATTGTCCCTTCAGGTGCCCACACTCAAAGGTATTTCCATCAAAACACCCCTGTTGCCTGTTCCATCCCATCCCATCACACCACAAACGTTATGTACAGTAAAAAACATACTACTACACGATGCCCAACAGCAGATGCACCTTACGGATAACATACTGTATGCGCCACCGATATACCCATATGGGCATCGACATACGAAACAGGTGTATCCCCCCTCTGTCATTCTTTCAATAAAAGGCAAAAGTCTTCCGTACCAACCGACCCAGCCCATTGCTGATGTTGCCACCAGGGAAATTTTTAGTAATGGTGCCCATCCCTGGAAACGCCATTCCCGCATTGTTAGTCGTGCGGCTTCGGTTGCATGCCGTCTTTTTCAAAGTTCTTTCTTTTCTTTACAAATCCTTACACAGCAACAGCTGGTTACCCAATTTCTGCGCCCGGCACAACAGTACTTTTCAGCATTGAATGTCGACGTTGCCGGTTTTGAGCTGGACCTGAAACGAATGTTCCCCAGCTTGGACAGGTCCATGCTCAGGCCAGCTTACACTAACCTTTTCGACCGCTGTACCAAAATGTATTGTTACCGCCGTACAGAAAAGGATATATACATTTCTGTGGCCCATGGTTCCGATTCACAGTTAGATTGCATTGGAAAAAAGTCCCCCAAATATTATTCTGTGTTCTCCAGTCGAGAATTGGTTGATCGCATTACCTTGGATGCCTACTTGAATGACTTATTCCAAATTGGTTCTGACATATTTGAACAATACACTGGAGTGGCCATTGGTGCTCAGATGGCCTCGCAGAATGCAAATGTCATCCTCATGCATGCTGAAAGCACCATCAATTGGGATGCCCGTTTACCTGAACATACAAAACTGTGTCGCTATGTTGATAATGTTGTAGGACTTTGCCCTAAACACAACCTTCTGGCGACAGTCCAGCGGGTCAAACGGCTTCTCACGGAAATCTATCGTGTTCCCTTGACTGTTGAGCAACTAGGCACTAGTTTCAACACATTGCAACTCCAGATTTCCTGTGTAGGTCCTGAAATTCATTGGGGTATGAAAAACAAGGTACTCCTGTCCTGCCTTACCCCGCGTATCCCAGTGTCTCGGTACCCTGATGTGCATTCTCTACATGCAGCACGTATTGTACATGGCATGGCAGTGAATTTGGTCAACTTAGCTTCCATTCTACACACCCACCCTGTGCTATTTATTTCCAATTGTGCCCATATTGTGTGGGAATTCCTGCAAAAAACATATCCACTGTCTTGGTGGATGCCAGTGGTACGTCGAGCATATTCCTCTTATTCCGATTTGCCATTGACATGGAATCAATTTCTCGATGAATTGCCCTGGGTTGTGCCCTGTCCTCCAAAATACTGTTTGTTGCAATCTGCAAGTTTGTTGACAACCACCTCTCTGAAGTCCGTTCCCACCTTTTCTCTGACCACCAGCATACTACCACCGGTGCTATCCCTGAAACACATGGAGTTACTTGTTGAGAAAACAGCACCAGTCACATACCTTCCCCGTGTACTATGGTACTCTACTATTTTCTCGTACATACCATACTCCACCATCTACCAACTCTGTACTACTGCAAAATACATCTTCGTCCATTTTTGGTTTCACCTGCCACTTTCCCTTGTCACCCAGCGATGGCCAGTCTTCCTTCCCCTCTGTCGTGTTGCCACCAAACTATGCTTTGCAGTACCCAGTAGAAATTTGGCAATATTCTATATGTTTCTCCTGCGCACTTGGTCAAAAAAGCTTTGTAAGGGACTGACATTCCTGATGAAACTTGTTGCCCATTATGCAATCTCCCCGCTCATCACTGAACACAAGGTACCACAACTCCCCAATCCACCTATAGGAGGCAAAGGACGTCAACGGGCAGCCAAGCGCTGCCGGTTTCTGGATGTTACATCTGTTTCCGATTCACTTGCACACACCTCCATGCCAGACTCCAGATTGCAGTTGCTTGAGTATATGGCAGACCATCCCCTACCCAAACGACGTTGTCGCCAGCGGTAATGCAGGGGATTTTGTGTGTGTGTGTGTGTGTGAATATATCCTGAACCTTCCAATGCCTGGATTGAACGGTTGTACGGACTGCAATTCTAGATGTAAGCGCTTCATGAAAAGGTTACGAGAAATCCTGCTTGACGGTCATAGGAATGGTTCCTCCCTTGCTTTGTCTGGTTCTGTGGTTCACGAGAATGATTTTGCTGTAGGTAAGACGATTGACTATGATTTGTATCGCCGACCACATGAAACTGTTCTTCGCCATTGTGCAGAGCGATTACATATCTTGTTCCTCACGAATTGTGAAGTCGCCACGTCAAAGCGTTTCATGTGCACGTCACAATGCTAATTGCTAGTCAACGTTGCAGTGACCTGTCTAACCTTGTGAACGGTTTGTGACGTCATTCATCTCCCGGACATACATGAGAGCAACATTTTCCTCTTACTGTCAAAGATTCATGCTCTGTTGAGAATCGGCTTTTTCTTGCTTACATTGCTGCACTGTGTGTGTGTGTGTGTGTGTGTGTGTGTGTGTGTGTGTGTGTGTGTGTGTGTGTGTGTGTGTGTGTGTGTGTGTGCGTGCGTGCGTGCGTGCGTGCGTGCGTGCGTGCGTGCGTGCGTGCGTGCGTGCGTGCGTGCGTGCGTGCGTGCGTGCGTGCGTGCGTGCGTGCGTGCGTGCGTGCGTGCGTGCGTGCGTGCGTGCGTGCGTGCGTGCGTGCGTGCGTGCGTGCGTGCGTGCGTGCGTGCGTGCGTGCGTGCGTGCGTGCGTGCGTGCGTGCGTGCGTGCGTGCGTGCGTGCGTGCGTGCGTGCGTGCGTGCGTGCGTGCGTGCGTGCGTGCGTGCGTGCGTGCGTGCGTGCGTGCGTGCGTGCGTGCGTGCGTGCGTGCGTGCGTGCGTGCGTGCGTGCGTGCGTGCGTGCGTGCGTGCGTGCGTGCGTGCGTGCGTGCGTGCGTGCGTGCGTGCGTGCGTGCGTGCGTGCGTGCGTGCGTGCGTGCGTGCGTGCGTGCGTGCGTGCGTGCGTGCGTGCGTGCGTGCGTGCGTGCGTGCGTGCGTGCGTGCGTGCGTGCGTGCGTGCGTGCGTGTGTGTGTGTGTGTGTGTGTGTGTGTGTGTGTGTGTGTGACTGGTACCACTGCGGGCGTCCCCAGCTGTCCTGCCCTTGTTATGGGTGGTTGAACTGGGGGGCGTTGTTACGCAGTGGTTTACCGTCAGCCCACCCCCGAGTAGCTCCGGGAGGTGGTGGGGCAGCCCCTGGTAGTGCCATGTTGGTGGGCTGCCGGTTGTGGGGGTGTGTGTCTGGCGCCTGTGGCGCCCGAATCTGCTGGTGAGCTGCAGTGGTGGTCCATTTTTTACAGTTTAGTTCATGGTTCGTTCTCGGGAGTGGGTGGGACACGGGCAGGTGCCCCCCCCCCCCCTGGGCAGGGCAGCAGAAGCGGGGTGTGTGCGAGCGGTGTCTGTGCACGCTGGTGACCGGTGCTGTGCTTTTGTCTGCCATGTAGGCCTGGGATCGGCCGGGATCTGGGCAGAATTCGAGGCTTCTTGCCTGGGCCGTGGGGCGCGTTGCGCAATGGTGGTCTTTGCCTTGCAGGGCACAATTTTAATTTTCAATTTAAATTTCCAGAGCTGCGCCAGCGGCGGAGCAGCAGACTATCACCGAACAAACAGGTGTGCTGTACTCGGTGGCAGGAGGGCGGTCCGGGAAGTCCAGGATGTAGGCGGGCTTGCAGTGACAAGTTACTCGGGCGTAGGGGACGCGGGGATGCGGAGTGGTTGGGCTGGGGTGCTGCTGTTGCCGCAACGAACTGAACTGACAAACGACGGGACAGCAGACGGAAAAGGAGGCGTTAAGCCCTGGCCGGACGGTCAGCAGCACTAACCAGAGGCGTTAAGCCCTAGCCATTGCCCTGGCTAGCAGCAACGGAGGCGTTATGCCCTAGCCATTGCCCTGGCTAGCAACAACGGAGGCGATATGCCCTAGCCATTGCCCTGGCTAGCAGCAACGGAGGCGTTATGCCCTGGCCATTGCCCTGGCTAGCAGTTGCGGAGGCGATAAGCCCTAGCCACTGCCATGGCTAGCAGATGCGAAGGCGATATGCCCTGGCCATTGCCCTGGCCAGCAGAGACACGACCAGAGCATGATGCTCTATGAGCGTGGGGAAGGCAGGCGTTTGGAGCTGTGCTGAGTCGCTCTGTGTGCGCTCAGTACGAGGAGCAGGGCATTGCGCCCCAGATCAGGGCATTGCGCCCGAGAAGATGGGCATTGCGCCCGAGGTGCAGGGTATTGCGCCCGAGAAGCAGGGCATTGCGCCTGAGGGGCAGGGCATTGTGCCCGAAGAGGCAGGGCATTGCGCCCATAGAGCGATAGGAGAATACAGTGGAGGAAGGGGCGTCTTGTGGTGTATGTGTGTGTCTGCGTGTGTTGCATGTTGCTGCATGTCGTGTTGTGCATTAATTAAGAGGTGGAGCCCGTGGCGGAGGCCTGCACGGGGCCCGTGGCGGAGGCCTGCACGGGGGTCCTGGCCGGCTCTACTGCCAGCTGGGCGTGAGGGGGGGATCCCTGGGGCAGGTGGTGGGGCAACCGGGGGTAGGTCTGGTAATGGCCTGCCTCTTGGACACAATGACCTACCGGGACGTCTTGTGGTAGGCTCAGGCTAAGGCCTGGTACGTCCGCAAGCATGAAGCATGAAGCATGTGTGTGTGTGTGTGTGTGTGTGTGTGTGTGTGTGTGTGTGTGTGTGTGTGTGTGTGTGTGTGTGTGTGTGTGTGTGTGTGTGTGTGTGTGTGTGTGTGTGTGTGTGTGTGTGTGTGTGTGTGTGTGTGTGTGTGTGTGTGTGTGTGTGTGTGTGTGTGTGTGTGTGTGTGTGTGTGTGTGTGTGTGTGTGTGTGTGTGTGTGTGTGTGTGTGTGTGTGTGTGTGTGTGTGTGTGTGTGTGTGTGTGTGTGTGTGTGTGTGTGTGTGTGTGTGTGTGTGTGTGTGTGTGTGTGTGTGTGTGTGTGTGTGTGTGTGTGTGTGTGTGTGTGTGTGTGTGTGTGTGTGTGTGTGTGTGTGTGTGTGTGTGTGTGTGTGTGTGTGTGTGTGTGTGTGTGTGTGTGTGTGTGTGTGTGTGTGTGTGTGTGTGTGTGTGTGTGTGTGTGTGTGTGTGTGTGTGTGTGTGTGTGTGTGTGTGTGTGTGTGTGTGTGTGTGTGTGTGTGTGTGTGTGTGTGTGTGTGTGTGTGTGTGTGTGTGTGTGTGTGTGTGTGTGTGTGTGTGTGTGTGTGTGTGTGTGTGTGTGTGACTGGTACCACTGCGGGCGTCCCCAGCTGTCCTGCCCTTGTTATGGGTGGTTGAACTGGGGGGCGTTGTTACGCAGTGGTTTACCGTCAGCCCACCCCCGAGTAGCTCCGGGAGGTGGTGGGGCAGCCCCTGGTAGTGAGTGCCATGTTGGTGGGCTGCCGGTTGTGGGGGTGTGTGTCTGGCGCCTGTGGCGCCCGAATCTGCTGGTGAGCTGCAGTGGTGGTCCATTTTTTACAGTTTAGTTCATGGTTCGTTCTCGGGAGTGGGTGGGACACGGGCAGGTGCCCCCCCCCCCCCCCTGGGCAGGGCAGCAGAAGCGGGGTGTGTGCGAGCGGTGTCTGTGCACGCTGGTGTCTGGTGCTGTGCTTTTGTCTGCCATGTAGGCTCCTGGGATCGGCCGGGATCTGGGCAGAATTCGAGGCTTCTTGCCTGGGCCGTGGGGCGCGTTGCGCAATGGTGGTCTTTGCCTTGCAGGGCAAAATTTTAATTTTCAATCTAAATTTCCAGAGCTGCGCCAGCGGCGGAGCAGCAGACTATCACCGAACAAACAGGTGTGCTGTACTCGGTGGCAGGAGGGCGGTCCGGGAAGTCCAGGATGTAGGCGGGCTTGCAGTGACAAGTTACTGGGGCGTAGGGGACGCGGGGATGCGGAGTGGTTGGGCTGGGGTGCTGCTGTTGCCGCAACGAACTGAACTGACAAACGACGGGACAACAGACGGAAAAGGAGGCGTTAAGCCCTGGCCGGACGGTCAGCAGCACTAACCAGAGGCGTTAAGCCCTAGCCATTGCCCTGGCTAGCAGCAACGGAGGCGTTATGCCCTAGCCATTGCCCTGGCTAGCAACAACGGAGGCGATATGCCCTAGCCATTGCCCTGGCTAGCAGCAACGGAGGCGTTATGCCCTGGCCATTGCCCTGGCTAGCAGTTGCGGAGGCGATAAGCCCTAGCCACTGCCATGGCTAGCAGATGCGGAGGCGATATGCCCTGGCCATTGCCCTGGCCAGCAGAGACACGACCTGGGCATGATGCTCTATGAGCGTGGGGAAGGCAGGCGTTTGGAGCTGTGCTGAGTCGCTCTGTGTGCGCTCAGTACGAGGAGCAGGGCATTGCGCCCCAGATCAGGGCATTGCGCCCGAGGAGATGGGCATTGCGCTCGAGGAGCAGGGCATTGCGCCCGAGAAGCAGGACATTGTGCCTGAGGGGCAGGGCATTGTGCCCGTAGAGCAGGACATTGTGCCTGTGGAGATGGGCGTTGCGCCCGTCGAGAAGGGCATTGCGCCCCAGATCAGGGCATTGCGCCCGAGAAGATGGGCATTGCGCCCGAGGTGCAGGGTATTGCGCCCGAGAAGCAGGGCATTGCGCCTGAGGCTGAGGGGCAGGGCATTGTGCCCGAAGAGGCAGGGCATTGCGCCCATAGAGCGATAGGAGAATACAGTGGAGGAAGGGGCGTCTTGTGGTGTATGTGTGTGTCTGCGTGTGTTGCATGTTGCTGCATGTCGTGTTGTGCATTAATTAAGAGGTGAGGCCCGTGGCGGAGGCCTGCACGGGGGTCCTGGCCGGCTCTACTGCCAGCTGGGCGTGAGGGGGGGATCCCTGGGGCAGGTGGTGGGGCAACCGGGGGTAGGTCTGGTAATGGCCTGCCTCTTGGACACAATGACCTACCGGGACGTCTTGTGGTAGGCTCAGGCTAAGGCCTGGTACGTCCGCAAGCATGAAGCATGAAGCATGTGTGTGTGTGTGTGTGTGTGTGTGTGTGTGTGTGTGTCTGTGTGTGTGTGTGTGTGTGTGTGTGTGTGTGTGTGTGTGTGTGTGTGTGTGTGTGTGTGTGTGTGTGTGTGTGTGTGTGTGTGTGTGTGTGTGTGTGTGTGTGTGTGTGTGTGTGTGTGTGTGTGTGTGTGTGTGTGTGTGTGTGTGTGTGTGTGTGTGTGTGTGTGTGTGTGTGTGTGTGTGTGTGTGTGTGTGTGTGTGTGTGTGTGTGTGTGTGTGTGTGTGTGTGTGTGTGTGTGTGTGTGTGTGTGTGTGTGTGTGTGTGTGTGTGTGTGTGTGTGTGTGTGTGTGTGTGTGTGTGTGTGTGTCTGTGTCTGTGTCTGTGTCTGTGTCTGTGTCTGTGTCTGTGTCTGTGTGTGTGTGTGTGTGTGTGTGTGTGTGCGTGCGTGCGCGCGTGTGTGTTCGGTTTCACTGCTGAGGGTTGCCCAGGGTCAGCAGTGGCTTGTAGGCCCCAGTCCAATGCGGGGGGACCTGAGACACCCTGATTGGCCTGCTGCAGTACCTTCAAGGAAGGCCCGTCAGGTGGTGTTAACACTGTTGGTGGACATACTCTTGTCCCATCCCATCTCTCTGGCACTACCAAAGAAATTGCCGTCTGCTCACAATGAAATAGGAGAGTGCACCGCAAATGAAGTTGATTCTGTGGACTGACCCATCCTCCTCCCGACTACGGAATCACGTCCAGCTCGATCAAAGTGACTTAATGCTGGAATCGGCAATGTTGCCGAAGGGCAACGAGCAGAGCTCAGGCATGAACATGTGGTTTGCGGCATCCCCCCGGATCACTGAGTTGGACGGGCGGACTGCCTCCCTCTGTGCATGATCGTCGCTTCCCAGGCTTCAACTGCGACGGAGCAGCCGGCAGATCTGCATGAAGAGAAGTCCCAGTCCGCCGCAAAATTCCGTCCCCTGAGTTCCGGTTTGTCTCCCTCGCCCCCCCCATGTGCCAGGCCTGCACTGCGCCCTCCTCTGACCTTCACCTTTCATGGCGGAGTGGGGGATACCATAGCCCATCCCCTGGATCCCTCTTGCCCCCCATCCTCCCCACCTCTAGAACAGCAACGGAACACTACGTAGCTTGCCGTCGTCCACCATGACTGGTGCGTGGAATGGTGCTCATGGATGGCCCACTCACGGCCCTTGATGTCTGGCCTGAGAGCAGGGCTGTTGCAGACTGCTCCATCGGCCACTAACTAGCCACACGCGGCGGACCACAGCCGCGTGGGAGCAACGCTGTACGAACCGCAACGGTGGCACTGAATAAGGACAAGGAATAAAAAAAGCTCGTGCAGCACCCAACCAGTACCCATTCCAAACCCCACCAACGCCCCGCCAAAAGCACCCCGTTCACACCCCAAAAGGCCTGTCACACTGACGGCCCACGCGGCAGGCACAACATAGGCCACACCACAGCCATCATCGGCGTGGCAAGTCCCTGTTGGTGCCTCCAGGCGCCTTTACCCTCGATGGGCCCCCTCCATGGCTTCTTGCAGGGGCCCACAACACCCCTTCGCCCAGTGCCATCGCACCGTGCGTCCTGACACCTGCTGTCATTGAGTTCCTCAGTATGAACACACACAACGGAACGCGCGCGCGCGCGTGTTTGCTCGTCCTGGATGTCCCGCGCGCACGTCAGACTGTGGTTGTATGTGTAGGCCTGCCCGCAGGAGCACCGTACGTCAGTCAGACGTCGCAAACACCGAGTCGAAGGTGCCGCAAATCAGACACATACACACCAGCATTGGCAGACTTTGCTTCCCTCCTGTGCACGCCAGCGCATTGTAACCCCCGGCAAGAAATCCACGCGCAAGGACACCCCCCGTATAACGGCTCCGTCGGCGTCGCCACAAGAGGCACCCAAGTGTGTTCCCGGTGAAACCGGAAACATGTTCGCGCTCCGGTGCCTGCGTTTGGTGTGCTGTCATATCCACAGAGGCAACGATTTCCAAAATGTGTGTCATGGCCACGTTTTCTGTGCGGTTGTCGTGTTTGGGACCACGATGATGCCAGATGGGCGAAGGGGTGGTGGGACCCAATCGGCTGCCGGGCTGCTCCTAACAGGAACTGGCGCAGTGGTCGCATGGTTCAGTGGTTGGCAAATGGATGGCACTGTTGGTGTTGCGCATGCGGCACGCATGCGTAGCCGACATCAGTTCCGGCCACTGTGCCCGCCAAGGGCTATATCTGCACCATTTGGGGATGCCGCAGAGGGCACCCCAGCGTGACCCATAACCTCAAACCCACGTGTTTACCCACGACGATTCCATGGGTCTTTTCCGCACATTGAGGGCTATGTGGCTGTGGTGCCTGCCTCTCATGGTTGACCTAGCAGGTGCCTCAGTGCCACCCCAAAAACAAAAGGATCCCCGTGGATGCAGCCTCTGGACCCCGTGTGGCCGTACGTGCTCCCCGCGGTGCCCCATCACTGGACGCTGCCGCAGCAATGCCGGAGCAGGTGGGCCCCAAGCGCCCTGTCGCGCGGGGCTTGTGGGCAAGCAGAGGCCGCATGACGCGCGCCGCCCGCCACGCCAGCCGCTGTGCCTGGGAACCCGCCCCAATCGCCAGCGCGCCCCGCCCCGCATTGTGGTAGGCCAAGGAACAGGTGCACACCGGTGTTGAATGCTGTAGGCGTTGGCAAGCCCCGACCTGCAGCACGTCCCGAATCAGGCTCATTGTTTCAACGGTTGATTGGGTTGGGGCCGCGCCTTTCTTGGTATCAGTGCATTGGTAGTGCCGGTGAAGATTGGGGTACAATGTGGGCACTCTCTCCGGCATCGGTGTGAGAGCTGGTGTAAGATGAAGGATGGACATCTTCAGGGCGGACGGAGTTGTCTCGGGACAAAGCGTGCCGGCGTTGGGGCACCAAGAAGCCGCTTCACAGCATGCAATTGCCACGAATCAAGCAAGCCACGTACAAGACTCATAGCATCCAAGGGGGGCAGCCTGTTCGAATCCAGCCCCCCCTCCCCCCCTCCATTCCAGACCCCCCAAAGTTTTCGAACCCGTCTTTCTCCAATTTGAGATTTTGGGGGAAACTCTTGGCGCCGAAGGCGCTGGAAATTTTTTTTTTGGCCTCTTTAGGGGGATTTTCGTTCTTACCACATGTGTCTATACTCAAAATAGTCAGATTTTTGTGGAGAATTCAAAAATGGGCGAAAAACAAAAAAAAACTTTTTGACCCCCGATCCGACCTCTGGGTTGCGCCTCGGCTTATGGGTGCCTGAGCTGATGGGCAATTTTTTTTTACAAAACTTTTTCCACTTGTGTATGTTCAAAATGATCAGTGCGTCATGGGGATCATGTTGAGGGATGTATGTTGGGGTGCCCTCCAAGCCCCCCCAGGGGACCGGCGGCCGACCGGCCGACTCGTGTACCCTTCCCACCCCCACCCCCCCACCCCCTCCGGACCCCCAAAAGTTTTCGCACACGGTTGGGTGTCAACATTCGAACAGGCCGCCCCCCTTGATAGACTCCATGCGTGATGTCGCAATGGCCAAGCCAAAAATGTCTTCTTGCTTTGTTGAGGCTTGACGCCCACATCACGTCCACCACCGTGGGATCGCGCTGGTGAGTGTCCCCATGAAAGATGTGTCGGGGGTGGGGGGCACTAAACTTGGGGAGTGAACTTTAGGGCGAAGCTGGGAGGAGGGCGGGTGCATGGGGTTCTCAGGGATGCTGCGCTTTGGAGGTAATAATTTGATGGAAGTCCAGGAGCAAACCGCCAGTTTGGCTGAACGACGGTGCGTGTTTGCTCCTTTTGTTCGTAGTGGTTTCTTTTCTGCGTGTACATAGCCTGTGGGGCCTGTGGTGGGATGACTCTATCTCGTCGCGCGTGCGTGCCCACCCCTGAGCCAAACTGGCTTCGGGTTCCGCCTCACTGCCGGTTTTGCGTCCAGGTGGGACCAGAGCCACCAGCTTTCTGAGGGAGGAAACAGACTTTCCTTCGTGGCGCATCAGCGTAAACTGGCGGTGCTCCTCAGCCAAGCGGCTTGGCGCTGCTGCACACCAGTTTGCTCCGGGGCACGCCTGCTTCTGGAGAGCAAACGGGTTCTGCTTGGGAGAAAGCCGGTTTGCTGTGGCACAAACGGTCCAGAAAACCACAAACGGTGCTCCAGAAAACACCGGTTTTCTTTGGGAGTGAACCAAAGCCGACCGGCTTTCCGAAGCCGCAGACCACTTTGAGGTCTGCTCTGGGGCATCAGCTTTGCTCCGGGGCCAACGGGTGCACGCCCTTGAACTAGTACCAGAAGATCCAACAAGCCATGCCAAAGCCGCCAAATGGTAGTCGCTGGGGGAGCGCCAAACACCCCCAACCCCGCACCCTTTGGAAGTACATATGGAGCGGGGGGGTCTGCCTGAGTTCTGGGTGGTCGCGCGTGCCCCCTTCCCCTTTCTACCACCCGCCCTCCTGTGCCTCCTGTAGACGATGCCTGCCTCGTCGTGCTGTGACGGTCCCGTCCTTTGTCCCCAGGTCTGCGGCACGCCGTGGCGCCCGGGAACAGCGCACAGTTTTCTCACGCGACGGGCTGTGCCATGGTGGGGGCGACCTCCATTACCTTGAGCGAGGTGCCGAATACGGATATCACTACGACGTGCTGTAACGCCAACGGCGTGGGGTCCCGACCTGATTGCCACCAAGGCAACTACTTTGCTGCGAAGGCGCACTGCGAGGCGCAGGGGAAGACCCTGTGCACGCTGGCGCAACTCCAAGCGGGCGCGGGGAAGGACACTGGATGCGGCTTTAATCCACACCCAGTTTGGTCTTCCGACGTTTGCGGTATGCGGAGGCCCCTGACCCAGGCCCTGACCCACAGCTCTCCACCGAACGCAGGTGCGGGACGGTGGTTTTGCCGCGGGGGGCTGCGGACCATCGGTCCGCAGTCCGAACCCCGGTACAGAAGCATCTGGTGGGCGTGTGCAAACCTGTTGTTGTTGTTCGGGGGGGCGGGGGGGGGGGGGCATAGGAACGCCGACAACTGTCGGAGGACAATGCACAGCACCGCGATTTCTTTTTTTGCATTTCCCCGCCTGTTTTTTTTCCATCGCCGTCCAAACTGCATCATCTCTCATGGATTCCGCACGACGGTGATGGATCGTGTGTGAGTGTGGCTGACATCCGTGCAGTGCACCATTGCAGCCACTTTTTTCTTTCGGTATCCCCTCTGTTCCTGTTCTTGTGCTCGGAGGCCTGGGGTCACCAGAGCCGAAGGTTGGTTGTTGTTTTTTGACGATGCAGGAGTCATGTACTATTGTGGAGCTCCTGCGTCCTACCCTCTACCCCCCCCGCCTCTCACCCCCTACTCCCTCTTATCTCCAATCTCCGGGGTTGCCTCCTCCCGCCCTGGGGCATAAGGGGAGCGGGGTGTTCCCCAACTCGGAGGCGCACTGAGCGGCGCGTTCCCTCGGCGGGGCGCAAGTGCAGGCCGGTGCGGGGGATGTCCCCCTCGGAGTTGCACCTGGGTCCCCGGACTTCGTCTGAAGACTTTGTGTGCGTGCGATATTCGGGGCTGTGTGTGAGCGTGCGGCAGGTGCGGGGGGCGCTGGCGACGGGGGGTTACTGGCAAAGCGGCGGGCAGCACGACAGGGCGATTGGGGCCCACCTGCTCCGGTATTGCTGCGGCAGCGTCCAGTGATGGGGCACCGCAGGGAGCACGTACGGCCACACCGAGTCCAGAGGCTTCATCCACAGGGCCTGGGGCAGCACCAGGGCCGGAGATCTCAGGGCCGCCACTGGGCATTCGTTCAACCCTAAGGCAGCCAGGCACATGACGCTTTTCAGTGGACAAGTCCTGTTCTGTTCTTTTGAAATGTCGACCTCCAACCGTCGGCCACCTTCCAACCGCCGCCGGATACCCTTCAACCGCCGTCGGTTACCCTTCAACCGCCGTCGGTTACCCTTCAACCGCCGTTGGTTACCCTTCAACCGCCGTCGGTTACCCTTCAACCGCCGCGGGTTACCTTTCAACCGCTGCCGGTTGCCCTCCAATCGCCGTCGGTTGCCCTTCAAGTGCCGTACAATCGTGTGCCTAAATACTGAGCTGTACTGGACGGCCTGAGTCTGTTTTTCATTTCACGTAGAAGAACGTCATGGCCAGGCGTCCCTGCAACTAGTACATACCCTCTGCAGGGGCCACGCGTAGGTGTGCGGGCCCCCTGGATGGCGGCCCAGCTCCACAGGCATGGGGAGAGTCAACGCGGGGTTGGGTTGGGTTGGGTTGGGTTGGGTTGGGTTGGGTTGGGTTTGGTTGGGTTGGTGAGGTGTGTGTCCACCACCAGTCTTGACGGATCCTGCAGCATCTTCCCTGGAGGTACTATGGCAGACCTGTCATGCAGGCTCCCCCGCATTAGACTTGGGGCTACAGAGCCACCGCAGACACTGGGTGACCCAGGCGCAGTGAAGCCCGGCACATGCCCATGGCTATGCACACATGCATACACAACCATTGATGGTCCAAACCGGGGGCACCGAGGCCCTACAGTAGTCAGTGGAGTATCTACACTCATCCGCACACGGTGGCAGCCACTGCAGGTCCCACAATGTGCCACGGTGTCAAAGACACACGGGCAGTGGTACATATTCCGAGACATGCTGCACAAGGTCAAGGCTGAGCCACTAGACCACAGAACCAGGTTTGCAGGTGTTGAGACCGGTGAAGCCTGCCAGAGGACATCACACTCTGAGCAGGGGGTGGACTCCTCAATGCCCGTAGGCCGCGGTCTAGATGCACGGGGCCCAACGTCAACCACGCCGGCGGGATGCCCGGCGAGGGCTACTACGGTGCAATGGGGGCGGCACAGGCCAAGTGTATGGGGTACAGGAGGGCCGCCCTGAGGGGCAGCACCTGGTCCACACCAACGGACGCTCTTTGGTTGGCGCCAAAGGCAAAGAAGAAACCCGTTTGCCTTCGGTGTCTTGCACGGGTCCCACGCTATGCCGGTCTTCAAATGCAGCACAGAGATCCCATGCCGAAGCACATAACCCCCAAACGCCCCCATCCTCCCATCTTCTTGGCCCCCTTGAACCTGGTTCTTGGGGGGGTCACATGAGGGGGTCACTATGCCCCTCCCGGGGCCAAAATAACAAACGTGGCTCACCACAAAAGTGTCGATGATGCAAGCATGCCCATCACCTGTTGCAAAGATGGTAAAATGTATGGCCTCCCCCAACGGTTCCAGGCATACACCCCTGGCACTGACCCCTAGGGGGAGTGTTAGTGCCGGGCATCTTTTTTGGGTCCATTCCCCACCCATGACCATTTTCGACCCCCTACCTATTTTGCCTCACACCGTATCTACACCAAACAATCCCCAAATTGAGTAGCCCCTTGAGTTGGGGATATGGACTCAAAATCAACCATCACAGTTTGTGGTGAGTGCAAGGAGCATTAAGGCGCTGAACGCATTGACCCCCACACTTGTGGAGGTAATACTGTTTGTCAGGCACATGAGAAGTGACATGTGTTGACGTTGAATTACCTAATTCACCTATGCAACGTGCTTTGTAGGGAGGGTTTGTGGTGTACTTGTGGGGCTTCTCTAGGCAGTAGCACGCTTAGCGAACATTCCCCCTTAGGCAAGATTTTGTTGTGGGACCGAGCTGGGAGCTAGGGGTTTCACACTGCACTGTGGGCAAGGCACCATGAACCTTTCACGTTGTGCTAACACAGACCGAGGATGGACGAAAAGCAGTTGTTGAGTATCGCCTGCGGGTTGGACTACAATCTAAGGGAATGCCATGCACGCAGTGCGAAGTTTTGGATGTCGGCAAATACTCGAACCCAAATTCCGGCCCCACTTCACAAGTTTTTGGTTTCGTACCAGGGTTTTTTTTAGCTTCCTAAGCATTTAGGATGTGGCATATTTGAATTGTCAACCATTTTTGCCCATTTTCAACCATCTGCACCTCCCTACTTAGGCAGTTTTTCTGTCAATTTGTTTTCAATGGGTGCCATGGACGGGCATGACATGCAACCACTTTCCGACTCCCATCAGCCTCACGCCTCAGCAGAGGAGAGGATTGCTGAACAAGCCAGAGAAATTCAGCAGCTACGCGAGCAGCTTGCCAGGGCATCAGTCAAGGAAGGTCCGACCCTCCCTCCCCTGTCCGTGCCGGAGTTGAACAAGGCCCTCGAACGACCCCAGCCGCAGTGGATGAGACTTATCGTGTCTAACTTGAAAGCCTATGTCAGGCTGACGGCTGCAGAAGTCGGCGAGGTCCCGCGGCCAGCGGAGTTCAAGGGCATAGTTGTACTTTACAAGGTTGAGTGGCTTGTTCATAACGACAGTTGATTACCAAGTTTGAAGGCGGTTTCGTTGTTCTCATGCGGGCTTTGCTGCTTCGCCGTGCTACTAGACAGGTGACAGGTATTCTTGGGTGAGTATCTCAGCCTTTGCGTGCGCAGTATGCACGCAATGCGCACACAGTGCAAGAACTTGGCCTAAAATGGCCCGTATTCAAGGCTATGGGGGGGTTTGACCAGCCAAGCGGGTCAAAAACGGCACAAAACAGCTCAAAACCACTTGTTTGAGTAGTGTTCCAGGGATGAGTTGGAGGATCAATCCCTTGCTCATCGATGTGCATGAATGCACAAGGACTTGCACATTGATGTATCTGAAGGTGAATGCACCTGGCCCCCGACCTTACGCCAAAGAACATGGGTGTACCCATCACCTTTTCAGTTTGTCGCCCTTCACTGGTGCTTCCGGTGGTCCATGGCCGCTTTTGTGAGCTTGACCGCGGAACTTGATTTGCGTCCAGCCTCTTGTCTGCGCAGGAGGAGACGGGTTTTGGCTTGAGGATGGCTGCTTCAGCAACAGTGATCATCCTCTGACGGGCTTCTTTTCGGTGCCAGACTCCCGTTCGGGGGAGGTGCAGTGTTGTGGAACCGCCAGCAGCTCCGGCGTGGCCGAGGGCCAGTGCACGCGCGACGGCTGCCTGAGTGGCAACGACGACTCAGCGAAGTCCACGTACCATGAAGCGGTGCAGATGTGCGAAAGCCGGGGGTGGCGGCTGTGCACCAGAGAGGAGCTCCTGAGTCCCAATGCCGCCGGGTGCTGCGGGGACGGCTGCCAATACGACAACCAGTTGGTGTGGACCAGCACTGCCAGAGGTCTGTAGTGTCTACCGTCCACTTGGGGCTGTGTTGCTCCACGTGTTGCGGTGAGGGGCCGCACCGTATGTGCCATGTGCCGGGTGCTCGTGGCAGACCTTACGACAGACGGCGTGTCGCAACGGGGGTTAAGGGCCTTGTGTCTGAAGAGGGACCTCAGGCGGGTGCGATGGGAGGGGTGAAGTCAGGAGACCGAGGGCGAGAGTGAGCCATTGAGCGAGCGAGCAAAGAAGTGTGTGCGTGCGTGCGTGCGTGAGTGAGTGAGGGAGGGAGGGGGTGAGTGAGTGAGTGAGTGAGTGAGTGAGTGAGTGAGTGAGTGAGGGAGGGAGGGAGGGAGGGAGGGAGGGAGGGACCCCAATAAACCCCCCGGTCAAATGTAGCAAGCGCCCTCCCCCCCCTTTCCCTGCCTCCCCTCATGCGGCGCCTCCACTCCCTCCCCACATCCCTGTCCTCCGCGCCGCAGGCACGAAGTTGTGGTCTACCAGATTCGTGTGCTCTGGAATCGCGATGGATACAGAGAAAGGCCCTCCCTCCCTCCCTCCTCGCCGCCCCGAGCCCCTTTGCATCACCCCCCCCCCCCACCCTCGCCCCCTCGTCCTATCTAGGCCCTTAGCACAACTGTCGTACTTCATACTTCCAGAGGCAGAAGTTAGACGTGTGGTCAGAAATGTCGTTCTCGCCCCCGCCCGCACCTGAGGAAACGTGGATGCAGTTGAGGATTTTGCAATCCCCCTGCTGTTGCAGGACATGTCGGTGGTCGCCCGGGCATTTTATCCCTACCTGTAGTGTCACGGAGGCGTGGCCGGGACAGCCCGACAGTGAGAGGCCCCCAGGAACACGTTGTTGTGCCCCCCAAAAGCGGTTGGCAGAGGCCGTCGACAGAGGGTGCACGGGGCTTGCTTGCGGTGGTTTTGAGAAGCCATGTCTACGCTGACCCTTTGTTGACGCGCCCTTCCCCTTTTCAGACGCGGTCACTTTGGAGCATTTGGACCACAGACCAGAGAGCGAGTTTGTTTAGGACGTGTTGAAGGATGCGGCCTCGCTGGGACAAGGGAGAGGGTAGGGGCCTGGGGCGGGGGGCGCCGATGGCGTGGGGGGTGGGGGAGGCAGATTGGGCATAAGCCGTTTGGCGTTGTCATGCAAAAGGGCTTCATCGCTGTACCATTGCCCCCTTAGAGCGAGGAGTGCCCTCTCTCGGTCCTCTTTGTCCACAAGGCGCGAGCCCAAGTCCAAGCCCCAGCCCTGTCGTGAGCCCCAGCGCCAGCCCAAGTCCAAGTGCAAGCCCTGCAGGTGCGGCACGTCTTTCCGGTGCCCTGCCGTGCGCGGATGCCGCGGGGATGGCTGGTGGCGAGGACAATCTGCGTGTGAAACAAACAGTGAAATGGTTGGCTAGCGCAAACACTGTGGGCTGACTTTAGTTGTGTGCTTAATTCAAGAAGCACTGAAATAAAAAGTAAGCAAATGAATGAAACAACAAGATGACAATGTAGTATATCTGATTGAAGTCCTCCTGTCGTGATAACTGTTGCGTAAGTAAGTGGAGTAAAAAACTGTTCAAAGTGCAACCAGTATTTTTGCATGTCAATTTCCATACTGACGTATCCCAAAATCTGACTGATGACAGCACTTTGTTCGCGGTGCTCAAGTCTGCAGGGTCGAAGTCATTCATGTCCTGGCGGTTTGCGTCCCCGCAGGCACAGAATGGTCATGTCGACCGCCTGGTGGTAGCTAAGGACCAAACAATAGTATCAGTGGCGTGGATATTGGGCCCAAACCCGAGAAGTGTCAAGCGCCACCCCTTCAGTCTTTCTGACAGGCTTCTGTTCTGCACTTCGATGGATCCCCCTTGAGTGCCAGCCGCGGCACTTACCTGGCATCTTTCTTGGATGTTGTCGAGGAGGTGGTCTAAAACGAATGCAGCAGTCAAAACTAGTGATACCGTGCAGATCCTAAAGATTTGCGAAAATAATTAATTCCCGGCACAAGGTGTTGTTGTCCGCAAAAAAAAAACGCAAAGAATTAATTATTGGCTTCATGCCCTAACCAAAAACGGGTTCCGCAAAAAAATCGCAAAATTTTTTTTTTTGCCCATTTTGGATGCTGTCGCAAAATTTTTGCTTACTATTAATTCAAAACACCCAACACAAACACAAAAATTAGGATTCCGCGAAACTTTAGGATTTCTACGGTAGCATTTCTGGGTCAAAGAAACGCAATCAGCCAGTGTTTCTTTGTGAAGAACACTATCTGCCAGCAAGGTCGGTGACAGGATTTCTTCGCCGAGAGATTGTGAGACCGACAGCGGATATCCACGAGGGAGGAGGGGAGGGGTTATGGACCCCCGCGGGTCATCGCTCCATGGACTCCCTGCCGCACGAGTGTTTGAATGCGCATAGCCGAATACAACATCTTGAGGTACTTTCTGATGGCTGCATTGCCCACGTCGTCAAGCCATCATTGGGCTGTAGCCCCCAAAGCGCAACGCTCCAATCGCTGGAAATTGGACACCTCATGTGCGAGGGGCAAGGCTTCATCCTTCCGTCGCCGTTGGTCGGCAACGGGCATGTGGTTGTACAAGTCGCTCGTCGTACCAAGCCCCCCCGCCCCCTTTGTTTTGGCCCACGGAACACTTGGGAAGGAGGGCCTCTCCCAGAGCAGCTGTCATCGCCCTACGCAACCACATGGTTGTGGCAGCTCCACGCGACAAACCCCAGACCTTTCGCATGTCAGAGTCACAGGCCTCGTTGGCGACGTGGCCTGTGGCCCCGGGATGGCCCTCCCAAAACAAGCGCGAAGCTCCAATCCCAATCCCAATCCCAATCCCATACCCCCGTACCCCCCTAACCCCCACCTGCCCCCGTACCGCCCTAGTGCGTCCGTGGGGGGGCGACTTCGTGCCACGTATGCCCGACGCAGGGCCCCTCCACATCAATGGGGGACGAAGGGGGGGATGGGGGCTAGAGAACGCAGGAAGAAGCGCAGCGAGAGAAGGACCAGGCGGCCGACGACAGTACGGCATATGTCGCACAGGGGCACTGTGATGTAGTGAGTGAAGCGACGAGGGAGGGAGGCTCGGGTGGTGCAGTGCTTGCGGGCCAAGGGCCGTCTGGAGCACGGCCACGTGCCTTTGCTCACTGCACCCCCGTGTGTCAGGGCCTAAGATATGCGCCTTTCCGTCGGGGACCTCTAACTTCTGCGACGGTGACTGGGCCACTGCCGGGGGGGACCACTTGTGGATCCGGAGGACCGGGTCCACCCCATCCAGCTCCACGGGGCCCAGTGGGGGCCCCGCCGGGGCCCCGTACGTGTACCTGGAGGGCAGCAGCCCCAATTACCCGTCCAAGACGGCGTACCTGACGTCCTCATCGTGGGAGTACTCCGGGGTCCACTTCCAATACCACATGTACGGGTCTGCCATGGGGACGCTGGCGGTGGAGGTGAAGTCCGGGTCCTGCAGCTGGATCCGGGTGTGGGAGCGGAGTGGGCAGCAGCACAGCTCCGGAGCTGCGGCCTGGACCAGCGAACAGGTGTCATTCCCGACAACAGTGCAGCAGGTGCGCTTTGTGGGCGTGACCGGGTCCGGCTACCACAGTGATGCTGCGGTCGCAAATGTGGCGCTGATTGCAGGTTGTGCCCCAGCTCCTGCCCCACCGCCTGCCACACCTCCTCCTGCCCCAGCAGGCTTTGTTTATGAGGAATCAATACCAAAGGGGGGGGAGGTCTGGGTGGTTCCCACAAAGGGGCCGCTTATTCAAATTTGATTTTCCCTCAGCCAAATTTTGGGTCAAGAATTCTTTTGGTGGGTGGGTCTCAGAGCCAAAAGACCCTTCCCTCTTATAAACAAAGTCTGTGCCCCACCTCCTCCCCCACCTCCTGCCCAACCTCGAGTCAGTGTTAGTTGTTATACCCCACGACTCTCATTGTAGATTGGCAGTGTCACCTTTCAGCACGACGTTGCCAGTGAGAGGCCCACCCTAGGATCCACATAAACAATCATCGTCCCTACAACTTATCGAGAACCTGTTAACAAGCCTTAGCCCACAACGGTGTCAAAGGGCAATCTCCCACGATCACGCCGTATCGGATGCAGTTGTGAAGGCCAAAGTAGAAGAGACACTTGGTGTTCAGTTTGCTCTTGTGACCCCCAGAAATTGAAAGAATTGTTAAGTACGTCTGTTGCCGGTCATCAGTCTTGGCAGGTTTGGGTCTGCTTGACATGTGACAAGCCTTAGCCCCCACTAAATCAGGAGCTCGGGTGGTGCAGTGCTTGCGGGCCAAGGGCCGTCTGGAGCACGGCCACGTGCCTTTGCTCACCGCACCCCCGTGTGTCAGGGCCTAAGATATGCGCCTTTCCGTCGGGGACCTCTAACTTCTGCGACGGTGACTGGGCCACTGCCGGGGGGGACCACTTGTGGATCCGGAGGACCGGGTCCACCCCATCCAGCTCCACGGGGCCCAGTGGGGGCCCCGCCGGGGCCCCGTACGTGTACCTGGAGGGCAGCAGCCCCAATTACCCGTCCAAGACGGCGTACCTGACGTCCTCATCGTGGGAGTACTCCGGGGTCCACTTCCAATACCACATGTACGGGTCTGCCATGGGGACGCTGGCGGTGGAGGTGAAGTCCGGGTCCTGCAGCTGGATCCGGGTGTGGGAGCGGAGTGGGCAGCAGCACAGCTCCGGAGCTGCGGCCTGGACCAGCGAACAGGTGTCATTCCCGACAACAGTGCAGCAGGTGCGCTTTGTGGGCGTGACCGGGTCCGGCTACCACAGTGATGCTGCGGTCGCAAATGTGGCGCTGATTGCAGGTTGTGCCCCAGCTCCTGCCCCACCGCCTGCCACACCTCCTCCTGCCCCACCTCCTGCCTTGTTCTGCTTTGAACCCACCCAATTTGGTCCATGAAATTTGAGATCATTTTTTTTTGCACCCTGTTTCACCCCCTTTCACCCATTTTCACCCATTTTCACTCATTTTCACCCATTTTCACCCATTTTCACCCCTTCCTGTCCTTTGTAGATGTGGCAAATAATGATGGGGAATCACCCATTGACTGGCACATGACGCAATACCATGTGCCTATCGTTGCCCAATCGGCTGGCTCCCTCGCCGACATGAATTTGTGCAGTAGGTGCCGAGTTTGTGTGACGTAGGTCATCTTAAATTGGTATCCGGGAGGTGATGTCGAGTGGTGGGCAATTGAACGTCGGGGAGCACATGCGTATTGCTGTAGTGCAACCTGAAAGCACAGGAAATGTCACCAAAAGGGTGCTGGAGCAGGTGGCTATGCGGTAGAGAGTGCTGGGTCCAATATGGGGCTCCCTACCATGTCAGGGATGCATGATTTCATGGATGCAGAAAGAAGTTCATAAAATTCTAGGCTTGATTGTCTCTGGTTGTGCCCTGGGAAGTGTGTGCTGTGCGCGCTGCGCAGAGTCGCTCACTGGGTGCCATTGAAGACATCTGGCATTACTTGTGGGGTTTTGTTGGTCACCAGTGACAAAACAACACACCACACCACACGCAACACCACACAACACAACACAACACAACACAACACAACACAACACAACACAACACAACACAACACAACACAACACAACACAACACAACACAACGCAACGCAACGCAACGCAACGCAACGCAATGCAACGCAACGCAACGCAACGCAACGCAACGCAACGCAACGCAACGCAACGCAACACAACACAACACAACACAACACAACACAACACAACACAACACAACACAGCACAACACAACACAACACAACACAACACAACACAACACCACACGACACGACACGACACGACACGACACGACACGACACGACACGACACGACACGACACGACACGACACGACATGACACGACACGACACGACACGACACGACACGACACGACACGACACGACACGACACGACACGACACGACACAACACAACACAACACAACACAACACAACACAACACAACACAACACAACACAACACAACACAACACAACACAACACAACACAACGCAACGCAACGCAACACAACACAACACAACACAACACAACACAACACAACACAACACAAGACAACACAACACAACACAACACAACACAACACGGCACGGCATCGCACGGCACGGCACGGCACGACACGACACGACACGACACGACACGACACGACACGACACGACACGACACGGCACGACACGACACGACACGACACGACACGACACGACACGACACGACACGACAGGACAGGACACGACACGACGCGACGCGACGCGACGCGACGCAACGCAACGCAACACAACGCAACACAACACAACACAACACATCACAACGCACCACGGCACAACGGTTGTATTGGCCAGCAGTTTCTGTGACCAAATGTTTCAGCGCCCCATCCCCTCTCGCCGCAACACTTGATCACCCGGAACCACCTGGCCCTGTGTTACAAGGCAGGAATTCCTGGGGGAGGGGCTACAACCTGATTAGAGTGAGGGGGAAGCAGGGGGTGGGGTGGCACGGAGACCCATTTCCCAAACCCCATTGGCGTATGGGCCCATCCTCACTGAGGGCCATGCTGGGACCATCGCCCAGCCACCGACAGGGCCCAGCAGGTTGAAAGAAGGGGGGTGTAAGGGCAATACGCATAACTCACAGCGATCCCCATGATACGCTGGGGTTTATGAGGTCTGTGTTGTGTGTGACCCATGCTCACAGTGCAGTGGCAGGGGTGTCGTTGACGCTCTCCCACCCCCTGTTCCAGGGACAATGCAGTCTGTCCTCTTCGGTTCCCCGTTTTGTTTTCACAGCTTCCGCCTGTGCCAGCCCCAGCCCAAGTCCAGGCGCCGGCTCCGCAGGTACGACGTCGCCACCCCCGCCCCTGCTCCTTCATCCTCCTTTGATACAGTACTGCCATATCATTGCCACAGCCTCACAATCAGCCGCACTTGAGCCCAGGTGCCATGTCCAAGGAGCTGGAGCAGGATTGTGGCTGGAGAATGGAACCGAGGGCTTTTACGGGGATCGCCTTGCGTCGCTTGCCTGCAACCGCAGCAACGCACAGCAACCCATGCACTGCCTGTGGGGAGGGGGCAGACCCTTCGGGCGGTGCTGTGCCCCCCTCTGTCCCGCAAAAACCTCATTGTTTTTCTGTCACACTGACCGCACCAGCGGGCCACATTTGGGGCTGGTACGCGTACCACGGATGGGGATGGATGGGAATGGATGAAGATGGGCCGGAATGGGGCGCGGATGGGTGCATGACCGCCGCCCGGGTGTATTGGATGTGGGATGACTCCCGGGTAAATGAAGTGGCGATGGGCGAGGGTTGCCGGACAAGGCATGGCTGTATGGATGCAAATGGATGGCAGAAATGAATGAAGATGGGCCCGCATGGGACGGCCTGGCTGCCAATGAAGAAAAATGCAATGAATCGATCGGGCGTGAATGATTTGGCGATGGTGGGGGTTGCCGGATCATAACAATGCAACACACGGGCAGGTGGATGTCGGGTGGTGCAGATGGATGCAGCAGCAGCAGCTGCCGATGCAACTGTTAGTATCAGCATCGCCAGTGCCACGCAAGAACAAAAGCATCAAACCGCTGTTCTGCTTATGTCCGAGGCAATGATGCAAGAGACTCCGGGGCTCACTCATGTGCTGACGTACGCAGACCGTCCGTGAGACAATCTGTGGCATTCCGAACAGGGAGCTCTACGGAGCAGTGTGCACAAGACTGCACGGCCGTTGACTGCGTGGGGGTTGGCCCCATCTCACCCCCATTGTAGCCCTCTGCGCTCGGGTGACCAGGAGCCGTTGCCACTCGCTGCTGCTGTGCCTGCTTCCCTTCCTTCTCCGCCGCTACCCACCGCTTTCTAGAGGCCCCCCGGCGCCTGCATCTCAGGTCCCCTTCACCACAAATGTCCCCCACAGAATTGCGAACCAGCGCAACGCATGTCATCGGCTGCCCCCATCCTCCCCTCCCGTCCAAGGCCTTCAGGCACTTCTACGTGGGGGTGTGCAGGAGCAATACCCATGGGGGGCTCCTTTTTTGCGCAGTGCGCAGATCTGCACAGCCTGTGGGCACTAAAACAAGGTGTAGATGTGATGAAACGTTTTGGTACCCTCATTAAGGAAGCACCATTCCCGCTGTGGGAAACACCTGCAGGCAACACTGTGTCGCTGTCACAATTTCGAGACAACGTTAATGTTGGTGCCAAAGGCCCGTCTGCTTGCAATGAGATGTCACGTGTCTGTCATGCCTTGGCCCAGTGTTGGGATCTACCTGTGCACTGTGACTGTCTCAGCAGAGGTGATGAGTGCGATGGGTCTTGCATGAGTGATAAGCTGCGTATCCTGGGTATAACCATTCACGTAGGATCATCTGTTGTGTGCTTTTCCACACCATCAGCGCTCAGTGACACCTGGAGTTTAAAATGGGGGCCATCTTTACACAGTCCATGGGCAGTGAGTATGGGCCACCTGTCCAACATTTTCACAGGCTCCCTGGTGAACTCCCTACCCTTCAATTTCTCGTGGGCATGCCTGCTGTTAAGTGTCAGTGCCTGGATGCAATTGGCAGTCCTGTGTGATCATGCGACAACCACTGTTTTACGCACCATGAAGGGCGCCATTCACAGAGTGTGCAGTAGAGGACCCTGGTGTGTAGACGCCACAATTTCTTGGGCAGTGGTACAGGCTCGCCACCTGCCAACTTCACCTAGTCGCTCAGCAGACCTGTTGCAGACCTGGCTGAGACGAGAGGCTTTTTGGCACGACGGAAAATATGTGTCATGGCACGCCCCGCACAGTGGCGAATGCTCTGCGACCTGTGCTCCCTGGGATGCAGATTTTGATATATTGAGTGACATATAGTATGACAGTGCACAGGAAACCAGATGACCGGGGGGGGGGGGTATATGAGGGTGAGCCACAGATTCAGAATGGGAAAATCATATATCCTGATTTGCTTGCTTATCCTGTGAATGCATGGCGGCCTTTGTTACCGCTGCAGCATGGGATGGTTGTACCTCGGTTGTGCAGTGCGTTGCCGAGATTAGTCCATAAAGAAAGAGTCATGGTGTCATCCGACACTATGGTCTCTGTAGGTCAAGCGAAGCGGACATCAATCTACTGTACCTGGAATGCGACTGTGTGCTGCTCTTCCAGACCGAACGGCGCCTATGGTACCACTGATGAGGCTTTTGTTTTGATACTGCTCGTCTGCTTGTCCCAACCAGACAGCAACTCAAACAGACTCCATACGGGGGGGGGGGGGGGTGCGCCGCTGGATCCAGCATCAGGCATATGGTCCTTGCACATGCCTCACACAGGGACCCGTACAGATTTTTGTGCCGACTGGTGTAATGGGGCAGGGACGCATTAGAAGGGAAGGGGCCTCAGAGGCGGCCACAGAGGCGGTTAGGCAGGCGGTTGGAGGAGGTTTCCAAAGCGGTTGGTGGCGGTTACTGTCGGTTACAAATGCCATTGGGGCTGGCAGTTGACGTCAGGGGAACAGTGGCTGGGCATAGGCTGGGGGCCCTGGGCCCTCCCCCCCTTTCAATATTCTTTCCTCTCTCACCCCTTGTTGGACCCTTCTACACCCATCCGCTTGGGGCCTTGGGCCCGGGGGGAACGCCTCTTTTGCATAGATTAGGTATTCAAGCTTTTTCTACCCAAATCAAATGTAAAACTGTTGCATCCATTCGCTTGTTCGGCGTTCAATCCAGACTTTGATGGAGAGGGGACACCGGTATTTCCAACAATCAGTGAACTCAGCAGTTAATGGACAGTCGGTCCGGTGGGAGCTGCGTGACGGTGGTCTGGTAAATACCGCTGCATCACTACCGCTATTGCCTGTTCAGTGGACTGTCCACTGGCATCTTCGAGTCTCATTCTTGTGACAGAAAGGTACCGATGGCCTTGTAGCAACTCCCCCCCCCCCCCCCCGGTTCGGCGAGGGGCCCAACGAGTCGGCGAAATTCGGCAAAGTTGCCCAAAACCAAAATTTTGGGTGCAGCAGGTACCGCACTTGACAACATATGTTGTACTTACACTGTCATTACTGATCCGGCCCGTCTGGCCGAGCACTTACGAAGAACTTGTGAGTCTGAGCAAAAATTTTTTTTTTTGGGTGCAGCACTGATTGCGGAGTGCCATGCAAAATGGAACGATAACCACACAGCAAGCACCGCCTGATACTCCAAGTTGGGTAAAACGCACTGCTGACTTGCTCGCCGACTTGTTGGCCGCCAGGTTTGCCGACTCGGAGGGGGGGGGGTTGTTGTAGGCCGCTGACGAGCCAAATTTCTTTCTGCCTCTCGTGCACACGTGCAACAGCCCAGCACTCCTTCCGGGTGCGCCGCCAAGGCTGAGTGAGTGTGCCAGTGTGTACTTCCGCGTGGACGGCCATGTTTGCCTTTTTCGTGGAGGGAATCCTCCGCCCGTGGAGAGGCGCGTTGGTGCCCATCCATCGGGTGGGGGGTGACGGGCGCGGGTTCCAACAACTGGAGGTGGGCAGCCTGCTCGGTTATCGCAAACAGCCGGGCACCTCCGCGGCTGATCCGTCATGACTGCCCTCCTTCCCTCCCGGCCCAACGGGTGGGCAACCCACCCCCATCCACGAGTGGGGGGATTCCATCCTCAAAAGGCGAACACGTGCGTACCCCCAGAGGGACCACCCGGCAGAGTCAGTTAGCCCATATGGCACCCCCCCCCCCCCCAGTGGACTTGGATGCGGGTTGGAAGGCCCCGAGAGCGGAATGGTGGACCCGGTGGGAGGGAGATGAGGCCCAAGCGCACTCCCCCGTGCCCGCGCCTCCCGCCGCCTCGACTGCCGTGCGGGTGCCGTTCGTTGCCCAGGGGCCGTCACGCTGTCGCTGTGCCAGTGCGGGTTTTGGCAGAACAACAACGACTGGCGGCTGTGGGACGCCGGCACGTGTGAAGTGCGGGCCTACGGCGCGGAGGGCGCCGATCGAGTGGGGTTCGTCGAGGTCAGTCTCGCGGCCGCCCACGTCTCGGGCGTCGTCGCAGAATCGGCGGCGCTCACGCTGAAGAAGGCGTGGGACGGGGGCGGTACGTGCGCGCACGCGACGTACGGCCTCCAGATCCTCCCCCCGCATGAGGTCGGGCCCAACTCGACCCCCGCCCCGCCGTACTCCACGATCCCGGCGGGGGTGCAGACAGTGGCCGTGGCCGTGGGGGCGGGGCCCGGCAGCGTGGGCCAGGTATGCCTGCGACGGTGCGTATGACCCCCCCCTCCCCAGCCCCCCCGTGCTCTACCCTCAAGCATCTGCACTCGCCGCCGGGGCGCTGAGTGTCGGCGAGTGGCAAACATTCCCATTTTCCCGTCGGTGAGTGCGGTGAGTTCATTTTTGCAAAGGGAATTGAGGGGCCGATCTTCGACCTCCGGGAAAATGGGGAAAAGGGGACTGTGAACAATGGGTACTTCGTCCCATTCCCCCCCCACCTTCCTCAACCTACATCCCGCCACAACCCTCCACAACCCACATCTCGTGTGCTATGACTGCTATGCCCCCACCCCCCGATTCTTTTTTTCATTTTCCTCCATTTTCCCCGGTTTGCCAGACCCCAAAGCCCTGGTTTGGTCAGTTCGTGAGTTCGGTGGCAGTGAGCGCGGACGCCCGTACCCCCACTGCCAGTGTGGCGAACAGGGCGCACCACTAGGGTGGGGTGAGGGGAGGGCTGGGGGGGGGTCCCATACCCCCCCCCCCCCCCATGGACCCCCCACCCCCTCTTAAAAGATCATTTTTTTTACTATATAAAGTATTGTTCTTATTTAATCAAATCAGTTTAGACCAAAATTTTTCTTGTTATATGAAATATCATTCTTAAGATGTTAAATTAGTTTAGACCAGAAAATTTCTTATTATATAAATTAGTATTCTTATTATATCAAATTAATTTAGACCAAAAGATTTCTTATTTTATAGAGCATCATTCTTTTTATATGAAATTAATTTAGACCACAAAATTTCTTAGTGTACAAAATATTGGTTCTATTATGTAAAATTAGTTTAGACCAAAAATTTTCTTATTAGATAAAATAATATTCATTTTATTTAAAATGGTTTAGGCGAAAAATTTTCTTGTTGTGTAAAATATTATTATTCTTATTATATAAATTTAGTTTACACCAAAAAAAATTTTATTTTATAAAATACTATTCTTATTACATGAAATTAGTCCAGACCAAAACAGTTCGTATCATTATAAAATATTATTCTTATTATATGAAATTAGTTCAGACCAAAAAATTTCTTATTATATAAAATAGGGCGGGGCTGGACCCCCCCCCCAACCCCCCAGACCCCCCCCCTGTCCTGCCGCTGGGTCCGGAGATCGCCCAGGCAAACCACCCCTCCCGTCCCCCCACCTCACGCCCCCATTACCCGCGGGGGTCCGGCCTCGGCAGTCACGTCCACGGCCTTTTTGCAGGTGTACTCATGGGACGTGCTGCCGCTTCTGAAGGCCGCGCAGGACAACGGCTGGTCCCAAATTGTCCTGAAGCTTGTGTCCCCGGGCGACGGCTGCGAGTCGATGTTCGAAGGGCCCGAGCTCAGTGCCGTGTTCGTGACACGTATGTCCCCCCGGCCCCTGCGGAGCGCCCGGAGCCCCGATGCGGGTGTGCGTGACGGGGCCTGTGCCTTCGACGAACCGAGCCACTGCCCCGACGCCGGGCACCTCGCGGTCTGCCGTACCCCCGGCAGCGCCCCGTGTGGCCGGGTGTGCACGCGACCGGCCGTGTTCCGGAGGTGCGCGGATGCGGTCAGCAAAGTACATGAGTGTCGGAGACTCTACGTCCTCAATGGAGCTGCCCCGTCGGCGTGTGCTGCAATGGGCGATGGACATGGGTGTGGGGGACGGGCGAAGTTGTAAGTTGTGCTTCCAAAAGACGCTCTTGGGCTCTCGAGCTCGGTACGCGCCCGGTGCACGCGCGGTGCACGCGCGGTACACGCGCGGTGCACGCGCGGTACACGTGCGGTACACGTGCGGTACGCCCTCGGTCGCAGGATTGCGCGGTGCGTAGCATCCGCCGAGCAGAGGCGGGCCCGCAGAGGGGGACAGCCCTCGGTCCCGGAGTGCCAACAGCGCCCGCAACAGGAGCCTCCCCCCCACCCCCACCCCCACCGTCTGTGGGCGGGCCCGGCACTTCTCCACAGGACCGAGTGCGGGGGAACGGGTGCGGTACCGGAGGTCGAGGGGGTGGCAGTGGCGGTGCAGTGCCAGTGACATCTCCGTCGTCCACTGCCCCGTCGGTTCCGATGGGCGCCTCCTTAGCGTGCCACTAGCGTCTGGCGGGAAAACTGGATCTCAGCAGCGACCGGCCCGTTCAGCGTGTGGCTCAGTAGGACCCTGCTCCATCCGTGCATATTGGGGCTGGCAGACGCTAGTGGCAAATCTGGGAGGTGCATGAATCAAGTGGAGAGGGCATGGGAGAAATGATTGAGAAGATGTTTGGATACCAGTGGGAGGGATTAGGAATAGGCGCAAGTTGGAATGGCAAAATTTGCCACAACAAAAGTGGAGCAAATTTTGCCACGGTATTTAAGAATTCTTCTCCAATCAAAAATTTTTGATTAGAAAAATTTTTGGATTGGAAAGGATCAAAAAATTTTGATTGGAAAGGAATTCTTCCTGGATTCGAAGGGCATTGAACACCGTGGGCAAAAATTTTTGATAGGAGAAAAATTTTGCTTGGAAAAAATTTTTCGATTGAAAAAATTTTTTTGATTGGAAAAAAAGTTTTGATTGGAAAAAAATTTTTGATTGGAAAAAAATGTTTGATTAGAAAACATTTTTGATTGGAAAATTTTTTCGATTGGAAATGCCAAATTTTACCATTCCATTCCGCATGACGGTTCGTCCATAATTTCCCAGAGAACTTGACGGCACGTGGTGTGCTGTATGGTGCTCGGGGCGTGATCTGTGGTCTTGTTTTGAGATCTTTGATCGATTTGCGTCACGCGGTGCCCAATGTGTTGTTGCTGCAAGCTCATGGGGCACGCCCGGGCACTACGTGCAAGGGTCATCGCTGGTCAAACTGGAATTGCAGTGCCGCTGAAGCTCCTATCAGGAAATAACAGCAAGCCTCAAGAAGCCAACAGTCGCGGTGGATGCTCGTTCTTGTGCTACAATCTGGGAATTTTGCACCAAATTTTGCCATGGAATTTAAGAATTGCTGGCAAGTTTTGTCCGCACCAACTCCCGCCGTTCCAAATGTCGCACGTTCCTACCCCCCCCCCCCCCCTCCCCCGGTCCTCTACCCCCCGTCACACTGATTCACCGATTCCTCTCCTCTGCTCCCTGTCACTTTGCACTAAACGTTCAACCCTCAGCGCACGTTCACTCTCCCACAGCGTCCTCTCTGCTCCACAGCCTCTCCAAGCCCCAGCCCAAGCCCCAGCCTAAGCCCCAGCCCAAGCCCCAGCGCCAGCCCTCCAGGTACGGCTCGTCGGGGCAGTGCGCTGCGGTGGGCGGGTGCCGTGCGATGAGCGGTCTGCTGCGGTGCCCGGGGGGCGTTGTCCAGGTGGGCCCTGGGGGATTTGACAGGGATGGTCGTGGAAGGGGTGACAACGGGTGGGCAGAGGGTTGTGGAGCCCCCCCCCCCCCCAGTCCGGCTGGTGAGGGAGACTCGCGTGGCCCCAGGGATGTGCTTCGTGTTTGGGGGGGGGTGGGGGGGGCAAAAGTGCCCGGTGCCCCTGGTACCACCCAACTGCAAGTGGGACAACCCAACAGCCACAATGGGAGGCAGGAAGCGACATGCTGCCCCCCCGGCGCCGTGCACTAGCAGCAGTGAGTGTGCCAGCAGAAAAAGAAAGAGCCCGAAATTGGGAGGAACGCAAGCAGCAAAGCAACTGGGCACAGAGCCGCCCCACACACGGCAGTGAGACGAGCCCCAACAGGACACACAACAATACACAAGGGAACCATGAGGTGCGAGCACTGCAGCAACCGCCAAATGAGGCGCACGCCGAGCGAGCCATCAGCAAACACCCCCCCCTCCCCCTCCCTCTACAAGGTCCCCACGTACTCCACAAGGGCGGGGGCTGCGCCCCGCGCGCCGGGAGGTGCCCGCCACGGGGGTGGCAACAGGGCCGTGACCAGCCAACCACGCATGGGACAGTCCACGTCGTACGGAGATGTGAAACCCTCGTACGGGGGGGCAGGCGGGTGGGACAGGGAAGGGTGCGCGACAGGGGCACCCAGGAGCGCCAGCAGACAGGGGGAGGAGCAACACAGACACACAGAACGCGGGAGCCACACCAGGAGGGACAAGGGCGAGCACAGCAGACAAGGAGAAGGGGCACAGCGAGGCAGGAGAGGCAACCAGAACAGCGGGAACAGGGAACCAGAATGGAGGGGATGGGAGAGCATGCGCATGGGAGGCAGCGACAACAAAGGGGATGGCCTGGCCAGCCAGCCCCGTCGCTACCGGGTGCCAGGGCAACCCCTGCTCAACCGGCATCAGGTGGGGGGTGTCTCCCGCAGCCCAGATGGGCTGTTTGCGCAACAGGAGCGGGAGCCCATCAGGGGCAGACCGGCCGTGAGGGGGAGACGGACATATGGTGGACGGCCGGAACAGTGCTTGGAGGAACAGGGCACCTGGGCCTCACACACACAGAACCACAGCGAGGCAGGCTATGGACGGCCTGTGGACAGAGGCGCGTGGACAGCAAAAACAGTCAAACGACCCCGGCAACAACCAGCACATCCTCAATACGCCAACTATTGGGCGCCGCTCACGCGCAAACGGCACATCCCGCCACATCCAGCACAGCCCCGGCACACCAAACCACTGGGCTCCGCGAACGCGGAAACGACACCAGCAATAGCACCGGCCGCAGCGGCCAACAGAACGCAGCGACCCGACGCAACATGCGAAGGGATGAACGGGTGACTGTCCAGGGCCCTGTAAAGGAACAACAACCCGACGGAATGTCACACAGGGGGGGGGGGGGGAAGAAAAATCGTGTACCACAAATGGGCCTCTCATTTTTGGATCTCTATCCAAACATTCATTTTTCCCAAGAGGAAAATTTTTTTTGGGTTTGGGTGGGGGGCTGGCTTGGCCTTGGGGGGGAGGTCCCGCCTGATCACCCCCCCCACCCCCACCCTCGCCTCACGTGGATAAGCACATCCCTCGTCACCAGCAAAGGAACGCCCCTCTCCCCTTCCGAAGAGTGAGGGAACGGACCTGCACTGGGAACGAACGTGATGCCGTGCCCGTACCGTGCGGGAGGGTGCGGCTTCACCGGGGGTCCGCACGCGACCTGCCCCGAATCGTCTGCAGTCCGGCGTGAACGAACGATTGTCTCTTGTCGCGGCGTGGGGCAGGGGACACCTTCTAGACGGAGGGAGGTCTGCGTGGTGTCTGCGAGGGGCAGCGTGCGGTGTTGGGGTGCGGAATTGATGGCGGTTGGCAGTGGGACGGGCGTCGGGTTTTGTGTAACGCGAATCGCGATGTACTGAAATGACAAATCAGATTTGGATTGTGATCTCATTTGTTGTTGTTGTTTTTGTCTTTGACTTGACCAACTTGTGTAGCTCAGGTGCACGCATGTGTTTCGTTGGGCATTGTTTTTTTTGGGTTTGCCACGGTTTTCCTGCGCATTTGCTGTGAGTGATCCCAGTTGTCGAGTTGGTTCCATTTGAATGCGTACTCCACTTGTCGCGGGTTGGGTTATCAGGGTCTACACTTATGAAATGGCCCGTACTGATCTAGGGTGTCAGCGTTTGTCGGTGATGCTGTTTAGGACACATTCGGGTGTGGGGGAGGGGGTCGGAGGGCACAACAAAGTTTGTTTACCTCAGATGGGCCTCCGATTTCGGGCCTCTTTCGTCGATTCTGTTTTTCTGCTGAGGAAAATGAGACGGGGGCGTAAGCAGTGGTCTGGTGTGCAGGTGTTGGGGTGATTCATGGGGAAGATGTGGGATACATGTTTCTGAATCTACGAAACAGTTTTGGAGGTCATTTACGCTTTTCCCCTCCTTGGGGGGGGACCGTCACTTCATGCCCGCCCCCCCTAACCGGCCTGACATTAGGGGGGGATTACAAAGGGGGGCGGCGGGTAAGGGTAACACGCAAATCATAGAATTGTATAGGGGCCCTAAGTAGCGTTGGGGCCTTCTGTGGGGGGCAGTCCCCTGCCAGACGTACGGGGCCAGTCATACGCCGTGACGCTCTCGTATGCGAGGCATTGGAGACTCTGAGACATTACCGTCCCCTGGTACCTCAATCCACACCTTTTTCACACTCACGCACCCACACCCCTGTGTTTTGCATTTGCTTCCTCCGAATCCAGTTGCTCTTTCATGTTGTTTTACTAAGATTTCTTTTTGGTTCGGGACACACCCCCACCCCCACCCACACAGTCGCACCCGCACCCCCAAACCTGCATACCCACTCTTACAGGCATCCAAACCTGAATCTACTGAATGCACACCTTTTTCACACTCACGCACCCACACTCCTCACAACCCTTCACCGATTCCTGAATACCAATCGAATTGTGAACTCACCAAAAGGGAGTTGCAGTGACCGAGCCCTCCGGTGTCGCATGCCGCACCGGCGGCACTGCAGTCGATGCAGACCCTCCTCCTCGTGTCGCAGCGATTCTCTGTGCCGCCGACGAGAGGGTGGCTGGCAAGGCGTGCGTCGCGTGTCCCGCGGGGACCACCAACGCGGCGGGGGACGACATGGGCGGGGCCGACACGTACTGCGGTATGCGCGTGCGCTCATCGGCGCGCTGTCGCCCGTTCTTGACCCGCATCCGCCGTCCCCGTGGAGCGCGCGGCCTCCGGCGGTGCCCCGGCGGTCGTCGGCGATGGATGTGGCCCTTCGGAGCCGGCGCTGGCGGTGGTCGGCGCATCAAAATGGGGCCGTTGTGTTTTGTACTGCCGTTTAGCGATGGACCGGGGGCTTGGGCAGTGGGCCTTTCATAGGCCGCGGTGCGCGACGGGGCAGTGTTGACGGACGGAGTAGAGCGGCGGCGCAGTCAGGGGCGCATCGGGTCTCACGATGGGGACGCGATGCTCGTTTTTTGGGGGGGAAAGGGGGAGCATCGGCCGCAGCGGCCGACAGAACGCAGCGACCCGACGCAACATGCGAAGGGCAGAACGGGTGACTGTCCAGGGCCCCGTAAAGGAGCAACAACCCGACGGAATGTCAGACGGGGGGGGGGTCAGACAGTAGGCGCTCTTGTTCACACGCCGCCCGAGTCGGTGCAGCACTGCCCCGCCCCTCGTGGGCGCTACATGCGCCGGAAAAGCAACGGATGGTGCGGTGCTGAACGGGCGGGTCGGCGAGGGGGGGCTGACCTGAAGTCTGTCCCGACGGATTCAATGCTGTGTTTTGTGGTGTTCTGGAAGCCTCGGTTGTCTGATCAGCCCTTCGGATGTTGGCTGTTTGCTGTGGTTTGTGGTAGTGCTTGCCATCCCCCCCCCCTCTTAATCCCCCCCCCCCAATGGGGGGGACCGTCACTTGGCCCAAAAAGCACAG
This sequence comes from Eutreptiella sp. 'Long Island Sound 2002', assembly GCA_964036045.1. Lineage (NCBI taxonomy): Eukaryota > Euglenozoa > Euglenophyceae > Eutreptiales > Eutreptiaceae > Eutreptiella > Eutreptiella sp. 'Long Island Sound 2002'. The sequence goes on along the minus strand of OZ038390.1, from coordinate 3,289,348 downwards.
GAAACACTGTGCGCCGAAGGCACCGAACACAATTTTTCCTGAGGTGGCACTGGAACTGGGGTTGGGGGGGCCTTCACTTGGGGACCCCCCCCCCCCTGTGGGGGAAGACTGGCCTGACACAGGGGGGGGATTACAAGGGGGGGGGGGCGGGGGGGTATGTCTTACTGAAGCAGCCCGTCCTGCCAACAGCGCGAAGCTACACTTGTGTTTCACACCGCGCGTCCACAGTCGAATGGCTCAGAAATTCCTCGAGAATTCGGATATGACAGCGACCGATGAACACAAGCCTACACCCCCCCCCCCCCTCCTCCTGCCCCCGACGCGGCCTGTCACTGCCGACTGCTGATGATTGTGGATGGTGTGGCCCCCCCCCCCCCCGTGGGGCCGTAGTGCTTTGGGGCCCTGGCCGTGTGGTGGAGGACCAGCTTCACGTGGTATTGTCCCGAAGACTCCGCAGCCCCACCCTGTCCCCAAACCCCGCAGCCAAAGAGGGCTACACCCCTGCGGCACCTGCGGCGCACCTGCGGCGCGCAGATGTAGCCCTCAAAGGCCGCGCCAAAGACGGCACCGAAGGGCACAGCGCGTGCGCTCACTGAAGACGAGGCCCGCGGTCGGAAGGGGCTACCCCCGCGGCCGCCGGGGGGCAGTGGGGGGCGTTGTGCCTGTGCATTGGTGTGGGGGCTCCTGCTGTTGGCCGGTTGGTGCGGGCGCGGCGTGGGCCAGGGCTTTGGGTGCACCCCCTTCGCTGCTGTGCCACGGGCCGTGGGTGCGAGTGCGGCCTCGTCTCCGTGCGGGAACCCCATGTTATTGACGACGGGGGGGGGGAGGCAGGGAAGTATCAGAAGGGCCGCAGGAGGAGGGGGGGGGGCTGCCCCCCCCCCCCAGGGCCCCAGATCAGAGGGGCCATCGTATCTGCGGCGCGCAGATGTAGCCCTCAAAGGCCGCGCCAAAGACGGCACCGAAGGGCACAGCGCGTGGCACACGGTCGGAAGGGGCTACTCCCGCGGCCGCCGGGGGGCAGTGGGAAAAGACGAAATGCACCGTTGGGAAAATCTGATCGGGCCATTTCTGGTACACCACCTTTTGGGTCTCAGGGGGTGCAGCGTGCGCCGTGCGCGCGCCTGTCCGCAAAGGCGGCTGTTTTCCACCGCCGGTAGCCACGGGTCCCAGGGTCCTGAACTCAGCACCCCCGACGCTGTTTTGAATGGATCATGCACGCCTCTGTAGGGGGGGTGGTTTGCAGGGGTGTTCCCGGGATAAACACCGTAAAAATTGGCGCTGTGCCCGCGCTGTGCGACAACGTCCCCCCAGACCCCTCCCCCCCCCGTGTGCCATGTCATTCCGCAAGGGCAAAGAGGGTGTGCCCTCAGAGGCTGCGAGTCTAGGCTCACGCCGTGCGGAATGGCCCATAGTGCCGTCGCTCTCGGGGGTCCCTCGGAGCGGATCTTGTCGCTCGTTCGTTGTGCCAACGCGTTGTTGGTCCCGTACTTCAACACCGTCGCATCTCTTCGAACGCATCCCTCGGGGAGGGGGGGGTAGTCCTCCCCCTGCCCCTGTGGGCCCTTCACGCCCGCTGCACGCCCACGCCCACTGCAGCGTGGGGAGGCAGGTGGCGGACGACCAGGACGACACGCGAAGGGGGGGGGGGGGGGATGGGGCCTCGCGCACACGGAAACGCGGCGAGGCACGTGGTGGTTGACCTGAACGCCGAGGGGGAGTGGGCAGCAACAACCGTCAAACGACCCCCGCAACCGCCAGCACAACCCCCAGTACGCCAACCACTGGGCTCCGCGAGCGCGGCAACGACACCACAAGGCACACCGGCCGCAGCGGCCGACAGAACGCAGCGACCCGACGCAACATGCGAAGGGAAGAACGGGTGACTGTCCAGGGCCCCGTAAAGAAACCGCAACCGGACGGCATGCCACACGGGGGGGGGGGTACTCCTCACCCTCTGCCCCTGTAGCCCCTTCACGCCCCCCCGCACGCCCGCCGCACGCGCTCTTCTGCCTCGTCGTCCTGCTCCCCCCCCCCCCCTCCCCCCATTCGCTCCGCAGTCCACGGCCAGACCTGCGACTTCGCCTCGGGCACCGGCAGCTGGTGCGGCGGCCTGTGGACCACCGCCGGGGGCGACTTCAATTGGACCCGCGGGAGCGGCCCCACGCCCTCGGCCGGGACGGGGCCGGCCCAGGGGCACGGGGGCGGGGCCTACGTGTACCTCGAGGCGAGCGGCCCCAACCACCCGAACAAGACCGCGTACCTGACCTCCGCCGCGGGGCGGTACGCGGGGGTCCACTTCCGGTACCACATGTACGGGCCGCACATCGGGGCTTTGGAGGTGCAGGGGCTCGCCGCCGGCGCCTGGGGCCAGGCCTGGGTCCGGACCGGGGGGCAGCACGACTCCAACGCCGCGGCGTGGGCCTCGGCGGTGGTCCAGTTCGCGGGCCCGGTGGAGCGCGTGCGCTTCGTGGGGGTGACCGGGTCCGGGTATAAGGCCGATGCTGCGGTCGCGGACGTGGAGCTAGTGGATGCAGGTCGTGCCTCGTCCCCGGAGATGACTGCATGGATCCAGAAGCCACTTCTCACGGTTTTTTTTTTTACAGTTTTTACAGTTTTTCTTACAGTTTTTTTTTTTTGGCACAGGTTTTCCCCTCCTTTTTTGCACCGTTTTTTGCGGTTTATTTTTACACTTTTTTTTGAAAGCTTTTTCACAGTTGTTTTGTTCGTTTTTTTTTCCGCATTTTTTACGAAGTTGTGGAAATGGCCGTGGGTTGAACACCAACAAGTGTGCAGCTGTAGGGCTCCTCCGGGGGGGGGGGGGGGGTTGCAGCCCGCCCACCCCACCCCCACCCCCACCCGCCCAGTGGTGCTGAGTTGTCAAACAGAGCTCTGTCGAGATGGCGCAACGGGAAGCAAACAGCCGGTGCCAGGCCGGGGGCCGCTGGACCCTGCGCACCACGCGCCCAAGCGCAGAAATATACGCAAGCAATACTACTGTGGAGGCTCTTCGCAGCGATGGGAACACCCCTTCCCAACACCAGACGGTCGCCCCACAGCAAACCCCCCTCAACATGCATCGCAGGGGATGAGCCCCCCCCCCCCCCTCCAGTAGGCGCAGGGGTACTGCCGCGTTGGGGGGGGGGGGGCTACGCAGCATCTCTCATCTCCGCAGCCTCTGGCGCTAATACCTTGCCACCCCCGAGGGCCCGTGGACTTCTTCCCACAAGGGAGGCCATTGCTGGCGGGGTGATAGGTGGAGCATGCAGGGGTAGCGAGGGGGGGGGGGTTCAGGGCTCCTTTTAAGGAGGGGTGCGGTGGCAACAACCACAATCTTCGAATCTTGTGAGAATATCTTGTTTGAGACTGGATTACAGATCCCCAATAACCCTCCCCCTCCTCACACCTCCTCGGCAGCACAAGCCCAAAGTGCCAACGTGCAACACAACCCTGCCACCGTGTGGAGGGGCACCAGATTCGGGACAAACGTCGTGCCCTGTCTATTTCGGTCCCTGACAGGGAAAACAGTGCAGCCCGAATCCTGCAGCGTGCCCAGAAGTGTTCTCACACACAAGGAGCCCCCAATTAGTGTTATTCTTGCATTTACCTCAATCATATTTTACATGTTGTTCATGAGTGCCGCAAATACTGGACATGTCTCTCCCTCATGGGGTGGCCCCGGTGGCATGTTCATGCACGGTGATTTCCTTCTGTTGCATTGTGGGAAGCTCTGCGTCGCACTGTCCGACTGAGTGTTTTTTGCATCAGGGGTGGTATGTGCTGCTTTGGCGAATGTCAACAATATCTGCGTTGAGACTGGCAATGTCTGTGAAGCTTTGCTGTCGACTTCGGGGGACACCTGCACCCAAGCGTGCACGAGTGCCAGCCTGACGTGTGAGGCTGGATGGGACGACCTGGACGCCTGCATCCCCAAGGACAATGACTCCGGCAGTTGTGGTGTTTCTCGCAATACTCAAATCTGCCGCTGCGTGACAGGTGACACTCCCACCAATCGTGTGTAGGGCCCTGTCAAATGGCACCCACTGCCGTCAACCACCCGTCAACCACTGGTGCCGACAACTCTGGAGGCTTGCGTGCGGGCCCCTCTGCCGAGTGCCAGGCGTCGTACCCTCAGGTTTTTTTTGGGGGGGGGGGTGCTATGGGCTGTAACATCACCGCCTCAGGCCGCGCCAGTGGGGACGCCCATGTCATACACCTGCGGCCGGTCCCTGCGCACTGGCAACGGCCCCTCACGCCCAGAACCCCCACGGCCGCTGCCCCCCAGCGCTCTGTGGGGCGCATGGCTTTGTGTGGGGCCGTGCACAGGGCGGTCCTCAATGCCACCACGATGCGGCCTGTCCGTCCGAACCTCAGGAGAGCACCGGCCGGCGGTTGGCTACCGGCAACCGGCGTCGGTTGACGCCAATGGCGTCGACAGACGGGGCTTCGTTGAGTGGACAAGTTCCCCCCCCCCCCTTTTTTTTTGGCTTTGTTAAACAACGTCGACCTCTAACCGCCGTCGGTCACCCCCCCACCGCCGTCGGTTGCTCTTCGAGTGCCGTCCACTTCTGTGAACACAGGTTGTTGCCCAGTTGCCCCAACTCCGGAGATGTGCGCTATTTTACTCATTACGGCTTGACATAACCTTTTCATTGGTGGGTTTGCGATTTCTGTCCATTGCTATGACAATTGGAACTCCTGCCATGTCTCTCGGCCTCGTTCAGAATGTGCCAATACGGAGCGTTTTGGCACTTTTTGCGAAGTTTTGCTGGACGGCCGGGGTCTTTGCCTCATCTGGTCCTACGTACTACCAGAGACCCCCCAAAATGGTTGCCCCAAGGCCCCCAAGCAGCAGGTCGCAGGCACTGCACTTTGTGGGCGCTCCCCAACATTGATAGCGGCGGTGCCCTGTGCAACAGAAGGGTGGCGGTTGTCGGGGCGGTTTCAAAACCCGCCCCGTCGGCACAGCGCCAACCGCTGTGAGTTCGTTGGTGAGTTCCATGCAAACCTCCGCGCACAGCCCCACGTATCGCGTGACGGCACCGCGGCGTGCGGAACGTGCGGCATTCCGCTGCTCTCGGGGGCCGTACCTTCGTCCTCCAACGCCAGCAAATGGCGTTCCCAACTTCAACGAGGCGACGCGACGCGAAAACGAGGGGGTCCAGGAAAGGGTCGCGCTGCATCGGGTGCGGCCTCCTGAGCGGCCCGTCGCGTGTGTCCACAGATTGGGATGCCGGGGCGCAGGCGATCACCAACCGGGCCCTCGGGCTGCCCAAATGGGGTAGTCAAATGGGGTACTCAAAGGGGGTACTCAAATGGGGTACTCAAAGGGGGTACTCAAATGTTGTACTCAAATGGGGTACTCAAATGGGGTACTCAAATAGGGTACTCAAATGGGGTACTCAAATAGGAAGTGTTCACTGAAGCACGTATGGCCCCTTTGGCTGTGACCGAAGCAGGCCTTTGCTTAGTGGCTGGTTGCTACTGCACCATGGGGGGGGGCTCACGCACACGGAAACGTGGGGAGGCAGGAGGTGGATGACCGGGGGGCGGAGGTGCGTGGGCAGCGGAAACCATCAAACGACCCCCGCAACAACCAGCACACACCCCGGTCCGCCAACTACTGGGCGCAGGAGGGTACGCAGGAGGGTACGCAATACATTAGTGATACAAGTACAACACAGGAGGGTACGCAATACATTAGTGATACAAGTACAACACAGGAGGGTACACAATACATTAGTGATACAAGTACAACACAGGGGGTACACAATACATTAGTGATATCAGTACAACACAGGGGGGTACACAATACATGGGTGATACAAGTACAACACAGGAGGGTACACAATACATGGGTGATACAAGTACAACACAGGAGGGTCCACAATACATTAATCATACCAGTACATCACAGGGGGGTACACAATGCATTAGTGATACAAGTACAACACAGGGGGGTACGCAATACATAAGTCATACAAGTACCACAAGTACAACACAGGGGGGTACACAATACATGAGTGCTACAAGTACAACACAGGAGGGTACACAATACATTAGTGATATCAGTACAACACAGGAGGGTACACAGTAAATTAGTGCGACAAGTACAACACAGGAGGGTACGCAATACATTAGGGATACAAGTACAACACAGGGGGGTACCCAATACATTAGTGATACAAGTACAACACAGGAGGGTACACAATACATTAGTGATACAAGTACAACACAGGAGGGTACACAATACATTGGTGATACAAGTACACCACAGGAGGGTCCACAATACATTAATCATACTAGTACAACACAGGGGGGTGCACAATACATTACTCATACAAGTACAACACAGGGGGGTACGCAATACATAAGTCATACAAGTACCACAAGTACAACACAGGGGGGTACACAATACATGAGTGCTACAAGTACAACACAGGAGGGTACACAATACATTAGTGATATCCGTACAACACAGGAGGGTACACAGTAAATTAGTGCAACAAGTACAACACAGGAGGGTACGCAATACATTAGTGATACAAGTACAACACGGGAGGGTACCCAATACATTAGTGATACAAGTACAACACAGTGGCGTACACAATACATTAGTGATACAAGTACAACACAGGGGGGTACACAATACATGGGTGATACAAGTACAACACAGGGGGTACACAATACATTAGTGATATCAGTACAACACAGGAGGGTGCACAGTAAATTAGTGCGACAAGTACAACACAGGAGGGTACGCAATACATTAGTGATACAAGTACAACACGGGAGGGTACCCAATACATTAGTGATACAAGTACAACACAGTGGCGTACACAATACATTAGTGATACAAGTACAACACAGGGGGGTACACAATACATGGGTGATACAAGTACAACACAGGGGGTACACAATACATTAGTGATATCAGTACAACACAGGAGGGTGCACAATGCATTAGTGCTACAAGTACAACACAGGGGGGTACACAATACATTAGTGATACAAGTACAACACAGGGGGGTACACAATACATTAGTGATACAAGTACAACACAGGGGGGTACACAATACATTAGTGATACAAGTACAACACAGGAGGGTACACAATACATGGGTGATACAAGTACAACACAGGAGGGTACACAATACATTAATCATACCAGTACAACACACGGGGGTGCACAATACATTACTCATACAAGTACAACACAGGGGGGTACGCAATACATAAGTCATACAAATACCACAAGTACAACACAGGGGGGTACACAATACATTAGTGATATCAGTACAACACAACAGGGTACACAGTAAATTAGTGCGACAAGTACAACACAGGAGGGTACACAATACATTAGTGATACAAGTACAACACAGGAGGGTACGCAATACATTAGTGAACAAGTACAACACAGGAGGGTACACAATACATTAGTGATACAAGTACAACACAGGGGGGTGCACAATACATGGGTGATACAAGTACACCACAGGGGGTACACAATACATTAGTGATATCAGTACAACACAGGGGGGTACACAATACATGGGTGATATAAGTACAACACAGGAGGGTCCACAATACATTAATCATACCAGTACATCACAGGGGGGTACACAATGCATTAGTGCTACAAGTACAACACAGGAGGGTACACAATACATTAGTGATATCAGTACGACACAGGAGGGTACACAGTAAATTAGTGCGACAAGTACAACAAAGGAGGGTACGCAATACATTAGTGATACAAGTACAACACAGGAGGGCACACAATACATTAGTGATACAAGTACAACACAGGGGGTACACAATACATTAGTGATATCAGTACAACACAGGGGGGTACACAATACATGGGTGATACAAGTACAACACAGGAGGGTACACAATACATGGGTGATACAAGTACAACACAGGAGGGTCCACAATACATTAATCATACCAGTACATCACAGGGGGGTACACAATGCATTAGTGATACAAGTACAACACAGGGGGGTACGCAATACATAAGTCATACAAGTACCACAAGTACAACACAGGGGGGTACACAATACATGAGTCCTACAAGTACAACACAGGAGGGTACACAATACATTAGTGATATCAGTACAACACAGGAGGGTACACAGTAAATTAGTGCGACAAGTACAACACAGGAGGGTACGCAATACATTAGGGATACAAGTACAACACAGGAGGGTACCCAATACATTAGTGATACAAGTACAACACAGGAGGGTACCCAATACATTAGTGATACAAGTACAACACAGGAGGGTACACAATACATTGGTGATACAAGTACACCACAGGAGGGTCCACAATACATTAATCATACTAGTACAACACAGGGGGGTGCACAATACATTACTCATACAAGTACAACACAGGGGGGTACGCAATACACAAGTCATACAAGTACCACAAGTACAACACAGGGGGGTACACAATACATGAGTGCTACAAGTACAACACAGGAGGGTACACAATACATTAGTGATATCCGTACAACACAGGAGGGTACACAGTAAGTTAGTGCGACAAGTACAACACAGGAGGGTACGCAATACATTAGTGATACAAGTACAACACAGGAGGGTACCCAATACATTAGTGATACAAGTACAACACAGTGGCGTACACAATACATTAGTGATACAAGTACAACACAGGGGGGTACACAATACACGGGTGATACAAGTACAACACAGGGGGTACACAATACATTAGTGATATCAGTACAACACAGGAGCGTGCACAATGCATTAGTGCTACAAGTACAACACAGGGGGGTACACAATACATGGGTGATACAAGTACAACACAGGGGGGTACACAATACATTAGTGATACAAGTACAACACAGGGGGGTGCACAATACATTAGTGATACAAGTACAACACAGGAGGGTACACAATACATGGGTGATACAAGTACAACACAGGAGGGTACACAATACATTAATCATACCAGTACAACACACGGGGGTGCACAATACATTACTCATACAAGTACAACACAGGGGGGTACGCAATACATAAGTCATACAAATACCACAAGTACAACACAGGAGGGTACACAATACATTAGTGATACAAGTACAACACAGGAGGGTACGCAATACATTAGTGAACAAGTACAACACAGGAGGGTACACAATACATTAGTGATACAAGTACAACACAGGGGGGTGCACAATACATTAGTGATACAAGTACAACACAGGGGGTACACAATACATTAGTGATATCAGTACAACACAGGGGGGTACACAATACATTAGTTATACAAGTACAACACAGGGGGGTACACAATACATTAGTGATACAAGTACAACACAGGAGGGTACACAATACATTAGGGATACAAGTACAACACAGGAGGGTACGCAATACATTAGTGATACAAGTACAACACAGGAGGGTACACAATACATGGGTGATACAAGTACAACACAGGAGGGTCCACAATACATCAATCATACTAGTACAACACAGGGGGGTGCACAATACATTACTCATACAAGTACAACACAGGGGGGTACGCAATACATAAGTCATACAAGTACCACAAGTACAACACAGGAGGGTACACAATACATGAGTGCTACAAGTACAACACAGGAGGGTGCACAATACATTAGTGATACAAGTACAACACAGGAGGGTACGCAATACATGGGTGATACAAGTACAACACAGGGGGTACACAATACATTAGTGATATCAGTACAACACAGGAGGGTGCACGATGCATTAGTGCTACAAGTACAACACAAGGGGGTACACAATACATTAGTGATACAAGTACAACACAGGAGGGTACACAATACATTAATCATACCAGTACAACACAGGGGGTACACAATACATTAGTGATACAAGTACAACACAGGAGGGTACACAATACATGGGTGATACAAGTACAACACAGGAGGGTACACAATACATTAATCATACCAGTACAACACAGGGGGGTGCACAATACGTTACTCATACATGTACAACACAGGGGGGTACACAATACATAAGTCATACAAGTACCACAAGTACAACACAGGGGGGTACACAATACATGAGTGCTACAAGTACAACACAGGAAGGTGGACAATACATTAGTGATATCAGTACAACACAACAGGGTACAGAGTAAATTAGTGCGACAAGTACAACACAGGAGGGTACACAATACATGGGTGATACAAGTACAACACAGCAGGGTACGCAATACATGAGTGATACAAGTACAACATAAGAGGGTACACAATACATTAGTGATACAAGTACAACACAGGGGGGTACACAATACATGGGTGATACAAGTACAACACAGGGGGTACACAATACATTAGTGATATCAGTACAACACAGGGGGGTACACAATACATTAGTTATACAAGTACAACACAGGGGGGTACACAATACATGGGTGATACAAGTACAACACAGGAGGGTACACAATACATTAGCGATACAAGTACAACACAGGAGGGTACGCAATACATTAGTGATACCAGTACAACACAGAGGGGTACACAATACATTAGTGATACAAGTACAACACAGGGGGGTACACAATACATGGGTGATACAAGTATATCACAGGAGGGTACACAATACATTAGTGATACAAGTACAACACAGGAGGGTACGCAATACATTAGTGATACAAGTACAACACAGGAGGGTGCACAATACATGAGTGATACAAGTACAACACAGGAGGGTACACAATGCATTAGTGATACAAGTACAACACAGGGGGGTGGACAACACATTAGTGATACAAGTACAACACAGGGGGTACACAATACACTAGTGATACCAGTACCGCACAGGGGGTTACACCATACATTAGTGATACAAGTACAACACAGCGGGGTACACAATACATGGGTGATACAAGTACAATACAGAGGAGTGCACAATACAATGGTGATATCAGTACATTACAGGGGGGTACACAATACATTAGTGATACAAGTACAACACAGGGGGGTACACAATACATTAGTGATACAAGTACAACACCGGAGGGTACACAATACATTAGTGATACAAGTACAACACAGGGGGGTACACAATACACGGGTGATACAAGTACAACACAGGGCAGTACACAATACATTAGTGATACCAGTACAACACAGGGGAGTACACAATACGTTAGTGATACACGTATAACACAGAGCAGTACACAATACATTAGTGATACCACTACAACACAGGGGGGTACACAATACATTAGTGATGCCACTACAACATAGGGCAGTACACAATACATTAGTGATACAAGTACAACACAGGAGGGTACACAATACATTAGTGATACAAGTACAACACAGGGGGGTACACAATACATTAGTGATACCAGTACAACACAGGGGAGTACACAATACGTTAGTGATACACGTATAACACAGAGCAGTACACAATACATTAGTGATACCACTACAACACAGGGGGGTACACAATACATTAGTGATGCCACTACAACATAGGGCAGTACACAATACATTAGTGATACAAGTACAACACAGGAGGGTACACAATACATTAGTGATACAAGTACAACACAGGAGGGTACCCAATACATGGGTGATACAAGTACAACACAGGAGGGTCCACAATACATTAATGATACTAGTACAACACAGGGGGGTGCACAATACATTACTCATACAAGTACAACACAGGGGGGTACACAATACATAAGCGATACAAGTACCACAAGTACAACACAGGGGGGTACACAATACATGATTCCTACAAGTACAACACAGGAGGGTACACAATACATTAGTGCTATCAGTACAACAAAGGAGGGTACACAGTAGATTAGTGCGACAAGTACAACACATGAGGGTACGCAATACATTAGTGATACAAGTACAACACAGGTGGGTACGCAATACATTAGTGATACAAGCACAACACAGGAGGGTACACAATACATTAGTGATACAAGTACAACACAGGGGGGTACACAATACATGGGTGATATCAGTACAACACAGGGGGGTGCACAATACATTAGTGATACAAGTACAACACAGGGGGGTACACAATACATTAGTGATACAAGTACAACACAGGGGGGTACACAATACATTAGTGATACAAGTACAACACAGGAGGGTACACAATACATGGGTGATACAAGTACAACACAGGAGGGTACACAATACATTAATCATACCAGTACAACACAGGGGGGTACACAATACATGGGTGATACAAGTACAACACAGGAGGGTACACAATACATTAGCGATACAAGTACAACACAGGAGGGTACGCAATACATTAGTGATACCAGTACAACACAGAGGGGTACACAATACATTAGTGATACAAGTACAACACAGGGGGGTACACAATACATGGGTGATACAAGTATATCACAGGAGGGTACACAATACATTAGTGATACAAGTACAACACAGGAGGGTACGCAATACATTAGTGATACAAGTACAACACAGGAGGGTGCACAATACATGAGTGATACAAGTACAACACAGGAGGGTACACAATGCATTAGTGATACAAGTACAACACAGGGGGGTGGACAACACATTAGTGATACAAGTACAACACAGGGGGTACACAATACACTAGTGATACCAGTACCGCACAGGGGGTTACACCATACATTAGTGATACAAGTACAACACAGCGGGGTACACAATACATGGGTGATACAAGTACAATACAGAGGAGTGCACAATACAATGGTGATATCAGTACATTACAGGGGGGTACACAATACATTAGTGATACAAGTACAACACAGGGGGGTACACAATACATTAGTGATACAAGTACAACACCGGAGGGTACACAATACATTAGTGATACAAGTACAACACAGGGGGGTACACAATACACGGGTGATACAAGTACAACACAGGGCAGTACACAATACATTAGTGATACCAGTACAACACAGGGGAGTACACAATACGTTAGTGATACACGTATAACACAGAGCAGTACACAATACATTAGTGATACCACTACAACACAGGGGGGTACACAATACATTAGTGATGCCACTACAACATAGGGCAGTACACAATACATTAGTGATACAAGTACAACACAGGAGGGTACACAATACATTAGTGATACAAGTACAACACAGGAGGGTACCCAATACATGGGTGATACAAGTACAACACAGGAGGGTCCACAATACATTAATGATACTAGTACAACACAGGGGGGTGCACAATACATTACTCATACAAGTACAACACAGGGGGGTACACAATACATAAGCGATACAAGTACCACAAGTACAACACAGGGGGGTACACAATACATGATTCCTACAAGTACAACACAGGAGGGTACACAATACATTAGTGCTATCAGTACAACAAAGGAGGGTACACAGTAGATTAGTGCGACAAGTACAACACATGAGGGTACGCAATACATTAGTGATACAAGTACAACACAGGTGGGTACGCAATACATTAGTGATACAAGCACAACACAGGAGGGTACACAATACATTAGTGATACAAGTACAACACAGGGGGGTACACAATACATGGGTGATATCAGTACAACACAGGGGGGTGCACAATACATTAGTGATACAAGTACAACACAGGGGGGTACACAATACATTAGTGATACAAGTACAACACAGGGGGGTACACAATACATTAGTGATACAAGTACAACACAGGAGGGTACACAATACATGGGTGATACAAGTACAACACAGGAGGGTACACAATACATTAATCATACCAGTACAACACAGGGGGGTACACAATACATGGGTGATATCAGTACAACACAGGGGGTTACACAATACATTAGTGATACAAGTACAACACAGGGGCGTACACAATACATTAGTGATACAAGTACAACACAGGGGGGTACACAATACATTAGTGATACAAGTACAACACAGGAGGGTGCGCAATACATTAGTGATACCAGTACAACACAGGGGGGTACACAATACATTAGTGATACAAGTACAACACAGGGGGTTACACAATACATTAGTGATACAAGTACAACACAGGGGGGTACACAATACATTGGTGATACAAGTACAACACAGGAGGGTACACAATACATTAGTGATACAAGTACAACACAGGGGGGTGCACAATACATTAGTGATACAAGTACAACACAGGAGGGTACGCAATACATAAGGTGGACCCGGGATACGGGCCCGGGCCCATTCCTCATTCTGTTTTCGTTGGCATTTTGGCGTCTTCCGTAAGCACTCCTCTGCCTCCCGCTTTGGGGCCCTCATTGGCCTCCTCGATGCACGCTGCTTCTCGTCCGCCAAAAAAAATTCCAAAAAGCAACGCCCTGGCAGCTTCTTCTTGCACACGCATGAGGTGTCCAATTGCCATGGGGCACCCTCCAACAACCTTCAAACACCCTCCAACCACCACCGGCTTCCATCGGGCATAAGGTGCATTCTGGATGCCCCCCCCCCCCCCCAGGCAGGGGGATGCCCGCAGTAGTACGGAGGCCCGCTTGTCATAGCAGAAGGTTCAAGGGCGAGAGGCCAATAGGCGCTGCCACAGGCTAACAGAGCCAACCACCAAAGCCTTGTGCCCCCCCCCCCCCCCAGGGATGTATTAGAACGGCCGTACACCGTACGCGGAGGGGGGGTATCCCCCCCCCATGGACCCTCCTCCCCTTCCAATGCCCGAGGCTGACAGCCAAAATTTTGCTTTGGCGCCTTCGGCCCCAAGAGGATTTAAGCTTAAAAATTTTCGACCCGCCTTCAGTGGGGACCATAGGGGGACCCAAATGGGAGGGGGGTCCCCGCCCCCCCCCCCCTTTTCAGACCCCCCCCCTCCTTTTACAGGAGCCCTGGTTGTTCTTGGTGCTCAGCCAGCCTCTGTGGATCCCATCCTCTGACGGCATCTTCAGGCCAGGGGGTGTTCGAAGGGAATGGCAGTGTGGGTCCTGAAGGAAAGTCGGCAGTTGATCCAAAGACTCGGCAGGACACACGGATGACGTTCAGGCCCATGTGTCGGCGTCTCTTCAGCAACCCCCCCCTCCCCCTCTCGACAACGTTGTTGAGTTGATGTTTATGGGCGAGGTCTTGACTAGAGGGGGGCTGAATGAGTGTGCGTGGTCGCGATGGGGAGGGTCTGGGTCAGGGTTGTGCTTATTTTTTGGCCTACGGGACGGGGGTGGGTGGGTGGGTGGGTGGGTATGAGGGCAAAAAAAGAAGCCTGAGTTGGGGGCCTGGAAAATTTTTTAGGTTGACAGTTGACAGGTGCAACTCCAGCGTGAATAAGTGCCTGGTGGTAACACCTCTCAATGCTGATGCTTCTTGGGGGCACAACTTTGCGAGGCAGTCAAGAGTCTGAGGGATCTGTAGAGCACTTTGTGTCAATTTGCCCATTGTGCTCTACAGATGCCGCAGACTCTTGATAAATTTTTTCTTTTGCTGGTGCACGCCCCACACCTGCCCCAACCCGGGAATAAACAGCATCCATCCAGAAAGCACCAAGAATCAACAGCAACCATCCAGAAGCCACCAGGAATCAACCGTAACCATCCACAGCCCACCAGCAATATCGGCCAAAAATTTTTTCCAGTGCCGAAACCTTTCAAGGAGCAGTTGTCAAGGAGGAGGGTCACCCCCCGGGTCCCCCCCCCCCTCCGCTCCAATGCGTGTCTGAGGGGGGGGGGGGGGGCTGCCAGATCAACCCCCCCGCCCCGTGGATAAGCACATCCCTGGTCTGGGTGGAGGGCGCTCTGCATGTGAGACATCGACGGTAGCCGCCCCTCATGCCCGGCCTTGTCCAGCGATACTGGCGCTCGAAATCGTCGCCGCGAATCCGGAGTTCAAAGCATCCGGGGCCGCCTGGTCAGCGACGTCCGCGGTGACCTTCGCCGGCGGCAACCGGCTCACCAGCGCGTACTTCGACACGCCCGTCCACTCCATCGTGGTTGAGATGAACGGCATGACGCACAACTTCGAGTTGGAGGATCGCGACAAAGGGCGCACATTGCACAACTTGATCTCGGGGGCCACCGCAGAGGCGTACCCCTGTTCTGGGGCCAGCGCGAACATCGCTGTGGCGGCCAAAAGTAAGGACGCGGGACTGGCGTACAACAGCAACCCGTGGAACGTGGACAGGACGCCCTCGACAGTGACCGCAGAGGAGTATTTCTGTCCCATTGATAGCGTGGGCCAGACCAGCGTCAAGCTTCTGTTCGGTGCAACCCGCGGGTTGCGTTCTGTGAAAGTGGGCATGTTCCGTGATGAGGGCACCTGCTGCGGCTACCCGGGGACGACTGAGGGCATCGGCATGAGGCACATGGCGAGTGGAACGAGTGATTTCAGCGGCAACCATCTGTTCTATCCGGCAAAATTGCTTATTGTTTCAGGTGCATCTCCCGCTGTTGGTGGCGGTGTGTTGGCAGGTGTGTGCGCTTACCGGAAGGGGGAAAAATATACACGGTAGAATTTTTGTGTCACAACTTCTGCGCGAATTTTCGTGCGCAATTGTTCGGTGTTTTCAAGGATTTGTACGGGTGTATGCTGGGCTGTGCCTTTGCTCTCTCGGCCAAAGATAATTAGTTTCCCATGGAAGTCGCACAAGTGCTGAAGTGCAAACTGATGTCTGCATGCTCCTTGTGCCCACCAAACAATAACAGCAACCATCCAGAGTCCACCGGGAAATAACAGCAACCGTCCATTGTTTCTCATGAGCAACTTTTGCCAACTGTGCGTAATTTGTTCGCTCATTTTTAAGAAATCACACGGGTCTATGGTGAATGGGGGTCCGTGGTAAAACTGAGTAAAAAATTTTTTTTTAAAAACTTTTTTTTTTACTCAGTTTCAAACTGAGTAAAAATTTTTTTTTTTACTCAGTAAGTGGGGTTTCTACTCAGTTGCGAAACTGAGTAGAAAAAAAATTATTTTTTTTTACTCAGTAAAAAACTGAGTAGAAAAAAAAATGTTTTTTTTACTCAGTAAAAAACTGAGTAGAAAAAAATTTTTTTTTTTACTCAGTAAAAAAATTAGTAGAAAAAAGCCCTTTTTTCTGATTTTGCCCCCCGCTCTGAAGCGGTGGGGATCCCCGATACGGCAGGGGTGAGGTAGCCACTTTGCCCACTTGTGGGCCACTTCTGATTTTGCCCCCCGCTCTGAAGCGGTGGGGATCCCCGATACGGCAGGGGTGAGGTAGCCATTTCGCCCACTTGTGGGCCACTTCTGATTTTGCCCCCCGCTCTGAAGCGGTGGGGATCCCCGATACGGCAGGGGTGAGGTAGCCATTTCGCCCACTTGTGGGCCACTTCTGATTTTGCCCCCCGCTCTGAAGCGGTGGGGATCCCCGATACGGCAGGGGTGAGGTAGCCACTTTGCCCACTTGTGGGCCACTTCTTTTTCTGCCCCCCGCTCTGAAGCGGTGGGGATCCCCGATACGGCAGGGGTGAGGTAGCCATTTCGCCCACTTGTGGGCCACTTCTGATTTTGCCCCCCGCTCTGAAGCGGTGGGGATCCCCGATACGGCAGGGGTGAGGTAGCCACTTTGCCCACTTGTGGGCCACTTCTGATTCTGCCCCCCGCTCTGAAGCGGTGGGGATCCCCGATACGGCAGGGGTGAGGTAGCCACTTTGCCCACTTGTGGGCCACTTCTGATTTTGCCCCCCGCTCTGAAGCGGTGGGGATCCCCGATACGGCAGGGGTGAGGTAGCCATTTCGCCCACTTGTGGGCCACTTCTGATTTTGCCCCCCGCTCTGAAGCGGTGGGGATCCCCGATACGGCAGGGTGAGGTAGCCACTTTGCCCACTTGTGGGCCACTTCTGATTTTGCCCCCCGCTCTGAAGCGGTGGGGATCCCCGATACGGCAGGGGTGAGGTAGCCATTTCGCCCACTTGTGGGCCACTTCTGATTTTGCCCCCCGCTCTGAAGCGGTGGGGATCCCCGATACGGCAGGGGTGAGGTAGCCATTTCGCCCACTTGTGGGCCACTTCTGATTTTACCCCCCGCTCTGCAGCGGTGGGGATCCCCGATACGGCAGGGGTGAGGTAGCCATTTCGCCCACTTGTGGGCCACTTCTGATTTTGCCCCCCGCTCTGAAGCGGTGGGGATCCCCGATACGGCAGGGGTGAGGTAGCCACTTTGCCCACTTGTGGGCCACTTCTGATTTTGCCCCCCGCTCTGAAGCAGTGGGGATCCCCGATACGGCAGGGGTGAGGTAGCCACTTTGCCCACTTGTGGGCCACTTCTGATTTTGCCCCCCGCTCTGAAGCGGTGGAGATCCCCGATACGGCAGGGGTGAGGTAGCCACTTTGCCCACTTGTGGGCCACTTCTGATTTTGCCCCCCGCTCTGAAGCGGTGGGGATCCCCAATACGGCAGGGGTGAGGTAGCCACTTTGCCCACTTGTGGGCCACTTCTGATTTTGCCCCCCGCTCTGAAGCGGTGGGGATCCCCGATACGGCAGGGGTGAGGTAGCCACTTGGCCCACTTGTGGGCCACTTCTGATTTTGCCCCCCGCTCTGAAGCGGTGGGGATCCCCGATACGGCAGGGGTGAGGTAGCCATTTCGCCCACTTGTGGGCCACTTCTGATTTTGCCCCCCGCTCTGAAGCGGTGGGGATCCCCGATACGGCAGGGGTGAGGTAGCCATTTCGCCCACTTGTGGGCCACTTCTGATTTTACCCCCCGCTCTGCAGCGGTGGGGATCCCCGATACGGCAGGGGTGAGGTAGCCATTTCGCCCACTTGTGGGCCACTTCTGATTTTGCCCCCCGCTCTGAAGCGGTGGAGATCCCCGATACGGCAGGGGTGAGGTAGCCATTTCGCCCACTTGTGGGCCACTTCTGATTTTGCCCCCCGCTCTGAAGCGGTGGGGATCCCCGATACGGCAGGGGTGAGGTAGCCACTTTGCCCACTTGTGGGCCACTTCTGATTTTGCCCCCCGCTCTGAAGCGGTGGAGATCCCCGATACGGCAGGGGTGAGGTAGCCACTTTGCCCACTTGTGGGCCACTTCTGATTTTGCCCCCCGCTCTGAAGCGGTGGGGATCCCCAATACGGCAGGGGTGAGGTAGCCACTTTGCCCACTTGTGGGCCACTTCTGATTTTGCCCCCCGCTCTGAAGCGGTGGGGATCCCCGATACGGCAGGGGTGAGGTAGCCACTTGGCCCACTTGTGGGCCACTTCTGATTTTGCCCCCCGCTCTGAAGCGGTGGGGATCCCCGATACGGCAGGGGTGAGGTAGCCATTTCGCCCACTTGTGGGCCACTTCTGATTTTGCCCCCCGCTCTGAAGCGGTGGGGATCCCCGATACGGCAGGGGTGAGGTAGCCACTTTGCCCACTTGTGGGCCACTTCTGATTTTGCCCCCCGCTCTGAAGCGGTGGGGATCCCCGATACGGCAGGGGTGAGGTAGCCACTTTGCCCACTTGTGGGCCACTTCTGATTTTGCCCCCCGCTCTGAAGCGGTGGGGATCCCCGATACGGCAGGGGTGAGGTAGCCACTTTGCCCACTTGTGGGCCACTTCTGATTTTGCCCCCCGCTCTGAAGCGGTGGGGATCCCCGATACGGCAGGGGTGAGGTAGCCACTTTGCCCACTTGTGGGCCACTTCTGATTTTGCCCCCCGCTCTGAAGCGGTGGGGATCCCCGATACGGCAGGGGTGAGGTAGCCACTTTGCCCACTTGTGGGCCACTTCTGATTTTGCCCCCCGCTCTGAAGCGGTGGGGATCCCCGATACGGCAGGGGTGAGGTAGCCATTTCGCCCACTTGTGGGCCACTTCTGATTTTGCCCCCCGCTCTGAAGCGGTGGGGATCCCCGATACGGCAGGGGTGAGGTAGCCATTTCGCCCACTTGTGGGCCACTTCTGATTTTGCCCCCCGCTCTGAAGCGGTGGGGATCCCCGATATGGCAGGGGTGAGGTAGCCATTTCGCCCACTTGTGGGCCACTTCTGATTTTGCTCCCCGCTCCGAAGCGGTGGGGATCCCCGATACGGCAGGGGTGAGGTAGCCACTTTGCCCACTTGTGGGCCACTTCTGATTTTGCCCCCCGCTCTGAAGCGGCGGGGATCCCCGATACGGCAGGGGTGAGGTAGCCACTTTGCCCACTTGTGGGCCACTTCTGATTTTGCCCCCCGCTCTGAAGCGGTGGGGATCCCCGATACGGCAGGGGTGAGGTAGCCACTTTGCCCACTTGTGGGCCACTTCTGATTTTGCCCCCCGCTCTGAAGCGGTGGGGATCCCCGATACGGCAGGGGTGAGGTAGCCACTTTGCCCACTTGTGGGCCACTTCTGATTTTGCCCCACGCTCTGAAGCGGTGGGGATCCCCGATACGGCAGGGGTGAGGTAGCCACTTTGCCCACTTGTGGGCCACTTCTTTTTCTGCCCCCCGCTCTGAAGCGGTGGGGATCCCCGATACGGCAGGGGTGAGGTTGCCATTTCGCCCACTTGTGGGCCACTTCTGATTTTGCCCCCCGCTCTGAAGCGGTGGGGATCCCCGATACGGCAGGGGTGAGGTAGCCACTTTGCCCACTTGTGGGCCACTTCTGATTTTGCCCCCCGCTCTGAAGCGGTGGGGATCCCCGATACGGCAGGGGTGAGGTAGCCACTTTGCCCACTTGTGGGCCACTTCTGATTTTGCCCCCCGCTCTGAAGCGGTGGGGATCCCCGATACGGCAGGGGTGAGGTAGCCACTTTGCCCACTTGTGGGCCACTTCTGATTCTGCCCCCCGCTCTGAAGCGGTGGGGATCCCCGATACGGCAGGGGTGAGGTAGCCACTTTGCCCACTTGTGGGCCTCTTCTGATTTTGCCCCCCGCTCTGAAGCGGTGGGGATCCCCGATACGGCAGGGGTGAGGTAGCCACTTTGCCCACTTGTGGGCCTCTTCTGATTTTGCCCCCCGCTCTGAAGCGGTGGGGATCCCCGATACGGCAGGGGTGAGGTAGCCACTTTGCCCACTTGTGGGCCACTTCTGATTTTGCCCCCCGCTCTGAAGCGGTGGGGATCCCCGATACGGCAGGGGTGAGGTAGCCATTTCGCCCACTTGTGGGCCACTTCTGATTTTGCCCCCCGCTCTGAAGCGGTGGGGATCCCCGATACGGCAGGGGTGAGGTAGCCACTTTGCCCACTTGTGGGCCACTTCTGATTCTGCCCCCCGCTCTGATCGTACCCACCGTGCTTAGCTGGTTTTTCGAACAAAATTTTTTTTTCCGTTAAGGACACCCCTACTAAAGAACATAGAATCATTTGTTCCTCTTTGCTGACTCCCGAAGCGGCATGCAAATCATTTTTTTTCTAATGCCCTTCGTGCATGCAACAGTGTCCTCCATTAGCAAAGCTCTGCGGATGGCACCGAGGCATGCACGAAGAAATTGGCTACAACGAGTCCCGTGGGCACGGATGATACCCTTGGAATACACATGCAGTGTTCTGTTGCTTGGTTGTTTGTGAATCTTTACCCTTGAGCTGATGACGGATCTTATTCATCATTCATGGGCAAAGAGACACAGACCCATGGTGCGGTGCACTGCATGTGGGGGACTGACAATAAAATTGCATTACATCATCAGACTCATTATAAACATCCAATTACATTCATGTTTGCAACACTCATTGGACATTTTTTGGGTTCTAGTAAACCTCCGGCTTGGCTTTTTTCCCTCCATTGTATGGTGTATGTTGTGTTTTCTCTTTGTGCGTGTGCATGGCCACGATGGGGAACTCAGCTCCAGTTCGCTCCCCCCTCCCCCCAACAAACTTGCACCTCTCGATCCGGTTTCTATTTTTTCTTGCTATGTGTGTTCCCAGGACCCCACCCCACAAGGAGCGCCCATGAACGTCACCGTATAATGTGGGGACCGAGAACTGGGATTCCAAGGGGGTAGCTCATGTAGTTCCGGTGCATGTATTGTTGAACAGCGAGTTCCATAGGGCCGCTGTTTTGGTTCCGTGCGTGTTTCTACGTTATATATGTCCCTGTGTATGCAGGAGTTCAAATGGCGGCTGAGCAACCCCATGTGCATTGCTAGTGGGGGGTGGTCCCAATCCTATATTGGCCACCCCCCGTGACATACCCCCCAGTGGGGGGGGGGTATGGGTGGCAAATTTTCCAACGAGACAAATTTTGGGTCCGAGTGTGAGGCCGCACCACCCGCCACCCGGTAACACGGCATAACACTCTTTTTGGCTGAGCTGTGGCTAATACGTCTCCATTGCAAACCAACAATGTCAGTTCGGGGGTTAAGCTTGTGCGTTGCATGTGTGGTGTAAGCGAGGAGAGGTGCTTGTAGCCTGGCGCTGTGTGGTCCAAGGCCACCACCTCAAGTTGCTATGGCCACACGTACGCACTTGCCACCACCCCCAACTGGCAGCTGTGTGCAACTTCAATAATCCAGCCGGAGAGGGGGAAAAAGAAAAAACTGATAACCGGGGACGCGTGGTGCTACAGAAGTGGGAGAAGGAGATGGATGCTGAGACCATTTTGCACCCCACTCCCTCTCTGAACCGTGTTCCACCCCATTCCATCCCGTCGGAAATTGCTGTAGGGACCCACCCAACTCCCTCTGTGAATGTGGGTGTAGCTGCTTGTGACAATGTAGCTAGTACCCCATTGGACCCTATCCCGGCTAGTTCCATTCCGTCCGAAATTGTTGTCGCCACACCCTGTACTGATAGCCCTCCAACATCTCATACTGGGTGTGGCCCTGCAGAACAAATCCTTGCTAATGTGTGCAAGGCACTCAGTGATAGCCATGGCTCGTTTCGCCCATCCTTGGCAGAGGTCGAGGCATTGCTTGGTGACGATTGGGGGCCGCCACTACATGCCACGGTTCCAGGTCCATCGGCTCAACAATATGAGTTCGAGGCACGCCATTTTAGGGACCTCACCTCCGAGAGCTATGTCACAGACTGTGCTCAAATTGTGGTGTATTACTGGTGGGCAGCCCAGACCGCTCTCAGTGCAGATTGGGACACAATGGGTGTGGCATGGGCAGTCCGTGATTCGTTGTGGATTGCCTCGTGTGCCAGTCCACAACGCCGACAGGCGTTGGTTGAATCATGGGCGCATAGCACTTTGGAACGGGCGTCCATTGATATGTCTTTTGCACCACCGTTGATTGTGGCGCAGATATATAATTCGCGTAATTTCCATTGGGTGCTCCGCTTGTTGCTGATTGCCCCTACCCGTGAATACCTTTGCCTTAAGTTAGACCCCCTCCTTGACAAGCCACACATTGTTGGGGCAAACAAGGAGGAGTTGGCTGTTGTGGATGAGCTTGCGGAGCGAGAAGGCATCCAACCACAACCGCGGAGGAAGTGGGCAACGTTTTTGGATGCTTTCGGTTCCCTTGCATTTGCAATTGCACCCCTGTATTCCACCTTCATCAGGCAGGATGATTTTGTCAGTTGCCATCCGGCATGTCTGTTGATGTTGCATTGTGCCTTGTCTAGACGTGTTGTCAAAGGCGAATTGCAAGTGCCACATGATAGATTGTGGTTATTGCGTGAGATGGCACAAGCTACTTTGTACTACAGTGGTTCCAAGTTGGCCCCCACACCCCGGACCCGGTCAATGCATTGGGAGGTGTCTCGGTTGTACCCCACGCCCAAATCTGCAGACCCCCTTGACACATGCTTTTTTTGCGATGGCACACCCGCCATAGCGTGTCAGGAATGTAAGGTTCTTCATTGTACCTTCCATACCACTGTCTTGTGTCAGTCCGAGATTTGTGTAGGATTGCGCCAATTCCCGGCGGCCCCCGTTGCTGCTGCTGCTGCTGCTGTTGTTGCTTTTGCTGCAGTTACTGCTGCCAATGCCACGCATGCCACTCCTCGCAATGCCAATGCCACTGATGACACCCGTCCCGGTGTGTGGATCTGTCGGAAGTGGTATGCGTTGCCTCCTGAATGCCCCCAAAATGCTGATGGTCAATTGGAAAATGACCAAGCATTTTGCAGACAGCTGCATCTGGAAAAGAAAGAAGATCTCTTTGAGAGATGCAAGCTGAATCCTACCCCGAGAGGCAAGCCTCACAAGAGAGATACTAAGGCCGACTTGATCTTCAAGCGTGTCTTTTGCAACTACTTGTAAGTAGTTGGCCCCACCCTCCCTCCCTCCTCTGTGCATGCATGCATACGATACTCAACCCTCTTTGGTGAAGTGGTTGTGTGATCCCTCCCTCCTCTGTGCATGCATGCAGACGGTACTCAACCCTCCTTGGTGAAGCGGTTGTGTGATATATATATATGATGGTTTGGCCCGGGTGGGGCGCCACTAACACAAGTGGCCGGGAATCGACTCGGGGGCCTTGTGCCCTTAAACAAAAGTACCACCTACCATCAAAGTGTGCAGTTTTTTGTGCATTTTTTTTCAAAAAAAAATTGTCGTTTTACTGATTTTTTTTAAAAAAAAAATTTTAAAATTTTTTTTTACCGAGTTTTACCTCAAATCTACTCAGTTTTACCACATTTTACTCAGTTTTACCTCGTCTGGTACTCAG
Source organism: Eutreptiella sp. 'Long Island Sound 2002' (assembly GCA_964036045.1). NCBI lineage: Eukaryota > Euglenozoa > Euglenophyceae > Eutreptiales > Eutreptiaceae > Eutreptiella > Eutreptiella sp. 'Long Island Sound 2002'. Next base: position 3,264,842 of record OZ038390.1, on the reverse strand, counting down.
TTTTACCAAATACCCTTCACCATAGCTATACACAGGCGAGGTTGGGTTGTATCCCCCCCGCCTGAGGCTATGAAAAAGAACCAGTGGGCCCTAAAGGTCTGGGGTCACTTTGGAGAACCGCGGTTTTGGACATTTTCCTGACCCCTTCTCGGTCCCAAAAAAGCCCATTTTGGTGTTGTGAGCGGGCCAAGTCCAAAACGGTTGCAAACGGCTTGAGACCACTTGTTTTAGCATCATCCCGACGGGTCTGGAGACAACGTTTGAAAAACAACAACACTGTTGTCCCCGTGTGACCCCTGCAAGCCTCTCAAGTACCCGGGATTTCGGTGGCCTTCGGTTACCGGTGGTTTGGCAGTTTTTTACACTTGGTGACTTTGGTGACCAGCAATTCACAATAGAGGAAGTGAAACAACAAGGGACACACAAAGCCATTATGGAAGGCTGGGCTGTGTCATTGGGGTTGGGTGTATATTTCTCTGGCACTGCTTTCTCGATGTCCTATCACACTGATGGTCTCTGATCCCAATTAACAAAAGCTGGCAAGAAATATCAGGAAGCATTCAACAAGATTCAGAAATGACAGCACGGATCCAGAAACTCTTTGTACAGTGATTATTTACAAGTTTCTTACAAATTTTTTACAGTGTTTTTTTACAGTTCTTTACAAAGCTGTGGAAATGGCCGGTGACGTTGGTGCCGGCTACTGAGGAGGTCTGCCCCTGGTACCGCTTCCCCAGTGCCTGCAAAGCGCGCCACGCCCTGGTGCTACCAACGCTTTAAACAGTTTTAGCGGTATGCCCAGGGCCTGCTGTCCCCCATTCGTCACCGCTTCATCACCGCCTTAGCCCCAGTGGCAACACATGGCGCTCAAAGTCCGGGTAGCGGTTGGTGTGTTGGTTCACACAGAGCCCCGTCCCCCGCCAATGCGTTCACTGGTGCGGGTTGCGCGGGCATGAAGCACCACCTGATGACCCCCTTGGCGGTGCGCTACGAGGGTGTGTGCCAGTGGGCGCGCACAATCTGCTGTTCGCTCGTCGGAAGAGGTGTTTCACACCCACACCCATGCCCACAGACACAGACACACATGTTGGCGGCGCTGTACATATGGGATAGATCGAAGCCCTATGGGCGGCCCACCTGCAGGGCTATGGGACAGCAGACTGATGGTTGCAGAGGCGGTAGGATGCGTAGGGCTGTTGAACCTCGCACTTTGAGCATGATCCGGAATAGCGACCCCGGCAAGCACGCACGCATTCGTGCGCGCACACACACACACACAGCGCTGGCATGTATGACCTGCAAGAGACTGCGCAAATCGGCAGAAGAGTGCTGCAAACTCGGGCATCACGCAGCAAGCCACGTGGCTCGTAGGCCACAGTTGCAACTATGCCCCTTGCATAACTTACCCCCCTGCCCGAGATGTACCCTCAAGCAGAGAGGGGTGCGCCATTGTTGTGACCGGGGGCACCACAAGGTATGCACCCCGGTCCCGGCACACAGGAAACGTACTCTCCCTATGCAATCTCTGTTGCCCCACAAAAAACCTTGCCTGCAAAGGCCAGCACAGCACTCATCAGGTCTGCTGAGGTCCCCACACCAACCGCCCACGCCACCGGCGCCCAAGCGCAGAAGGCCGAAAACACCACCGCCCCCATCCCCCCCAGCACCTGTTCCACAGGGACTGGAAGGTGACGAAGCCGAGGATGCAGTAGCCCGACCACTCTTTTTGTCGAGGCATGGGAGAGCCAGTACTTCGGCCACATAACCAACCAAACACAGAGGTTCTGATTCCGCAGAAGGGGGGGAAACAACGTCACACAGAGGCCTCAGCAGACCTGAGCTGAATGGGACGTCCAACCCAATGCTGCACAAGGATCTACCTCATCATAGTACAGAGCACACACACACACACACACACGGACACACGTGCGCATGCACACACACACACACACACACACACACACGCACGCTGCACGTGCGCGCGCGCACACACACACACACACACACACGCACACATGGCAAAGCCCAAGATCCGTAGTGACAAACCTCCGTCCCATACGCCCACCGGTACGTTTTGTGCGTGCCCTCCTCTGGTCCGGATGGGGCGGTGACTGGGCCCCGGCAGGTGGAAGAGCGCTTGGGAGGCACGTACAAAGCGCTTGAGGCGCCGTCGAAGGCGGACGGCAGCGGTTGGCAGGTCTGGCCGGTCGTCCAAAGGAGGAGTGGCGGTACCCTCGTCCCCCTCGTCAAGCGCAAGCCTCTGGTGCGAGGAACAGAAACGTCCAGAATGTCATCCTGGGCGCCATTGTCCTGCCCTTGCAGGAGGGATAGTGTGGGATTTGGATGCATGTTTCCCTGAAGTTGCCTTGCCTGGCCTAAGATGGGGCCTATGCCCAAGTTGTCTCATTGGCCTTGGGGGCACAGGGGTGGTCAGCGACAACACACACCACATGCTTCAGGCTCTTGGCGGTGTGTGACCCAAACAATATTCAACCCCCCCCCCGACCACCATCTGGTGCTCATTACAGTTTGTACGGAGCACTTTCGCGTTCTCTGTCCCCCTCTTCTCGGCACGACCACCAGGGCGTTGTTCAAGTATGGAAAACGGCAAAAAGGCTCCTGGCGCCCGGTCGCTGGATGCCAAACACTGGTCGCCGACCGCTGCAGGTTTCCCCCAAGGAAAGCGCCCGCCACAAACAGCAATGCGGCATATCATAATGACGTGTCGCTTCAAGGGTGTGCCAGGGTTTGGAGGGCGGTTTGTAGGGAGGTCCTTCTGAACGTGTCAAGCGTAAGTCGCTTATTTTTTTTTTGGCGTAAGTTGCTTATTTTTTTTTTTGGCGTAAGTCGAGTGTGGAAAAAAAAACTGAAAAATGTATGATACGTGATTTACGCTTTTTTTGCGACGCGACCTACACCAAAAAAAAAGTTACGCGACTTACGCTTTTTTTGATACGCGACCTACGGCAAAAAAAATAAATAAGCGATTTACGCTTTTTTTTTATAAGAAAGCGAGTTACACTTTTTTTCCTTATAAAAAAGCGAGTTATGCTTTTTTTCCTTATAAAAAAGCGAGTTACGCTTTTTTTTTTATAAAAAAGCGAGGTACGCGACCTACGCTTATTTCGATACGCAACCCACAGCCAAAAAAAATAAAAATATGGAGAAGGACTCACAATCCACGCTTTTTTTGCGTGGCCCCTCGAGTTGGGGTTAGGGACTCACAATCCACGCTTTGTTGCGTGGCCCCTCGAGTGGGGGTTAGGGACTCACAATCTACACTCTTTTGCGTGGCCCCTCGAGTTGGGGTTAGGGACTCACAATCTACGCTCTTTTGCGTGGCCCCTCGAGTTGGGGTTACGGACTCACAATCCACGCTCTTTTGCGTGGCCCCTCGAGTTGGGGTTAGGGACTCACAATCCACGCTTTGTTGCGTGCCCCCTCGAGTTGGGGTTAGGGACTCACAATCCACGCTTTTTTGCGTGGCCCAGGGGGATCCTTAGGGGACGAGATTTTTTTTTTGTTAAGGACCGCCCCTAGAGGCCTTTTTGCCCTTGCCCAACGTGGGCCATGTCTATCCCCCCTTTTGGGGGATCGCCGAGAAAGCAGGAGTTACGTAGCAATTCCGCCCTCTTTTGGGTGCCACTTCTGATTTTGCCCCCCGCTCTGAAGCGGTGGGGATCCCCCAGGCAGCAGGGGTTATGTAGCCACCTTGCCCACAAGTGGGCCACTTCTGATTTTGCCCCCCGCTCTGAAGCGGTGGGGATCCCCGAGACGACAGGGGTGGCGTAGCCAATTTGCCCACAAGTGGGCCACTTCTGATTTTGCCCCCCGCTCTGAAGCGGTGGGGATCCCCAAGGCGGCAGGGGTTACGTAGCCACCTTGCCCACAAGTGGGCCACTTCTGATTTTGCCCCCCGCTCTGAAGCGGTGGGGATCCCCCAGGCAGCATGGGTTTGCGTGGCCCCTCGAGTTGGGGCTAGGTTGTTGTTGTTGTTGTTGTGTGGCTCTTGAGTTGGCCCCAGTACGGATGATGCAGCATCCGATGCGTGCGAGGATGCTGTGGCAGTGCCCGCCAAAGGCAACTCCGCCCTGCATAGGAAGACGTGGCACCAATTGAACCTTTTCCGCCCCCTTTGGACTTATGGGGGGTGCGAGCGAAAAGTGTACCTGTGGTGCATGCACTGCGAAGGCTGTGGTTTTTGCTTGACCACAATGGAGTGCCCCATGCGAGGCCGCATCCCTCCTGATGAGGATGCGTGGTTGTTCCGCAAGTGGAAAACGGAGGTTGACGTGGATTCCCTCCTGCAAGCTACCTTGCCCCCTGGTCCTTTTGAGGATGAGGTGGACTCGTACGAGGCGTTCGTACTAGCTGGTAGGGTGAGCGAGCTTTCAAATGCCGCCACTCCAGAGCAAGATGCTGTGGTGCCTGTCCTTGCCACTCCCTCCAACGTAGCCAAGCCGTTGATTGCCGGCATTTCCGAGGAGGAGGATACTGCTATCTCTGTTGCTCCAGCACGGATGGCGACCCGCCGGACGCCCGTCGATGAAACCAAGCCTCTTGTTGTGGGAGATTGGGAGAAGCGACAAGGACATTGTTGCGTGGCAGAACGACAAGTTGTACCACAATGAGGTTGAAGAGCCACAGGCATGGACTATGGCAATGACATACATTGCGTCCTGCCTGAAGAGGATGAGGAAGTACAAAGACAGTAAGGGCAACAGCCATAAAACTGTTCGTTTGGCTTGGAGGCAGCGCCACATATTTATTGTTAATAGTGACGATCGCGAAGGGCTCCATTGGTTTCTTTGTGCCATCGACTGCAAAGTCCCAGTCTGGGCCTTCAAAGTCCACATTTGGGAGCCACTTTGTGGTAATTCTTTGGTCCGGCCAATGTTGAGACGCCTCCAGTCAAAGGGTGTTGCCGCACATGCTCGGGCTTTGGTTTTTCAAGAGGATGGTTGGTCATGTGGCTATCAATTGCTGCATCTTTGTGATGAGGTGGCCAACCACAGGGGAAGCCTGGACGATGTTGTTGTTACACCTTTGCCGAAAGGATTCATCAAGGAAGCACTTCGCATCATCAATGCGGATCGCTCCGTCCGAGTCCCCGGCACCATCCCGGAGAATGGGTGGGAGAAGGAGTTGACTTGCTGGAAGCCTGGAGAATCTCCTCCTCCCCCAGCCTCCAACCCTGAGTCCCTGCCCCCATCTACTTCCCCCCTCCTTTTCGATGAAGAGGATCCTCTTTCGGAACCCGAGGGCTACACTGCTGCCTCCTCCTCGGAGCCAACGGTGGGAGAATTCCCTGCCTTCCCGGCCTCCAACTCCGAGGACGTGCTCCAAGATGGGAAGTCAGTGAAGGGCAATGTTAAGGCCCCTCCACAAACCCCGCAATCCACTTCCTCTTCTAACCCCCCCACAAGTGATGATGCCCGTCCATACGTGTTCATCCGTGGGAAGCTTTTCGAGGTGCCTGAGGCGTACCCAAAAGGGCGCAGAGGGTCGGTTGGTGAACGACAAACGATTTATTCGAGAGCTGGAAGAGTTACTTGTGAAGGACATCCGGAACGCTTGTGCGCGGAACACAAATCTGCGTGCAAAGCCGAAGGCATCGGACACAAAGTCTGATTTGATCTACAAGTGTGTGTTTGGCGACTTCTTGTAGTTGGACCCACGCCATTATGGTTGCATGCGAAGAATGTAGTTCGCCCCAGGTGACCGGACTCATGTGGTATCACTGGCTTGAGCTTCGTAGCCGGTGGCGCCGGCAGCAATATAGTCATTTTGATACCGCTTGCCAAAGGCCGAAGGGCAAATTGCATTTTTTGTTTGCGGTCATGATGAGTGTGCTTCACGTTATTTCCGCCATCTGCCGCACGTTATTTCCGCCATTTGCCGGCGATGAGTATAAAAACCACCCTTCACGCCACGGCTCCATTGCTTTACCCGTGCCGGAGGTACCCAAAATGTCCGTGGGGGCTATATGCTTCACTTCCTCCGGTAGCAATGGCGGTTGTTGGGTGGTTCTTGTGTTTCCCCGCCTTTTTTTTGGAAAAATGGGTTTTTTTTCCCCATACGCGACTTACGCCAAAAAAAAAAGTTACGCGACTTACGCCAAAAAAAAAAAGTGACTTACGCTTATTTCCACAATTGAGCTACGCTTTCCTCCTTCTGAACCGCCCCGCCTCCGCTATCCTTCCTACCTCCACCATCAGTTGCACCTTCATCGGTGTCGGTCCCCCTCCAACCGCACGACCGGGGCACAGCCAGGGGGTGCCCTAGGGACGCTTAGCCATTTTTTTTTACTATGGCATCCACTCTCTGATGTTTGGTGGCTACCCACCAACCGCCATCGGTTACGCACCGACCGCCATCGCTTACGCACCAACCGCCATCGGTTAACCATCAACCGCCACCGGTTACACACCAACCGCCATCGGTTAACCACCAACCGCCACCGGTTACCCACCAACCGCCATCGATTACCCACCAACCGCCATCGGTTACCCACCAACCGCCATCAGTTACCCACCGGCCGCCATTGTAGGGCGTATTGGACACTCCGAGTTTTTTTTTTTATTACGCCCCCCCCTGATCACAGCCCATCCCCACCAAAGAGGCAGGATGGACGTCAGTAGGCCCATCCAACCCCCCCTCATCCCCCCCCCCCCCTCAGCCCCCACCCCATCAGCCCTGGGAGGCTGCCGATAACATTGACACCTGCACCCGGCCACGCTGTGGTACATGATGCCATCAACCGGGACCTCTGCCTCCCACGTACGCAACACCCATAGCCCCTTGCCTTGATACCACCGCAGCAAAGCCCGCCTCGGTGTGACTGCCAACCTCACAGAGCGCACCCCGTGTGGATGGACCGGCCCTATGACACACTGCATGCGCATGGGGTGGCGGGGTATCTCCGGCAGCGCACCAAGCCCCCGGTACCAGAGGTACCACCGATACCACAAGTAACAAACCACGTGCACACTCCTCACTGACGGGGAATGCGTTTAGCCCCCCGCCCTTGTCTTCGTTCCTCTTTACTCCACAGCCTCTGTCAGCCCCAGCCCCAGTCCAAGTGCCAGCCCTACAGGTACGACACGCCATTGTGGTGCGCTGCAGGGCTGCGAGCCACGGCGTCGGGAGTTCGAATCCGTCGGTTCCGGGGGTTGGGGTTGTGCCTCGCTTGACAGAGGAGCTGCTTTCGCGACACGAGGGCAGCAGTCGGGGGTTACCGATGGTGGAAATTCATCCGTGGAATCTCACCTCCTCCAACCCCGGCAGTGAAAGTCACACCGGATTTGGAGAAAATGAAGTCTAATTGTCAATTGTACCTGCGCCTTTGCATACGATTTGAAAGTCAGACAGTGGCTGTCCAATACAAATACATCGGCCGAAACTGGGGTGTCATGCCGCCTGACAAGGAAATTGAGTGAGTTCGAGTCCAGGATGGGGCATAGGTACCGATCCCATGCGCTCGGTGTCTTCAGTGAGCCGTGTGCCGGGAGGTGCTAGTGATGCTTCGCGCCCGTCCACATGCCATGGGCCTTGGCTTGTTTTCTGTTGTGGTAGTCACAAACCGGTGCTTCATGACGCAGGTCAGGCGAGCGGTGCTCGTGTCCCAACATGAGCCGGCCCATCGGAGCAGGCGAAGAGGGATACGTTACAAGTGCGGGAAGTAGGAGGGGGGGGGGGGTGGCAGGGGCGGGATGTGAGAAGACGGAGCTTGCACGAATGACTGTATCACAGCCAGGGGGTGCCCTAGGGACGCTTAGCCATTTTGTTTTACTATGGCATCCAGTCTCTGATGTTTGGTGGCTACCCACCAACCGCCATCGGTGACCCACCAACCGCCATCGGTTACACACCACCCGCCATCGGTTAACCACCAACCGCCACCGGTTACACACCAACGGCCACCGGTTACCCACCAACCGCCATCGGTTACCCACCAACCGCCATCGGTTACCCACCAACCGCCATCGTAGGGTGTATTGGACACTCCTGGGTTTTTTTTTTCATTACGGCACCCCCTTCACAGCCAATCCCCACCAAAGAGGCAGGATGGATGTTGGTAGGCCCATCCAACCCCCCCTCATCCCCCCCCTTCACCCCCCCCCCCCCCCCACATCAGCCCTGGGAGGCTGCCGATGACAGTGACACCTGCACCCGGCCACGCTGTGGTACATGATGCCATCAACCGGGACCTCTGTCTCCCACGTACGCAACACCCATAGCCCCTTGCCTTGATACCACCGCAGCAAAGCCCGCCTCGGTGTGACTGCCAACCTCACAGAGCAAACCCCGTGTGGATGGACCAGCCCTATGACACACTGCATGCGCATGGGGTGGCGGGGTATCTCTGGCAGCGCACCAAGCCCCCGGTACCAGAGGTACCACCGATACCACAAGTAACAAACCACGTGCACACTCCTCACTGACGGGGAATGCGTTTAGCCCCCCGCCCTTATCTTCGTTCCTCTTTACTCCATAGCCTCTGTCAGCCCCAGCCCCAGTCCAAGTGCCAGCCCTACAGGTACGACACGCCATTATTGTGCGCTGCAGGGCTGCGAGCCACGGCGTCGGGAGTTCGAATCCGTCGGTTCCGGGGTTGGGGTTGTGCCTCGCTTGACAGAGGAGCTGCTTTCGCGACACGAGGGCAGCAGTCGGGGGTTACCGATGGTGGAAATTCATCCGTGGAATCTCACCTCCTCCAACCCCGGCAGTGAAAGTCACACCGGATTTGGAGAAAATGAAGTCTAATTGTCAATTGTACCTGCGCCTTTGCATACGATTTGAAAGTCAGACAGTGGCTGTCCAATACAAATACATCGGCCGAAACTGGGGTGTCATGACGCCTGACAAGGAAATTGAGTGAGTTCGAGTCCAGGATGGGGCATAGGTACCGATCCCATGCGCTCGGTGTCTTCAGTGAGCCGTGTGCCGGGAGGTGCTAGTGATGCTTCGCGCCCGTCCACATGCCATGGGCCTTGGCTTGTTTTCTGTTGTGGTAGTCACAAACCGGTGCTTCATGACACAGGTCAGGCGAGCGGTGCTCGTGTCCCAACATGAGCCGGCCCATCGGAGCAGGCGAAGAGGGATACGTTACAAGTGCGGGAAGTAGGGGGGGGGGGGGGGGCGTGGCAGGGGCGGGATGTGAGAAGACGGAGCTTCCACAAATGACTGTATCACAGCCAGGGGGTGCCCTAGGGACGCTTAGCCATTTTTTTTTACTATGGCATCCACTCTCTGATGTTTGGTGGCTACCCACCAACCGCCATCGGTTACCCACCAACCGCCATTGGTTACACACCACCCGCCATCGGTTACCCACCACCCGCCATCAGTTACCCACCAACCGCCACCGGTTCCACACCAACGGCCATCGGTTACCCGCCACCCGCCATCGGTTACCCCCAACCGCCATCGGTTACCCACCAACCGCCATCAGTTACCCACCAACCGCCATCAGTTACCCACCAACCGCCATCGGTTACGCACCAACCGCCATTGGTTACCCACCAACCGCCATTGGTTACACACCACCCGCCATTGGTTAGCCACCAACCGCCATCGGTTACCCACCAACCGCCACCGGTTACCCACCAACCGCCATCGGTTACCCACCAACCGCCATCAGTTACCCACCAACTGCCATCGGTTACACACCACCCGCCACCGGTTACCAACCAACCGCCACCGGTTACCCACCAACCGCCATCGGTTACCCACCAACCACCATCGGTTACCCACCAACCGCCATCGGTTACCCACCGGCCGCCATTGTAGGGCGTATTGGACACTTAGACTTTTTTTTTTTGATTACGCCCCCCCCTGATCACAGCCAATCCCCACCAAAGAGGCAGGATGGATGTTGGTAGGCCCATCCAACCCCCCTTCATCCCCCCCCTTCACCCCCCCCCCCCCCCACATCAGCCCTGGGAGGCTGCCGATGACAGTGACACCTGCCCCCGGCCACGCTGTGGTACATGATGCCATCAACCGGGACCTCTGCCTCCCACGTACGCAACACCCATAGCCCCTTGCCTTGATACCACCGCAGCAAAGCCCGCCTCGGTGTGACTGCCAACCTCACAGAGCGCACCCCGTGTGGATGGACCGGCCCTATGACACACTGCATGCGCATGGGGTGGCGGGGTATCTCCGGCAGCGCACCAAGCCCCCGGTACCAGAGGTACCACCGATACCACAAGTAACAAACCACGTGCACACTCCTCACTGACGGGGAATGCGTTTAGCCCCCCGCCCTTGTCTTCGTTCCTGTTTACTCCACAGCCTCTGTCAGCCCCAGCCCCAGTCCAAGTGCCAGCCCTACAGGTACGACACGCCATTGTGGTGCGCTGCAGGGCTGCGAGCCACGGCGTCGGGAGTTCGAACCCGTCGGTTCCGGGGGTTGGGGTTGTGCCTCGCTTGACAGAGGAGCTGCTTTCGCGGCACGAGGGCAGCAGTCGGGGATTTCTGATGGTGGGAATTCACACGCAGAATGTCGCCTCATTCAGCCAAAAATTGCTAAAAACCCCTGCCATTTTTTCGGTCCACATGTGGGCAAAGTGACACCATCACCCTTGCCGTCTTGGGTGTCCCCATGCGAGCAAGCAATCAGTAAGGCTCCATAACAAGGTCCCTAGAGCAGGGAGGAATCAAAACAGCCGCATAACCCATGCCATCTCGGTGTGACCATAGCAAGGTCAATGATTGCCCCGCAAAACCCCCAAAATTGCTGTTGTTGAAAAAAACTTTCAAACTTCCACTTTTCCGAACTCCTTCTGTCGCCCATGGGATGGGTTTGGGTGATCATTTGTTTTGGGGGCCACGTAGTGGCCTCTCGGCCCATGTAGCCCGGGCCATGGCCCCCCAAAAAGCCCCAAAGCGTCCATTCCACTTCCCCCCACCCCCCCCAAAAGGGGCCCCGGTCTGCAGAGGGGGACGGGGAGGGGGTATGGACCATCCGCCATTTGGTTTGACTGGCCAGTGTGGGTGTGGGGGTTGGCCTCAGTAAGTGTACCCGTTGGCACTTCCAGGGATACGCAGCGGTTGGGTTGCAGGAAATGCTGGCCTCACTCAATAGTCGCATTCGGAAGTGTCCTCACACCAACAAACATCAGCACGACAAAGAACATTGCTCCTTCGGGAGAATGCGCCGCACCACTAGTCCACCCACACGGCCTACCTCCTCGAAAGGTGGATCCTCTCAGAACCTGGAGCCTGCCTACACCATGTGTCACCCGGATCAGGGCAGAATAGTTGCGAGCGGGGGGGGGGGGGGGAAGGAAGCCTGGCTACGGTGAGCTAAGCAGAGGTGTAGCTGGGCCCTTTGGTAGACGTACCCTGTGTAACACAGCCGCCCACCAAGAGCTACTGGATTGCAACCACTCAAAGGCACATAACTTCAAAATGGAGTGGGAAGGAGAAACAATGCAATTGCGATTGGTGTATGAACAACGCACTGGAAGGGGGGGGGGGTATTAAAAGGGGGGGGGTTTCGGACCCATAAATTTGTGTAACAAAAATGGCCCCACGATATTTTCCCTACGGTAAATTCTATTGCCTTCGGCAAGACACCTCGAAGAGAGAGAAAAATCGAATTTTCGAAAGTTTTTAGGTGCCATTAAATAGCCTAAGAACCAGCAAATCTCCACACACACCCGTACAGCATCCACACACGACCGGCCCCAACACAGA
>OZ038390.1:3201188-3252936 GCA_964036045.1 Eutreptiella sp. 'Long Island Sound 2002' | reverse complement strand
GGGAAGAGCCCCCCCCCCCCCCCTCCCTCTCCTTCCAGGGTTTGGGGCTGACAGGACATTGCACACCAACAAACAATGAGAACCACAAAAACTTTGCTCCGGCGCCTTTGGTGCCATCTACCTTGGTGCCTTGGTACCTTGCCCCAACATGCATGATGCAAATTGATACCCCCGTCGCGCTGATCATTTGGACTCAGGTATGTTGCCCCCCCCCCCCCTGCCGCTCAGGATGTATAAGAACGGCTGACAACCACAGGAGGAGACCCCCCCCCCCCCCAAGACCAAAGTGGCCATCGTGGGAAAAAACGAAATTTACCGTTGGGGAAATCTTGTCGGGCCATTTCTGGTACACAAACTTTTGGGTCCCAGACCCCCCCACCCCCCCTCTCTTCTAATAGCCTCCGGCCCGACCCCCGTTGGATGCACCTGAGGGGCTGCCGCCGCATTGGCCGTGGGAGGCGACGTTTCTGCATGCCTTGCTGCGGTGGGCAGGGGCCCTGTTGTGGCTCCCTGGCCAAGGCCAAGTCACGTACGTGGAATTGGCCCTGGATTTCGAGGAGCATGCGGGCCAGGCCCTCCCAGCGGCCCCAGGGCACAAGTTGGCGGGGCGTGTCCTGCCACTTCGTGAACGTGCGCACGTGCTCAAGCTCGCACTCGACAGAACGCAACAGTTCCTGCGTGCCGGTGAGCTCCTTGGGGGCCAGCTGCGCCCACTTTGCAATGCACTTGTCCCGCTTGGAGGCTACAGGTGCATGGGTCGCACGGAGAGGCCCGTGTTCGCGTGCCGCCAAGCCATGCAGGAGCACATGCGCCGCCTTGAGGTGCACTGCAGGGCCCTATGGGCGCGGCGGCTGGCTAGGCCGGGCAAGGGGCGCCAGGAGGCCTTCCTGAACGACTACCTGCCTCGCCCCCTGGGTGGTCGGGCGCCGCTGCGCCCCTTCCAGCGGGCGCGCCCGCAGCGGCCGCGCTGCCCGCCCGCACAGCCACCACCGCCGGCGCGCCCTGCTGGGGCCCCTCGGGCGCTCGGACGCGGTTTGGGCATCCTGGGGGGTTTGTGCCCTGCGCACGGAGCGGCGACGTGCGCGGCGTGCGCGGCAACCGGTCAAGGCATTAAATACTGCTGCTCCTTAGGCCACGAGGGACACCGGCTGGCGCCGGCAGCGCAACGCGCAGGGGCCAGAGCGCTGCGTGCGTGGCTTCAAGCACCCCAGCAGGTGCACCCGCCTGCGCCCCCCCCAGGCACGGTGCTGGGCTCCCGAGGGCGCCTGCGCTGCGAGGGGCGCCCCTGACGGTCTGCCCCACGCGCTGCCTTGCCCCCCCGAGTCGCACTGCCGCGCTCCTGCGCCCGTGCTGCCCCCCCCACGAAGGGAGGGGGGGGGGCTGCGTCGTGCCGGGGGGGGGGGGGGCGGGACCACCCTGTCCCCGACCCTGGCCCTGTCCCTGACACCCCTGACCCAGAGCAGCAGCCTCTGGCTGCCCCTGTGCCTGCACCCCAGATTGCCCTGCAGCACCCTGCTGCCCCAGACCCTGCCCTGCAGCATCCTGCTGCCCCACTCCCTGCCCTGCAGCATTCTGCTGCCCCAGTCCCTGCCCTGCAGCATCCTGCTGCCCCAGACCCTGCCCTGCAGCATCCATCTGCCCCAGACCCTGCCCTGCAGCACCCTGCTGCCCCAGACCCTGTCCTGCAGCATCCTGCTGCTTCTGGTCACTGAGGGGTGGGGAGGCACCTTGACCCTGCCCATCCCGAAGCCACCCTGCAGCTCCTTGCTGCTCGCGATCCTGGGGTGGGGGTGGGCCACCCTGAGCCCCATCCGCCCGCGCCGCATCAATGAGCGCGGCCGAGATGGAGCCAAAGACGTCCACAAGGCTCACGCGCCCCTGTCCCTGCCCCCCGCCCCCGCCGCGGGACGCGCACACAGTTGGAGGGGGGGGGCGCAGTGAAGTAGTGGCTGACGACGCAGCCAGCGGGGGTGCCCGCAACCACCGCCCCCCAGGAGATATGAGGCCAGAGCCACTGAGGCTGGTCGCCCGTGGCTGGGACCGCGGCTGTGGCTGACCCACCCCCCCGCCGCCCGCCCCCCCCCCCGCATACCCCTGTGGGTGGTGGGGGTTGGAGTCCCGGGAAGAGTGGGAGAGAGATGACCCTGCCCTAGGAGGGGGCCTCCGGCGCGGTGGCTCGTCGTCGGAGGAGGAGCCGACGCGTGGCGGCCGCTGCCTCCGCCCCAGCACTGCCGGCGGCAGCACGCGCCGCCGCGCCTGCAGTCATCGGGAGGGGGGGGCGCCCAACCCCCCGCAGCCGCACCTGCACCTGCGGGCGCGGATGGGGGAGCGCACAGCCCGAGGTCTGGGCAGGGTCGCTCCTCAGAGGATCCCACATAGGACGGAGGCCCGGGTCCTTCCGTCGCGCCGCGATACGCTGGGGGGGCGGGGGGGGCAAGGGCCTTATATATCTGTATACAGCTGTATATAGATGAGCTCTCACCCGCTAACCCCCTGATCCCCTCAATCGCACTAGCGTCCAGGACTTGAAAAGGCGAATGCCCCCTCTCTTCTAATACATCCTTGGCCCAAACCCGCCGGCCGGATCCACCCCCCACCTAATTTTTGACAGATAGATGGGTGGGTGTGCTCCCAGTGACGGCTGGCAAAAGCTCGGCACGTTATTTTGTTGTGCATCTGCGTCATTTTGCAGAAAGCATATCGCTCCGGGACATTCAGAATCTGCCAATTTTGTGCATTTCGGGACTTTTTGCCAAAATTTGCAAGTTTCCCTTCAATGTGTGGAAGTAAGGACACCCCCCCCCATTTTGAGGGTGGGGAATTAAAAAAAACATGTTTTGTAAGGTATTTAGATGGGTAGGGGTGGGTTTTGGGGCTAAGAAAGGGGTTGGAAGGGCTAAAAATTGGTCAGGACATCAACCTACGCAGATTGCTAAAAGTAGGCAACTTAGGGACAAATTGGCGAATCTAGCCATTATTCACCCCTAAAACTGACTGTCAATGATGGAAATGAGCAAAAGGAAGGGGAATATTTCCAAATTCCATGGTATGGGTGGGGGGGGGGCAAAGGGTAGGGATTGGCTATTTTTCCGGGGGGTGGGGGGGTGGGGGTGGGGTGGGCGGGCTGCACCCCCCACCCCCCCGGACCGACCCCCCCCCATTAAAAGGAGCCCTACAGTTGCACACTTGTTGGTGTCCACCCCACGGCCTGTCTTCGTGTCTCGGTGTTTGGCAGGGAGGTGCCTGTGGTCTTGTAGGCCGCTGACCAGCCCATGTTCTTCCTGCGCTTTTGTGCGGATTGCCTCTGGTGCGCACGTGCCATAGCCCAGGCTCTCTCTGGGGAAGGTCGGGTTGGCAGGTTTTTTGGGGGGGGTGTCAATAAACCCCCTGAAAACTGAGGGGAAGTCCCCAAAGCGGAGACGAAACAGGACATGTCTGTATGAACTCGGCCATCTTGGAGGACCACATGTGGGCAAAATGGCGACATGCCCCTTGACATTTTGGGGGTCCCCAAAGGGGGGGCGAAATCAGAAATGGTTGCGTAACCCTTGCTTTCTCAGGGGCCCACATGAGGGCAAAACAAAAAAACAAGGCACTCTGGTTCGTAGGTACACATGGACTGCCCCTACCCCCTTTACCTGATGACACTCCTCAGCACTCGTCCGTGCCTGTCATGCAGAAGGTTTGCTCAACGAAGGCCACGATTGCTGGAACGCCTGCAGCCAGCAGTCGGGCCCTTGCAGCTGGTGCGGGACCGGGAAGTGCTGTCGGAAGGATTACAATGGCGGCGAAAACGGTTGCGCGCCCAGCGAAGGCGGTGAGAACGCGCATGTTTGCACGGCTGGTATGCTTTGGTTTGGTTCGTCTGCTCTGGCGTCTGGAATGGAGGTCAAGCGTTGGGGAGGATGAGCGCCTGTGCCGTTGCCCCTTTGAGTAGGGCATTGCATGCCAGTGGCTACCTCACCCTACCATCTTGGGGAACCTTGGAGCAAGGGCGCAATCAAAAATTGCTCCATATCCCTTGCCATCTTTGCGGTCCACATGTGGGCAAAGTGACACCATCACCCTTGCCGTCTTGGGTGTCCCCATGCGAGCAAGGAATCAGTAAGGCTCCGTAACGAGGTCCCTAGAGCAGGGAGGAATTAAAACAGCCGCATAACCCATGCCATCTCGGTGTGACCATAGCAAGGTCAACAATTGTTAAATGCCTTCTCACTGAACCCCCGACAAAACGAAGACCTCTTTCTTCATCTCGCGGGGGGGGGGGGGGGGTGGCAAAATGGCAGCCCGGGCTCCCCGCCTGATCCAACCACCCACCCTCATCAGAAAAATTTTCACGAGGAAAAAAATTAAAATTATCCAGAAGGCCCAAAATTGCAGGTTGATTGTAAGGTACACCAATTTTTTCGGCCTTTGAACCCCCCTCCCCATCCCCCCCCCCTATAGGTCACTGTCGCCACTAAGCCGTTGCCTGCCCCCAAACCCGCAAACCCCACTTTTCCCACTTCCTTTGACCGACGGGTTATTTTTGCATCAAAAATCTTGTCGGGATGCGGTACAAGGAGTGACGGAGAGTGCCACCAGTTGGGGACTGACGCAGACCGCTAGGTGCACATTTGTCGGCAGCCTTCACCATCCTTGACGAATGCATCTTCACACGTACATTACATACTCGTCAACTTGCGGGTAAAACTGGATGTCTCAGACGATGATGCGATGGTAGTAGCCGAAGCTGATTGCGTTGGTGTTGCTGTGGACTCTGTGAGGGCAAGAGGGGGAGCAGATAGCGTGACACCGCGCTTGCAGGGCACAGTTTTGGGTGCAGTCACCTTCGCCGCCACCATCTCCCAATCGACCTGGCTGCGGCTCATCTCATAGCCAGACGGCAAGAGGCGCGCTCCCCTGCCCTTGCCCTTATAATCACAACCCCCATTTCCCCTACCTACGAGGCCCGGGCGCAGGAGAAGGGGGGAGGTCTTCACCACAACTGACCCCCTTGCTGCACTGATCCCCCAAACCCGGTGGTCTAGTGGTCTAGTGAATGCAGGGGTTAGGGCCACCTCCGCATGCTTCATCACTTGGGGTTTAAGGGTCTGGCCAATTGAGCCGTGTTGCAAGGGGAGGGGCAGGGGGGGGGGGGGGCTTCGGAATGGGGGATATGGATAGGGGTGAGAGTATGGAGCGTGTCCTTGGACCGGGGCTGTGTGTTTTTGTTTCAACTCAGTGCTTCCAGCCCCCCCCCCCCCCCCCTTTGAGGACCCAGTTTCCCCACATCAGCCGGAACTCCTTACCCCGAATCAGTGGATTTCTGGCAGCAGTAGCAAAAAAGATCATTTAATGAAGGTTCACGTGTTGTGGTTGGAAATACCTCTGTGCAACTGTGTTCTGTTTCTGTTAGCAGACAATTCTCGTGGAAAAGTGCTCTGTTTGTGGCAGCAAGGGGTCAACATTGACTTCAACCAATGACCTTGATGCAACTCAACAGGCCCGGTTTGAGGAACAGCATCCGGATGTTGCAACGGGGCCTGTGTTGTGTTCAATGTGTGTGTGGTACCTTCAACCAGCACTGTGTTTTGCAAAGAAGACAGCAACCTCGTCAGTATCAGGGACCAACGAAAGCAATGTGACGACTCCTGCCAAGAAGACCAGACCTGATCAGCCCAAGCAACCTGATGACAGGAAGCATATTGCAAAACATGTGACAGTCAATCAACATGCTGAAAAGTATGCCAAGTATGGGCTGTACAGCAACAACGTGTTATTATTGTGCAAATGTTGTGGGAAGAAGGTGGATTATTCCCGGGAGGACAGCAGCCTTTGTTGGCCTAAAGTTGCCTGATTATACTGATGCACGGTGGTCCTCAGCATGTGATGCTTCTGAACATCATGCCACATTTTTGGTTGATGACCTGCCCGCAAGGAAGAAAAGGACAGAGACAAGGGCCAGGCCAATGACCACAAAACAGTTTGGGACAGGGAGAGTACTGCCCCTCTCTGACATATCACTGCTCAAAGGTGACATACATGCTAAAGACTGAATTTTATTCCAAACATTCTGAAATATTTTGAGTTTCCAAATGACCCCAAATGCACAACAACCAACAGGAAGGTGTTTTGGGGCCTGTGGACAGTGTGGGACAGCAAACCCCACAGCACCGCCCTGGTTTATGCCGATTTACCCCTGCCCAAATCATTGAGCCTGAATCAGTGGATCCCCCCCCCCCCCCCCAAAATGGGAGGGGGGGTTGTGCTTCGGACTTGTGTGGCCATTGGGACCGCTACTGCGGTAGCCTTGGCATGGGTGACCCGGTTCTGTGGCAGATGGGCTGTGTGGGCTAGGTGAATTTCAATTTCTATTTCAGGTTCCCCCTCCCTTGTGTGTGTGGGTGTGTGTGTTTCCATGCAACCATTGGATAATTTCTGCAGGCATCATTCCATCGCCGTCGCCATCCATATCTGCATCTCCATCCCCATTTGCATCCCCATCGCCGCTGGAATCCCCATCTCTCTTGCCCTCCCTCTCGCCCTCTTCCTCCTCCTCCACATCCCCAGCAGTATCTGCCTCGGCTTCTATATCTGTATCCGCATCTGCATCTCCATCCACATCCATTTCTGCACCCCCATCGTATTCTGCTTCGCCCTCGATATCTCCGTCGGCATCCTCATCCCCTTCACCATCTTCATCTCCACCTCCATCTCCGTCGGCATCTCCATCTTCATCCACATCACCATCCCCACCCCAATCCCCATCCCCGTCACAATCCCCATCTCCGTTTGAATCCCCATCCCCATCTCTGTCCACCCTCCCCTCCACATCCCCATCTGTATCGCCCTCCGCGTCCCCATCTGCTTCGACATCCATATCTGCATCTGCATCCCCATCTGGGTCTGCATCCCCATCTCCGTCTCCATCCGCATCCGCATCCGCATCACCATCTCCATCTGCATCTGCACCCCCATCCCAATCACCGTTTGAATCTCCATCCCCCTCTACGTCCCCCTCTGTATCTGCTTCGGCCTCTGTGTCCCCATCCGCATCCCCATTCCCATCCGCATCCACATCTCTGTCCGCATCGCTGTCCCCATCTCTATCTCCTTCAGGATCTCATTCTGCATCTGCATCACCATCCGCATCCGCATCGCAATCTCCGTTTGAATCCCCATCCCCATCTCCGTCATCCTCCACCTCAACATCCCCATCTGTATCTGCTCTGGCCTCTGCATCTGCGTCCACATCCGCATCTGCATCTGCATCTGCATCTCCTTCGGCATCTCCATCCACGACTGCATCCCCATCCCCATCTCTATCTCCTTCGGCATCTCAGTCTACATCCACATCACCATCCGCATCTGCTTCTCCATCCCAATCTCCGTTTGAATCCCCGTCCCCATCTCCGTCACCGTCCACCTCCATGTCTCCGTCCATATCTGCTTCGGCATCTGCATCTGCATCAGCATCTGCATCCCCATCCGCATCCGCATCTCCATCCCAATCTCCGTTTGAATCCCCATCCCCATCTCCGTCGCCCTCCACCTCCATGTCCCCGTCCATATCTGCTTCGGCTTCTGCATCTGCATCAGCATCTGCATCCCCATCCGCATCCGCATCTCCATCCCAATCTCCGTTTGAATCCCCATCCCCATCTCCGTCACCCTCCACCTCAACATCCCCATCTGTATCTGCTCTGGCCTCTGCATCTGCGTCCACATCTGCATCTGCATCTGCATCTGCATCTTCTTCGGCATCTCCATCCACGACTGCATCCCCATCCCCATCTCTATCTCCTTCGGCATCTCAGTCTACATCCACATCACCATCCGCATCCGCATCCCCATCCGCATCCGCATCTCCATCCCAATCTCCGTTTGAATCCCCGTCCCCATCTCCGTCACCCTCCCCCTCTACATCCCCGTCCATATCTGCTTCGGCTTCTGCATCTGCATCAGCATCTGCATCCCCATCTGCATCCGCGTCTCCATCCCAATCTCCGTTTGAATCCCCATCGCCATCTCTGTCACCCTCCCCCTCCATGTCCCCATCCACATCCGCATCTGCATCCACATCACCACCTGCATCCGCATCGGCATCCGCATCCGTGTCTCCATCCCAATCTCCGTTTGAATCCCCATCACCATCTCCATCACCCTCTCCCTCCGCGTCCATATCTGCTTCGGCTTCTGCATCTGCATCCCCATCCCTATCCCCATCCACATCCGCGTCTCCCTCCCTGTCTGCATCCCCATCCCCATCTCTATCTCCTTCGGCATCTCAGTCTACATCCACATCACCATCCGCATCCACATCCGCATCCGCATCTCCATCCCAATCTCCGTTTGAATCCCCATCGCCATCTCCTTCACCCTCCCCCTCTACATCCCCATCCACATCTGCATCTGCATCCCCATCCGCATCAGCATCCGCACCCGCATCCGTATCACCATCGGCCTCTCCATCCGCATCCCCGTCACAATCCCCATCTCCGTTTGAATCCCCATCCCCATCTCTGTCCGCCCTCCCCTCCACATCCCCATCCTTATCGCCCTCCGCGTCCCCATCTGCTTCGACATCCATATCTGCATCTGCATCCCCATCTCCATTGCCATCTCCATCCGCATCCGCATCCGCATCTTCTTCTCCGTCTCCTCTGGCCTCTTCATCTGCATCATCATCACCATCACCATCTGCATCTCTATCACCATCGGCATCCCCATCTGCATCGCCATCCCAATCCCCATCCCCATCTCTTTCGCCCTCTCCCTCCACATCCCCATCCATATCTGCTTCGGCCTCTGTATCTCCATTGGCATCTGCCTCTCCATCCGCCTCTGCCTCTCCAGTTGCATCCCCATCCCCATCTCCATCCCCTTCTCTTTCAGCATCTCCATGGGCATCAGCCTCTCCATCGGCATCAGCATCTCCATCTGCATCCGCACTGCCATCACCATCACCATCACCATCACCATCACCGTCCCCCTTTGAATCTCCATCACCATCTCTGTCGCCATCCCCCTCCACATCTCCGTCCGTATCTTCTTCGGCCTCTGTATCCCCCTCCGCATCCGCATCTCCATCTCCATCCGCATCTCCATCCGCATCTCCATCCGCATCGGTATCCCCATCTCCACCCGTATCTGCATCCGTGTCGCCCTCCCCATCCGCGTCACCATCTGCATCACCATCTCCTTCCCCTTATGAATCCCCATCCCCATCTATCTCGCCCTCTCCCTCCACATCCCCATCCATATCTACTTCGGTCTCTGTATCTTCATCGGCATCAGCCTCTCCATCCGCATCGCCATCTGCATCCCCCTCCCACTCCCCATCGCCAAGGGAATCACCATCTCTGTCGCACTCCCCTTCCCTGTCCCCGTCGGTATCCGCTTCCCCCTCCGTATCTTCATCAGTATCACCATTTGCCTCTCCATCTACATCACCATCAACGTCAACATCCGCCTCTGCCTCCGCATCCGCCTCCCCATCCCCATTTCAATCTCCATCCCCGTCCACATCGCCCTCCCTTTCCCCCCTTTCCTCCCCCTCTGCATCTCCGTCGGCGTCTGCCTCTGCGTGCATATCCCCATCCACATCCCCATCCCCGTCCCCGTCCCTTTCCCCGTTCCAGTCTCCATCCCCCTCCCTGTCGCCCTCTGTCTCGCCCTCGCCCTCTGCCTCCCTATCGATGGCACCATCCCCGTCCGCATCCCCATTCGCATCCCCGTCCCCATCCCCATCCATGACCCCCCTCCCCTCGCCCTCCTCCTCCCATTCTTCATCCCCATCCGTATCTGCTGAGGTCTCCCCATCTCCGTCTCCTTCCCCATCCCCGTCCCAGACCCCAACTATGTCGCCCTCCCCTACGCCCTCTTCATCTCCTTCTCCGTCCACATCTCCATCCACGTCTCCAACACCATTTCCGTCCCCATTGGACTCTCCATCCTCATCTCTTTCCCCCTCACCATCCTACTCCCCGTCCCCGCTGACGTCACAATCCCCGTTGGTATCAGCCTCGGCATCCGCATCTACATCGCCGTCCACCTCCCCCTCCTCATCACCGCGTCCGTCTGCATCCCCAACGCCATCACCATCTCCATCTGCACCGCCTTCAGCATCCCCGGCCACATCCACTTCTGTGTCGTCATCCCCAAGCCCACATGCATCTCCATCACTGTCCCCGTCAGCATCTGTGTCCCCATCTCCATCTCAATCCGCATCACCAACCGCCTCTCCCTGTCTTTCTGCATCCCCAACCCCAACTGTTTCCCCTTCCGCATCCCCCTCTCCATTCTTATCACCCTCCCCAATAGAGTCCCATTCTCCATCCCCATCCCCATCGTCACAACCATCAGCATCCCTGTCCCCATCCCCCTTTGAATCGCCATCGCCATCGCACTCCCCGTTGCCCTCCCCTTCCCTGTCCCCTTTCACATCACCATCCCCTTCGGTATCCGCCTCTTCAGCCGCGTCACCCTCCCTGTCTCCATCCGCATCCGTGTCTGTATCGCCATCTACATCCCCATTTGCATCCCCATCCCCATCTCCGGCCGC
Organism: Eutreptiella sp. 'Long Island Sound 2002'; assembly: GCA_964036045.1. Classification (NCBI taxonomy): domain Eukaryota; phylum Euglenozoa; class Euglenophyceae; order Eutreptiales; family Eutreptiaceae; genus Eutreptiella; species Eutreptiella sp. 'Long Island Sound 2002'. The sequence continues at coordinate 3,242,390 of OZ038390.1, read as the reverse complement.
ATCCCCATCCGCTTCCCAATCTCCACCGGCTTCTGCTTCCTGCTCTCCCCCCGACTCTCCATCTGCATCCCCATTCCTGTCCCCATCATCATCACCATCTGCTTCTGGGTCCCCATCCGCATTTGTATCCCCATCCCCATCCCCATCTTCAGACGAATCCCCATCTCCAGCGCTGTCGCCCTCCCCCTCGCCTTCTGTCTCCAACTCACCATCCTTGTCCGCCTCCCCATACCCATCCGCCTCTCCTGGTGCATCTCCTCGTGCCTCTCCATCAGCCTTCACATCTGCATCACCGTCCCCATCTCCGTCTCCATCGCCACCCACGTCCCAGAGCCCATCGCCATTGCCATCTTCCTCTTTATCCCCGTCAGCAACCGCTTCCCCGCATGCATCCCATTCGCCAGTCACCTCACCATCCCCGTTTGCTTCTCCATCTGCATCAGCATCTCCCTCTGCATCTGCACTTCCATCTCCATCCCCATCTCCATCCCTGTCCCCGTCCACGTCACCATCCTCATCGCCATCCCTATCCCCATCCCCATCTGCATCTGCATCCCCTTCCGTTGCCTCATCTACATCACCATCTCCATCCCCACCACCATCTCCGTCCTCTGCAGCTTCCCCATCCCCGTCTCCAAAGCCTTCTCCATCTGCATCCGCATCGCTTTCCCAATCCCCATCTGCATCCCCATCACCATTCGCATCTGCATCCCCTTCCCCACCCCCATCTGCGTCACGGTCCCCATCCCCACAACCATCCCCTTCCCCTTCTGCATCCCCATCCTCATCCCCGTCCCCATCCTCATCTGCCTCTGCATCCCCTTCCCGATCTCCCTTCCCATCTCCATCCTCCTCCCCCTCCCCATCCACATCTGCATCCCCTTCGACAGCCCCTTCTGCGTCACAATCCCCATCCCCAGTACCATCCTCCTCCCCCTTTTCATCCCCATCCCCATCCCCATCGCCATCCACACCTCCCTCCACTTCTCCATCCACATCACCATCACCATCCGCATCCCCGTTCCCCTCCCCATCCCCATCCCCATCTGTATCTCCATCCCCCTCCCGTTCTCCACCACCCTCCTCATCCCCATCCCCATCACGATCCCCATCCCCGTCCCCATTCCCCTCCCCATCCCCATCCCCATCTGTATCTCCATCCCCCTCCTGGTCTCCACCACCATCCTCATCCCCATCCCCATCACGATCCCCATCCCTGTCCCCATCCCCATCCCCATCCCCATCCCCATCTGCATCTCCGTCCCCCTCCCGGTCTCCACCACCATCCTCATCATCATCCCCATCCTCATCACCATCCCCACCCCCATCACCATCCCCATTTGCATCGCCCTCCCCCTCCTTTTCTGCATCCCCGTCCCCATCTCCGTCCCCATCCCCCCCTCCATCTCCGTCTGCAACTGCGCTTCCATCAACGTCTCCAACAGCATCCCTATCCCCATCTGCATCTCCATCCGCATCTCCATCTGCATCTCCAACAACATCCCACTCTCCATCTACATCCCCGACCGCTTCCCCATCCCCATCTTCATCGCCGTCACTCTCACCATCCCCATCCCCCGTCTGGAGGCTGCACATCGCAACTGCATCATCAAGTGGGCTCTCGAAGCCCCACCCCTCCGATCGCCCGTTGTGTCTGACAGCGTCTCTGTACTACGGCTCTGAGCTATTCATCGGGGTTGGCACCACGACCACAGACCCCAATTGGACATTTCACTGGCAAATTGAACAATCAGGTGACCGGCTGGAGGAAGGAAGGGCCTGCGCTAGTGCTTCCACTCGTGGAAGGGAGGGAGGGAGGGAGGCAAGGAGGGGTGCCCTGGTGCAGAGGTGTAAGCAGCCAGTTGGGCGATTCTAAGGGGTGCAGACCGCAAAAAGGGCGGGATGGACTAGGTGCCCTCAAATTCCGTTTTTGAGCCACATAGCCCAAGATATGCTGCGATCGACCGATGGTCTCTTTGTGTCAAAGAGCCTTTAGCTGGCCCTAACTCCACAATATGCCCGAGAAACAGCCAAAAAATGACCTTAAAAGCCCTTCAATCTGCATAATTCGCCTCGAGCCATGACAAGCCAAAATGGGCTCAGAACGGGCTCAAAACACTTGTTTTGGCACCCCAAGTGATCTAGGATCACTTTTGCAAAAAAACCTTTTCTCCGCGGGTGGACCTGGTGGACCCATTTTGGCCCCGAACGGTTTGGGCTCAAACTCGCTGCTTACTGGAGCCAAGCGGGCACGGTACGGGGGTCTAGGCGACCAGTTGAATGATCTAGAGGTGGAAACCTCGGTGGACAAAGTGCCCTCAGAATTGGTTTTTGAGCCACGTAGCCCTAGATACGGGCAATTCTTATCTTTGGTGCTCCACAGCCAAAACAGCGCTGATTTTGGCCCATCTACAGTCATTTGTCAGCCGTTCGTCGACATATCGTGGAGCTAGAGGCCACCAAACGGCTGTTTGACACGAGGGAACCAAGAATGGGTCATCTCGCGTCACGTGGCTCAAAAATCGATTCCGGGGCACCCAGTCCACCTGCAGCCTCCCACTTTTGGGGGTTTTATTGCCCAAACAGACACCTCGACCCGTGTACCGGTGTGCATTCGGACTTGCCAAGGCAGCGCACGGAGCCCAAGGAAGGTTCGTCCAGCCGGTAAGTCTGCGACGTGTCTGCCTTCCCAAATCCAAAGCCCAACTCCCCAGCGGCACCCCAGGGCGCAGGCGTCATCATTCGGGAGGTGCCCTCCCCAAGTCTGTGCAGTTTTGGGCCAAAAACAGCCATTTTCGCGCAAAACAGCGCGAACATCCGATCAAAAGGCGAAACAAAGGAACGCGGATGGCGTTTGCCGCGGCCCTCCGAAGGTGCCTAGAAGCCTTGAAAATGGGCAATTTTACCACCAAAAGTGGGTCAAAATTGGGTCAACAGGGGTATTTTCGACAGACTGATCGTGTACCATTTGGGATGCTCCAGCAAGTGAATGGAGCTGGATATGGCCTTGCAAGACGTTTGCAGGGAAAAGGTCTGGGTTTGGTGGGTGAAAACAGGTCAAAAACCACGCTTTTGACCCATTTTTGACTCAATCTTGGTGCCCAATTTCAAGGGTTCTTGGGACTTTTGATGCGCCAAAATGGGTCAAAACTGGCTCAAAATAGAACTTGCACACTTGTTGCCTACTGTACAGCAGTGCTTGAGACATCTGGGGAGAAGGCTGTAGATTTGAGGATATAGTACGTCTTTTGCGTGCTGCAATTGTGAAATTGCCCAATGTCCAAAATGCAAATCCAAAGACCGAATAACCCATGGCAGGGCAAAGACAAACCAACTGAAATCTGCCTTTGGTGAATTTCCAATGGGTCAGCTGGTAAGCTGAGTTATGGCCACACAAATGACACGTAGAAGATGCATGAAGACTGAGAATCACACACACGAGAGCAAGACACAATGCACATGAAAAGTCCCACCCCTGAAAAGTCCCCCATGCCTGTGGGTTTGCTCCCCGGAGCAATGGCCACTTCTTGCGCACCGCACCTGCAGACCCAACATGTGCGGCGAGCGGCCAGGGTTTGACTGAGGGTGAGGGGGCGAGCAATGCCATGCTTCAGCTGGAGGGGGCGAGCTGGTGCACAAGCGAGTACCATGACATGCTGCAGCTACAGGAAGGGAGTGGTGGATATAACCCCCCCCCCCCCGTATAAGCTACGCCCTTGTCCAAGCTACAGTAGGCGTAGGGACCGTAATAATTGTGTACATAATTTAATTACGTACGAAATGTAGTGCGGCCGCATAAGACATGGGTTTGTTGTCATATTTGCTCATTTCAGCACATGTGGCCCCGTGCTGGTGCACCAGGAATTTTTTTTTTTAAGTCTGATGCATCCCACAGGTCCTGAATTGCCAATTTCAGCGCATGCGGCCTGCGCACGTGTGTGTCGGCAGTTGTATGTGTTGCGCGCAAGCCACGCCCTTGTCCAAGCTACAGTTGGTGTAGGGACCGTAATAATTGTGCACATTGGCGTAGTTTATACAAGGGGGGGGGGAGGTACAGACGTAGCGAGTGCGCTTGTGCCATGCCACGCCTCAGCTGAGGGGGGGAGGAGAAGCGAGCGAGCGACTGCTGTCCCATACGTCAACTGGGGGAAAGAAGGGTGGGAGGACAGGGGGGGAGCAATGCTGTGGTTCAGCCATGCTGGATGTTGATGGTCTGGAGTGTATCAGATGTGGGTGCGCAGTGGGGGGGGGGTTGAGGTCCGCAACGTTTCGTAGTTTTTCGCAATGTTTCACAAGTCTTCCGCAATTGCTCTGCGCGTGCCCCCCTCGCGTGCGTGTTGGTGCCCTGTGTGTTCCTTGTGCAGAGGTTGTTGCTCCCCGAGACTGCGGGGGGTTTGGGTACGGGGCCACAAATTTTCCGCAATTTCCTGCAATTTTTCGCAATTGGATTTGACACTCCCCGACCGCACCCCCCCCCCCCCCTCTGTCAGGGAACTGATCCCGCAGATGCACACCCCGGGGCGCACAAGTCAGTGCTGGAGTCGGCAAACCCCCGCATGGACTCGGAGGGTGCATCTGGATGCCCCTGGTCACCGGCACGGGCAACAGCCCCGTCTCCGGGACAGCCGACCCCCGGAGTAGTCAAACAGGCCCCTGCCCCTGCCCCTGCCCCTGCCCCTGCCCCTGCCCCTGCCCCTGCCCCTGCCCCTGCCCCTGCCCGTCCTTTGCCACCCCCCACTGACATGTCCTCTGCCTCTGCCTCTGCCTCAGCCCCTCAGCCACTGCCCCTCCCTCTGCCTCCCCGCCACCGCCGCTGTCTCCCTCCGATGGACGTTTCAGGGGGGCAATCCGCCGCGGCCCCGGCAAACTTCACCGGCCTCGAGGCGGTGGTGCACGCGTTCGCGGCCCCGGTCCTGAACATCACCGCCACCGCCACGCACCGCCTCACGGGCGTGCGCGTGCGGCGCTCCGCCGCCGTCCAAATCAACTTCCCGCCGACGGCAAGTGCCCCCGCGCCGGTCCTTCTCACGGCCCCGCCCGGGCCTCTCGAGGCGGCGCTCACTACCGTGACCCTGTCAACGCCGGTGGACGCCTGGTCCCCGTTCTGGGGCACTGGGGCCCCGCTGGTACGCCCGCCCCTTTGCACACGCCGCCCCTTCGCATGCCCCACGGGAGCGACGGTAGTTGGCGCTTGCCCATCGGCGGGCGGCGCTGATTCCGCGCGGCTTTGCGCTGAACCGACGGTGGTTGGCGGTCAACCGACGGCGGTTGGTCGATGACCGACCGCCGTCGGTGACGGGCCGGCGGGTTCTGGGGGTTTGGGGCGGCGGAGAGGACAGCGGTCGTTTGGGTGTTGCGTCGAGGACGGCCCTCGGGCTGTGGCACACCCGCTGTGCAGTTGTGGGGCTTGGTCGTTGGTCCGTTGCAAGTCCGGGGGGCCTTCGAGGCGGTGTGAATTGGGGGGCGGCCAGGGATGTGTTAGAACGGTGGACAACCGTAGCAGGAGGGGGGGGGGGGTAGCCCCCTGGAGCCTGATTTCATGGGGGGAAATCATGAAATTGACAAAAGGAAGTATTGATTTGGGCCATTTTTGGTCCACACACTTTTGTGTCCCAAACCCCCTCCCCCCCCCCCCCTCTTCTACTACATGCGCCGGGTGAAGGGGGGGGGGGGCTGGAGAACAGGGCCGAAGGGCCCAGACCAGGGATGCATTGGAAGGGAAGGTGGGGACCCCCTCCCCCCTCTCCTGGGCGCCCAGCCTATGCCCAGCCACTGTCTCCCTGACGCCAAGTGCCGGCTTCAACGGCATTTGTAACCGACAGTAACCTCTCCCAACCGCTTTGGCAACCCCCTCTAAGTGGTTGTCTAACCGCCTCTGGGGCCGCTTCTGAGGTCCCTTCCCTTCTAATGCAGCCTTGGCCCAGCCCTTGTTCTGTGCCGCTGAGGTTGGCTCAAGAACAGATTTCTGGAGAACAATGGGGGTGACCCTGAGTTGCCTCAATTTTGTGTCAAATCCCGTGTTTTCAGGCCATTCCAGACGTCCCGCGGTGCTTTGGCCCTTGGGGCCCACTAGAGGGGGGGGGGGGACAGGCTCAAAGCCCCCCCCCCCCGGCGTTGCCGTGGGGCGTAGGCCCAGGCCGCCGAGTCTGACGCTGTGCCCTGACGTCCATCGAGACCCTATCGAGACTTGGGGGAGGCGGGGTCCGGGGGCGAAGATGGGCGGATGCCTTCGGCGTCACGGTGCCGGACGTTTGCTGCGGAACCGAACGGGAAGGCGATGGGGGTGGACCGGATGTGCCTTGATTTTGTGTCGAATTCTTTTTGAGCCATTTTGGACGCCCAGCCCTTTGGGGCCTAAGCGGCGGTGGGGGGGGGGGGTAGTGGGTACGCCGGTGGGTGTTTCCTGGAGTTCCCACCCCCCTTTTGTAGTAGCTACGCCCGTGTCCAAGCCACAGCGGGCGTAGGGACCGTATTGATTTGGGGCCTAATTTGATTCGGTACCAAATGTAGTGCGGCCACATAAGGCGTGGGTTTGGTGACGAGTTTGCCAGTTACGAAGGGTCATGGACACATTTGTTGTGAGTGTTTGCCCACTTGAACCCACGGAGCTGGTTTTGGGGGTATTCGTGCATTATATACCTCTTTCTTGCAGCAGCTCACCATATGTATGTGGGGCGTGCAAGCTACGGCCTTGTCCAAGCTACAGTAGGCGTAGGGACCATATTGATTTGTGGCTTTTCCATAACTATTACAAGGGGGGGGGGGGGTTGGCACAAGGCCTCGGTATCTGATTGTTTGCCTTTGGCGGCGCCTATTGGCCTCTCGCCACTGCTCATTCTGGGGGGGTACACAAGGGGGGGGGGTACGCACCTGTTTAGACGAGGGAATCTGCCACACGTGGATGGGGGTTCCAGGGAAGTATTAGAATGCCGTACACCATATTAGGAGAGGGGGTACCCCCCCTGGACCCCCCCCCCCGACCAAAGTGACCATCGGGGGAAGAACCGAAATTTGCAATAGGGACCACAATTTACAGTATAAACCCCCCAAAAAATTTTACAAGAGGGAAAATCTGGTCGGGCTATTTTTGGTGCACACACTTTTGGGTCCCCCCCCCCCTTCTAACACTTCCCTGGTGCGTGGGTAGGCCACCCATTGGGGGTGGGGCGGATTCAAGAATGGCGAGGGGTGTGGCAGCCCGCTCATGATGCCCCCGGGACGAGCCCCCCATGCGGCAGCTGCCCCGCCCTCTGGCATCATGACTTTGGGGGCCGGCACCTGGCATTTTGCCTCCATCGGGCAGGCGGTGGCGGTTGGGGGGGGGGGCGGGCTTCCCTGGAGTTGTCACGACCCGTCGCCCTCTGCTTCAGGGTCCAGTGCCTCATCCGCAGGTGCGTCCGCTGGTGCTAGTCTTTTCAAATAAAAAAATTTTGCAATAAAAATTTTTTTCAACAAAAAAATTTTTCAACAAAAAACATTTTCCAACAAAAAAATTTCCAACAAAGTTTTTTATGGGAAAACATTCCGGTGACAGTGACGCGGAGGAAGTCCGACGAGTCTTGATAAAATGCCAAAACAAATGGTCCATGACTAATAACGATCGATGGCCTGCAGCACCGCGATGCCTTCCCCCCCGCAGGAGTACCACTTCGCGATCCGCCTGCCCGACGGGGCCCTCCTGTCCATCCCCGGCCACCCCAACTTCACCGCCGCCCCCGCCGTCTCCTTCGCCGCCCCGTGGCCCCCAGCCGCCGCGCGCGCGACGGCCCAGACCTACGGCTTCGTCCTGTTCGTCCGGGACGCGCTGGGGATGGAGGCCGGGCCCTTCCCCGCCGCGCGGGAGGTGGCCGTGCGGGCCCCGCCGTGCCCCCGGCCCTGCGCCGGGGCCGGTGGCCTGATCCCGCTCGTGGGCTGTCTGGTCTGCAGTGGGCCGCCCTCTGTTGCGGCGTTGAACGAGGTTTGTGCCCGCGGGGCTTGTGCGCCGACCGCGAGAGGGCCCCGGGGGGGGCTCACGAGGGTACACATTCGCAAGGCTTAGGGCTGTTCAGGGGTGCCCGACGGATCACTGACGGCGGTTTGGGGGGGGATGGGGGGCAACAGCGGTTTCGAGGACGGCCGGCGGCGGTTGGGGCAACCGACAGGCAACCGACGGCGGTTGGAGGGGCATTTCGGAGCCCCCCCCCCCCCTTCCATCGGTGCCTCGTAGTACCGCACAATACGCGGATCCCGGGCCTGGTCGTACCGCACGGCGAAGATCATGGCCCTGGTGCCTCCACCTGCCCCATGCTCTTACATTGCGTCATCCGGCGCTCAGGTGCTCTGCTGGGCTTGTGCTCGACGGCTGGGGTGAGGGCTGGGGTGGTGAGGGGACAAGATGGAGGCTAATACCCAGGTTCCCCAGGTGAGGCTGGGACCCATGACACATGTGGAACCCTCGTTTGTACTCTATGCCCTGCTTCGTGACCCAGGCTGTTGCCTGAGAGCTCATACTGTACTCATCGAACCTGTTGAGCCTGTTGAGCCGGAACGTGAAAAAAATGGAGGCCAATACCAGGGGATTGAGGCAATGCACCCCACCACCCGGACGCCCGCCCCCCACGATCGCACCCGTGCACCGTGACCGACTGCGGTGCACGCGAGGGAGGCGGGTGTAGGAGGCGGGCAACCAAGCGAAAGAAGATGGCGTTGCGTGAGTTCGGGGCAGGGCTCCTTTTAAACGGGGGGGGTCTGGGGGGCGGGGGGGGGGGGGGGGGGGCATCCGGCCGTGACGAGTGGATGTGCGGGGCCCTGCAGGAGTCCCACGCGCCGATGGATCCGCTCGGACGGGCCGAGGACGGGTGTGCGCCGAAGCGGAGCGCGCGGGGGATGCGGTGGTGTGGCTGTGCGCCACGGACCACAAGGGGGGCAGAGGCCCCGGGGATGTGTGAGAACGGCTGACAACCGTAGCAGCCCCGGACCAAAGTGACCGCCGTGGGAAAAAACGAACTGTACCGTTGGGAAAATGTTGTCGGGCCATTTTTGGTACACAAACTTTTGGGTCCCTGAGCCAGGGGGGTCCTTCACGAACCAAGAGTTTTTTTGCGAAGGACCCACCTTAAGGACCGCCCTTAAGGACGACCAACCGCCAACCGCCAACTGCCACCAACTGCCACCAACCGCCAACCGCCAACTGCTGCCAACTACCACCAGCCGCCAACCGCCAACTGCTGCCAACTGCCACCAACCGCCAACCGCCAACTGCTGCCAACTGCCACCAACCGCCAACCACCAACCACCAACTGCCGCCAAGCACCACCCGACAACCGCCGCTGATTGTCAACCGCCACCAACAACCAACCACCAACCGCCAACCGCCAACCACCACCAACCACCAACCGCCAACCCATGACGGTTGAACACATGTGGTACCAGCGGTCTTTTTAGGAGACTGCTGCGACGGAACATTTCTTTTTTTTTTCCCTCCTGTTAAGGACCCCCCCTGCCCAGACCCCCCTACTCCCTCCTTTCTTCTTACACATCTTCTTACGTTCGGGCCCACAGAGGGTCAGAATGAGCAGTGGCGAGAGGCCAATGGGCGCCGCCAACGGCAAACAATCAGATACCGAGGCCTTGTGCCAACCCCCACCCCCCCGGGGCCCCCACCCCCGCCCCTTAAAAGATTGGGCCAGATTTCCGCGCCTTCCGCCAATCAAAAGTTTTCTCAGCCGGTTTCACTTAGTTTAGAGCCCCCCCCTCCCCCCCCTTTGAAGGAGCCCTGGGAGGCCCTGCCACGGGCCATGGCTCCGATTTGAGGTCCCCACGCTGGACCGCGCCCCGTCAGTCCTGGTTGTTTGGGGGGGGGGGGGGGGGCGCACGCACCGCTGTGTGGGTGTGGGGCGGTCGCCCTCCGCTTCTTCCGCAGGCGCTCGTGCAGTCGATCGCCAACCGCACCCTCACCGCCCACGCCGCCCACTGGCTCCTCCGCGACGTCGCCGTCATCGCCACCCGCCTCTACGGCCCCGCGGACGCGTCTCCCTTCACCGCCCGCCTGCCCCTCGCGGACCGCCTCGTCGCCGCCGCGCGGCCCCACCTCCACAGCCCCTCCCTCCCGCCGCTCCTGCTCGACGCCCTCCACGCCGTCCTCTACGCCGGCGCCCCCGCCCTCCCGCCCGCCGCCGTCGGCGCCGGCCTCAGCGTCGTCGCCGCCGCGACCGCCGCGGTCTGGGAGGCCGGCGCCGCGCGCTGCGGCCCGGCCCCGGTGCTGGACCTCCCGGCGTCGCTGCCGCTGCGGGTGTCGCGCGTGCCCCCGGAGGGCCCGCCGCAGCGCGTCGCCGTGGGCGACGTGGCGGTGGACTTCCCCCCGTCGCTGGCGGCGGTGCTGGGGCCCGGGGTCTGGGACCTGACGGTTGCGGCGCTGCCGGCCGCGGAGGGCGGGCCGGTGGGCGTCGCCGCCGTGACGTTTTCCGACGCCGGGACCGGGGCGGAGGCGGTGCTGCGGGCGCTGCCGGAGCCCATCGCCATCACGTGGCCGGTGGACGGTGCCGCGCTGCTGTCGCCGGTGCAGGAGTACTACCGATGCGTGTATGAGGTACGCGGGGGGGTGAGGCAGCGGAGCGGGGGTCTTGGGGAGGGGGCGGCGGGGGGCAGAGCGGAGGGCGCGCCGCGGTCCGAAAGGCGGTGGGGGCTGGCGAAACGGTTGTGGGCCGTTACTGTCGGTTGGCATTGCCGTTTTGGGGGGGGGGGGGAGGGGGTCGAAAACGATTTGCGCGGGGTCCGGGAAAGGGGCCGAGATGACAGAGGCTTCACAAACGCGCAGTCTAAGGGCGGGTGATGGCTCAGAAATCGGGCCCCAGAGCAGCCCGTACGAAAAAAAGTTTTCGAGGCACTTTCCCCCCCCATGACATATGGCCCCGAAGGATCGATGCGCCGTGCGGATCATGTCGAGCCGCCTGCGTTGGGGGGTTACCGGGATCCCCCCCCCCCCAGACCCCTCCGTGGCCCGTCTTCGGCTTCCTTCACCCGAGCCCGGAAAGGGGGGGGGGTCTTGGAAAGGGGCTCAGACTACCCCCCACCCCCGCGCACACGATTTTCCAAGCGCTCACCCCACGTCGCAGGCAGGGGCAGGGCATCGGAGGGGGGGAGGGGGGGATGCCGCGCCCTTTCTGATGCCTCCCTCGGGGGACACTTGGGCACCGCGCCCCCGTACACGTGCTGCGGCCGGGACAACCAGCGCAAACACTACTGTCACGGTGCGTGGGCCGCGGGGGGGGGGAGGCGCTCACGTGTTTGGCCGGACCCCCCCCCCCTCCTCCTCTGAGCCCCCCTGCCCAGGCCGCGGGGGTTGGGGCCCTGAACTAAACTGAAGCCCCCCTCCCCTCCCCCGATCGCACGATGGCACTGATCTGGTTTGCGCTGCAGTGCAGCAAGGCAAAACATTGAACTGAGTGTGGTGATGACCATGCGCCTGTGACACGGGGGCGTATGCGAGCCCGGTATCCGTTGCCTCATGGCCTGATCGCACGAGCTTAGCCAAAAAGCGGCTGTTCCAGGCGTGGGACCCCTCTGCAAAGGACGCCCCTCGCTCCACCGGCGTGCAGCACCCGGACGCACAGGCGACCGTCGCGCGGGTCTTGGCGTCATCGGTGGAGGAGGTGGAGCGGCACTGGGCGCGGGTCGCGTCGTTCACGGCTCCGAACTCCGAGACGTTGCAGCGGTCGCTGTGGACGATCGTGACCGAGACGGGCCGGGATGGGCCGCCGACGTCTTGTCGGGGCGGTAGTCGCTGTTTCTGTACGCCCCCGCAATACTCATGTGGTGAAGACGCCCCCCCCCCCCTCTCAGGGGGGGGGGGTTGTGGACGGCCTGAGGACACAGGTGTGTGGGCAGCAAATACTGTCAAACGACCCCTGCAACAACCAGCACAACCCCCACTACGCCAACGACTAGGCGCCGCTGACGCGCCAACGGCACACCATGCCACATCCAGCACAGCCCCGGCACACCAACGACGGGGCTCCGCGAACGTGGAAATGACACCAGCAGGAGCACCGGCCGCAGCGGCCGACAGAACACAGCGACCCGACGCAACATGCGAAGGGAAGAACGGGAGACTGTCCAGGGCCCCGTAAAGGAGCAACAACCCGACGGACTGTCACACGGGGGGCAGCGTAGTGCCCATTGGCAGAGTGCGTGCGTCCAGGGGTGTAAGCTCACCGACTTTTCGGTGAGTGCGGTGAGTTCGAATTTTGCCCGTTTTGCAGTCGGTGAGTGGTGGTGTGTAGTTTTTAATAACAGCGTGGGAAGGGGACTTCTCTTGCCTGTCTTATAGTGCTTGCATGGTTGGGGTTGTATTTAGGCTCAGGTTCAAAATCTTGCAAATGCTCAACGGTGCAGTGTTCTCATGTTTTCCCCTTTTGTGTAGTGCTATGGATCCCCCAAGTTTTTGTGCACACAATGGTTCACTTTTTGTGAACAACAATTGGGCAATCAAGCAGGAGTGGTGGACTAGTTATGATGCCTCAAGGAAGTTGACACGTTTCAAAGCAAAGGATGTGGGCATCACTGGATTGAAAGCAGGTGTAGTGCCGTCCCTTAAGAACGAAAAAATGTGCTAAAAACAGCATTTTCGTGTTGCATTGTGTTTTATCCAACAGAGTATTCTAGTGCAAGGACCCCTAGCTATGTGAAAGTGGAGGACAAAACCCTTGGAGTCTTGCGCCTTGGGAAGAGGGATGAGTCTTGAAGCCCCACTGAAGAGTGAAAAGCGTCTGCAACAAGGCATTTTTCAAAAGACCCCACCGTGGCAGTTGCAGCTTGCCAATCTTTTGGCAGTTGGGCGGCCTCAAATTGAAGCCATTGTAAATCGACTGATAGAGAATTTGCATGTACATGCAGGCATTCCTCGTGACAAGGGTGCAGTTGTTCAGCACTGTTTGAAAACCCTATTTATGTCCCCTTTTGTGTCACCAGAAAGCAAATCTGTGCAATGCATGCCTGCATGTGTGTCGCCAGAGTTTGAGCCGCGAGTGGAAGAATGTGCGCTCAGAAAAGCAATACAATATGCAACATGCGTTGCACAAAGCGTATGTCTCATTTGGATTCAACGGCGTCGTGGATGCCTCATAACAGCCGCATACTCAAAGGAAATGATGTCCATGGTGTTGCATTGTGCATGCAATCTTCCGGGAGGCTTGTCAATGTTGTCATCCACCACAACCCCACTGTCCTACCACCATTTCCCCATCTTCGCTTTTGATCATTCAATCGTTTTGCACCGTTTTGCACCCATTTTGCACCGTTTTGCACCGTTTTGCACCGTTTTGCTCGTTTTGCTCGTTTTGCCCGTTTTGCAAGGCCCCGGTGGTGAGTGGGTGAGTGTGGTGGCGGTGAGCTTACAGGCTTGTGCGTCGTCCGGGGGCTGCAAGGCAGGGGCTGTGAATTCGGTGCAGGGCAACTGCGACCGGATGCGGGACCGCTGCCGGTGCGTGCGCGGGCGTTCGTGTGTGCGCATGCGGAGGTCCGAGGGGAAGCAGGGCTCCTTGTCATGCGTTGTGAGGCTTGTTGGTGGGCGCGAAGGTGGTCGCCGCCTGTCGGGGGGTCGGAAGGATGTTGAAGGTGTTTGGGGGCTATGGAGAGTGATTGGGCGACGTCATTAGATGTACGTCATGGCCAATTGCATGGCATTCATCCGTGTGCCGATGTATTTGACCGCAATTGGTTTATGAACAGTCAGCAAGATGAATGGGCGCACGGATTAATGGTATGGAATCGGCCCATAAAGGTCATCCAGTCCAGGAATTGTTTTATGAAAAGTCATTGAGATAAACTGGGACGCACACAGGGGGGGGGGGGGGGCAGGCCTGACCCTTGTATGTGAACCCCCCCCCCTCTGCGGGTTTGGAAGGAGAGCGGTCCTAGTGGTGTGGTGGGCTGGACCATAGTTGGTCTCACTCAGGCTGCAAAGCGGCCCGGAAATTTCTTTTTGACCCTCAATAGTGAGGATGTAGGACCAACCGGTATTGAAAGTTGTTGTGCAGGGTTGTGGATGCTGTGATTTTCCTGCTTCTCTTTGTGTTCTCTTTGTGCAGTCCAGTGACACATCATGAGTATCAGGCTAACCCCGCACCAGCGGCCCCCTGAGCCCCCCCCCCCCCCGAATTTTTACCTGTGGGAGCAACTGCTCCAGGAAATTGAACAGGCCGGTGCAGCAGTGCGCTGGATGCACGTCCCCTCCCATGTTGGTATTGTGGGTAACACACACGCTGACACACTAGCTGACATGGGGCGCAGAAAGTCCCCCCTTCTCCGAGGCTATGTCACCACAGCTCGACGCCCACAGATGGAGGGACAGGCATAGGAACAAGAAGAGGGGTCAGCCGTGGATGAACCCCCCATGTTTTCTCCGGAAGAGCGGGCAGCAGATCCGCCGCCTCGCAGCACCCCCCCTCCCCCCCGGCAAAACGGACAGGGAGTCACACCGTTATTGGAAGTTGAAGCTTGCACCCCGGCCTCCAAGAGGCCATGCTATTCCGCAGATCGTACAGAGCCTACCTGAGGATGGTGATCACGAGCGGTCTCCCGCTCACCACGGGCGACACCCATGCGTGGCGTCCGACGGGAACTCTTCCCCTCCTCGGCCTCCCCACCCTCCCCAGTAAGTTGTGATGAGGCCTGGCTGGTGCCTAGGTCGCCAGCAACAGCCTCCACGATCACGCAGCACAGAGGGTTCACGGTGTGGGACGCCAGACCCCAGTCGCCCTTTGTTTAACACACCGTAGTGCACATGGCGAGACATACCAAGTCCGAGCCTGCGAAACCCCCCTAGGAAACGCCCCCCGTAGATTGGTGAAACATGAAAACTGATAAGAGACATAGACGGCCCAATAGCCAGAGCGGTAGTCTTCAATCGTCCAGTGCGGGGGTTCGATTCCCGGGAGCTGTCGCTCTTGGGTCACCTGCACGTAGAGCTCTCTAGTGGGCATCGTTGGAACCACCCACCCCTACAGCAGTCCGCACCACCGCCGATACCGGCGGATCGGGTGGAGGTCTCGTTAGTTTTTACCCCCAGCCACCCCGACCCCCCCAAAAAGAATACGCAGGCACCACACACACCTGTAGCAGCGCGCGCCGCCACCTGTACTCGGACGGATCGACGGGAGGCCCCGTCCGGTATTCAAAGGGATCGATGGAGGCCCCACCGATCCAACGGCGACAGTGGGGATCGAACCTCCTTCACGGCTGGCGCCGAGTGCGCTGCCACTCGGGCAGCGGCCGCCTCAGGTAAGTTATGCCCCTCCCAAGGGATCAACAGTCGGCAGCTCCTGCACACACACCCTCTCCTCATGTAGGCGCACCGACGCCGCCCTTCCCTCCCCTTGTATGGCTGTATGTTGACCTCCAAACAAGCCAGCTTCTAAATCCCAAGGACCTAAATAACCCAGGGCCAGTGGCAGTGGCCCATGAGGGTAACCTCTGACTGCCCCGCATCCCCCATGACCCGGGGTACCCGACACATAGGTATGTGGCCGAGAGGGGCCAGCAACAGCAAGCATACCAGTGCACCGGCGGACACCAAAGTGGCACACAATCAAACGCTACGCCCCGAACTCAGTCCACAAAGGCGACAAAGCCCATAACCCTGTAGAGGCAGCCCAACTCTTACCCTATTCAGGGCGGAGGGAACGGACAAGAACTGCATTGCACTGTCCGAGTGACACGCACAATCAAGGAACTGAGTTGGCAATGAAGGTCGTGAGGCAGGCGCGGCCGGAGCTAAGTGGCGGGTCCACACCTGACCTATTGAGGCCCGAATTTTTAACAGATATCTGGGGGGTGGTTCACAACAGGTGCAGGTCCACCCCCCCCCCCCCGGCGATCCCACAAATCCATTCGTCAATTTCATGTGCTGATTTACGCTGCTAATTTTTCACAAGGTAAATCCGCCACTGGACCCCCCCCCCCCCATCCTCTTTGAATCCTCAATCACCCTCAATACATTCAACCCTCGGTCGCCACAAACCACCCACATTGACCCTCAATCCGCCTCCATCGCTCACTGCGGTAGCCTCGTGCCTCATCCTCCACCATCGGTGACCTCCCGCAACAAAAGGCCCTCAACCCCCCCCCCCCCCCCCCGGAATGCCCCCAACCCCTTCCTGACAGCCCCCCCCAACCCTCAACCACCCTCCACGTCAGCCATTCCGCCTCCTCCACGTCCCCCACAGCCCCGCACACAACCCTCTCCGCCTTCTGCAGGACGCGGGCGCTTGGAGCGCAGCCGGCACGTTCCTCGCCGACGCCGGGCCCGGCCCCCCCTCCTCCCTCACCTGCCACACCACCCACCTCTCCACCTTCACCATCCAGCCGGTCCCCCGCGTTCAGGCCGTCACCGGCTGCGGGCGCCCGGTCGCCGGAATGTCGTTCGACTGCCCCCTGCCGTCGCCCGCGCTCACCATTTCCGGGGGCCACTTCGGTGCGCACGGGGCTGCGGTGGTGCTGCGGGGCCCCACGGCGGAGGGGGGCTGCCGGGCCGTGGAGCACGTCCCCGGGCGCCCGGACTCCGTCCTGATCTGCCACGACCCGGCCCTTCCGGCGGAGCCAATCCCGCCCGCCGGCCTCGCTGTCGCGGTGCAGGTGATCACGCAGGCCGGCACCAGCCACACCCTCGGCCCCGCGGTCGTCTACGCCGGTGACCCCCGGCCGGACGCGCTGGTGCCGCTCTCGCCCGCGTGCGTCTCCGCCGGGGCGCGTGCGCTCACCCAGTGCCCCGGCAGCGGCACCGACTTTGCGATTGTCGGAGAGGGCCTCATCGGCTGGGGGCCGACAGAGGTGGCGGTCGGGGGCGTCCCGTGCGGGCGCGTGGCGCTGTACAACGCATCATACGTCGAGTGCCTGGGCGCCACGGGGCACGGCGACCGCCGCGCCGTCGCCGTGGCCGTCGGCGTGCACGCGCGCGCCGCCGCCGGCCCCCCCCTCACGGTCTCCTTCGCGGACCCGTGCGCCGCGCGGCCCGGGCACTGGGCTGCACCGCTGTGCGTCGCCTGCAGCCCCGGCCACTACGGCCCTGCCTGCGCCCTCCCCTGCCCCCGGAACGCCAGCGGTGCCGTCTGCTCTGGCCACGGCGCGTGCGACGACGGCCTCGGGGGGAGCGGCGCGTGCGCGTGCGACGCCGATGCCGCCCGGGGGCACTGGGCGGGCGCGGCGTGCACCGGCTGCCGCGCGGGCTACGCAGGCCCGGACTGCCGCCTGCGCTGCCCCAGCGCCGCCGGTTCCCGCGCCGGGGCGGCCGTGACGTGTGCTGGGCACGGGGCGTGCACAGCCGCGGGCGCCTGCGACTGCCAGCCCCCGTGGGCGGGTCACGCCTGCGACGTGCGGTGCCCCGCGGACTCCGGGGCGGTGCCGTGTTCCGGGCACGGGACGTGCGAGGCCGGGCCGGTACCGGGCGTCGGCGTGTGCACGTGCGCCACGGGCGTCGGGGGTTCCTGGGCCGGCACGGCGTGCGGCGGGTGTGCTGAGGGGTGGGTGGGCCCCGCGTGCGCCGGCGCGTGCCCGGAGGCTGGCCCGCTGCGTCAGGTATGCGCCGGGCACGGGCGATGCGCGTGGAACGGGACCGCGGCGCTTTGCGAGTGCGACGTGACGCACGTGGGGCCCGGGTGTGCGCAGCCCTGCCCCCGGGACGCCCGCGGGGACGTGTGCGGCGCCCACGGGCGGTGCGAGGCGGCCGCGCCGGGGGCCCAGTGCGCGTGCGCCCGCGACGCGGCCGCCGGGTTCTGGGCGGGCATCCGGTGCGACGCGTGCGCCGCGGGCTACGCTGGGCTCGGCTGCGACGTGGCGTGCCCCCGGGGCGCCGCCGGCGCTGTCTGCAGCGGCCACGGCAACTGCACCCTCGAGGGGGCGTGCGCCTGCGCCGCGGGGCACTGCGGCCCCGCCTGCGGGCAGACCGGCCCCGAGTGCGTGGCGCAGTGCCCCGCCGGGTCGTTCGGGCCGCAGTGCGGCGGCCGGTGCGCGTGCGGCCCCCACGGCGCGTGCCAGGACGGGCCCTACGGCTCCGGCGTGTGCGCGTGCGACGCGGGCTGGGCCGGGCCGCGCTGCGACATCGCCTGCGGAGGCGCCGCCGCCGGGCCTCCCTGCGGCGGCCACGGGCAGTGCGACCGCCACGACGGCACCTGCACGTGCCTCGCGGGCTGGCGCACGCTCCCCGGCGCCGCGGCCTGTGCGACCCCCTGCCCCGGCGTGCCGGGCCTCCCCTGCGGCGGCCGCGGGGCCTGCAACGCGACCGCCCACTGCGCCTGCTACCCCGGCTACGGCGGTGCGGACTGCAGCATCCCCTGCCCCCGCGATGCCGCAGGGCGCAGCTGCGCCGGCCACGGCTGGTGCAGCCCCGCGGGGCGGTGCGCGTGCGACCGGTCGAGTGGGACGGGGCACTGGGCGGGGGCGGCGTGCAGCGCGTGCGCCGGCGGCTTCTTTGGCCCGGGCTGTGACCGGGTCTGCCTCGCGGGGGAGACCGTCGGGCGCCTGTGCGTCTGCGCCGCCGGCCACGCTGGCGCGGACTGCGGACTCGAGTGCCCCGGCGGCACGGGCAGCCCGTGCTCCGGGCACGGCCTCTGCGGCGCCGTCACCGGCCTCTGCGAGTGCCGTGCCGGGTACGGGGGCCACGCCTGCGAGCGGGAGTGCCCCCGCGGCGGTGCGGACGGGCGGCCGTGCGCCGGGCACGGCGCATGCGACGCGCGGACGGGCACGTGCCGCTGCGACGACTCCAGCGCCGGGCACTGGGCGGGCCCCGCGTGCGCGGCGTGCGCCGGTGCGTACTACGGCCCCGCGTGCGCCCTCCTGTGCCCCGTCGACGCCGCGGGCGCGCGCTGCGCCGGGCACGGGGCCTGCACCGGCGCCGGGGGCTGCCGCTGCGGCCACGGCCCGGCCATCGGGTACTGGGCCGGGCCGGTGTGCGCCGAGTGCGCCCCCGGGCACTGGGGGGCGGAGTGCCACGGGGAGTGCCCTGGGGGCGCGTGCCGCCCCTGCGCCGGCCACGGGGCCTGCCACGACGGGCGCGAGGGCAACGGAACCTGCGCGTGCCACAGGGGCCCGGGGGCGGGGCACTGGGACGCCGGCCGCGGCTGCGGGGACTGTCTGCCGGGCTGGTACGGCCCGGACTGCCTGCGGGCCTGCCCGGGGGGGGCCGGCACCCCCTGCGGCGGCCACGGCCTCTGCAGCGACGGCGTGGACGGCAGCGGCGCGTGCGCCTGCGCCGCCGGCCCGGCGACCGGGTTCTGGGCCGGGGCCGACTGCGGCGCGTGCGCCGCCGGGCGCTACGGGGCCGACTGCGCGGCGGAGTGCCCCGGGGGCGCGGGCGGCGCCTGCAGCGGCGCCGGGGTCTGCGCGGACGGCCGCGCCGGGAGCGGCGCGTGCACCTGCGACGGCGGGTTCGTGGGGGTGGCGTGCGAGCGGGAGTGCCCCCGCGGCGCCGGAGGCGCCCCGTGCCACGGCCACGGGGCCTGCGCATGGGACGCCTCGGCGCAGGCCGCCGCGTGCGTGTGCCACGCGGGCGCGGCGGTCGGGTATTGGGGCGGCGATGGCTGCGGGACCTGCGGCCGGGGCTACTACGGGCCCGAGTGCGTGGAGCAGTGCCCCGGCGGCGCCGCGCGGCCGTGCTCGGCGCATGGGACCTGCCGCGATGGCGTGGCCGGGGACGGCGGCTGCGCATGCGCCGCGGGCTACGCCGGGCCGGAGTGCGGCATCGCGTGCCCCGGGCTGTCGGACGGGGCTGTCTGCGGTGGGCACGGGCGGTGCGCCGCCGCCACCGGGGCCTGCGTCTGCTCCGCCGACCCGAGCGGGGGCTATTGGGCGGGCCCCCGCTGCGGCGTCTGCGCCGAGGGCTGGGCCGGCCCCGCGTGCGCCACCGCGTGCCCCCGCGCCGCGTCCGGCGCGGTGTGCGGGGCGCGCGGCGCGTGCGTCGACGGGGCCTGCGTGTGCGCGGGCGACGCCTGCGGCGCGGCCTGTGAGCTGTCCGGCGCCGATTGCACGCGATGCGACCGCGGGAGATGGGGCGCCGACTGCCAGTGGGAGTGCCCCGGAGGTGCGGCCACCGCGTGCCGGGGCCACGGCCGGTGTTTGGACGGTGCAGCCGGCTCCGGGCTCTGCGTGTGCGACGCAGGGTATGGGACGCCGGATTGCGGGCGCGCGTGCCCGTCCGGGGACTGGGGGGCACTGTGCTCGGGCCACGGCACCTGCAGCGCCGCCACGGCGCTGTGCCGCTGCGACGCCGGGTACGCCGGAGAGGCATGCGGCGTCGCGTGCGCCCGGGCCGAAGGGATCGCCTCCAACCCGGTCTGCGGGGGCCCGGACCGCGGCACGTGCGATGACGGGGCGACCGGGAGCGGGCGCTGCGCGTGCGCCCTGGGCTTTGCGGGGAGCGCCTGCGACCGGGAGTGCAAGGGCATGGGCGCCGCCGGGCCCTGCCACGGGCACGGGGCGTGCGGCGCGGACACCGGCGACTGCGTGTGCCGTGGGCACTGGGGGGGGGCGGAGTGCGCGGCCTGCGAGGACGGCTGGTACGGGCCGGACTGCGGGCAGCGGTGCTTCCAGGGCCGCAGCGCCGCCACCCTCTGCCTCTGCCTCAGCGGCTGGGCCGCCCCCGACTGCTCCGTCGAGTGCGCGGGCGGCGCCGCGCGGCCGTGCGGCGGCCACGGCGTCTGCAACGAGACGCGCGCGGGGGACGGCGCGTGCGCGTGCGACGCCGCGTGGCGCGGCGCGGCGTGCACCGTGCCCTGCGCCGGGCTGTTCCTGACGGGGCGGGCGTGCGCGGGGCACGGGACGTGCAACGCCACCGGCGGCTGCGTGTGCGCGCGGTCCGCCGCGCAGGGGCACTGGGCGGGGGAGGCGTGCGGGCGCTGCGCCCACGGCTACGCCGGGCGCGGCTGCGCGGTGCCATGCCCGGGATTCCCGGGGCCGCTGTGCGGCGGCCACGGGGTGTGCAACGCCGTCACCGCCGCGTGCGAGTGCTACCGTGGCCCCGAGGCCGGGCACTGGGCCGAGGGCAGCAACTGCACCGACTGCGCCGCCGGGTACTGGGGCCCGCGGTGCTCGCAGACGTGCCCCGGCGGCACGTGCACCATCTGCTCCGGGCACGGGCGGTGCGCGGGCGGCGTCAACGGGACGGGCGCGTGCGCGTGCGACGCCCACTGGGAGGGCGCCGCCTGCTCGGGGTGCGTGCCCGGGCGGTACGGCCCGGGCTGCAACGCCTCGTGCCCGGCGGCGCCGGACGCCGCCGGGGCGCCCGCCGTGTGTGCGGGCCACGGCGTCTGCCTGGACGGCCTCTATGGGTCCGGCGACTGCGTCTGCGCGCAGTCGGGGGCGGCCGGGATGTGGGCGGGGGCCGACTGCAGCGCGTGTGCCGCCGGGTACTGGGGGCCCCTGTGTGCGGGGGCATGCCCCCGGGGCAGCCTGGGGCAGATCTGCGCCGGCCACGGGTCGTGCCGCGGCGGCCGGACCGGGGACGGCGCCTGCGTGTGCGCTGGGCCGTACGGGGGCCCCACCTGCGACCGGACCTGCCCGGCCGCCGGGGGGCGCGTGTGCAATGGCGTCGGCGCGTGTGATCCGGAGCGCGGCCGGTGCGACTGCGGCGGCGCGCGGTTCGGGCACTGGGCCGGCCCGGCGTGCGCGACGTGCGCCGAGGGGTACGTGGGGGCGGACTGTGCGGCCGCGTGCCCGACGGGGGGCGCCCCCCGCGCCGTGTGCGCGGGGCACGGCCGCTGCGCCGCCGTGCGGGAGGCGGCGCAGTGCGCGTGCGACAGCGGGTACTACGGCGTCGGGTGCGCCGGGGAGTGCCCCGGCGGTGCGCTGCGGCAGTGCTCGGGGCACGGCACGTGCGACCCCGGCAACGGCACGTGCGCGTGCGCACGGTCGGCGGCGCACGGGCACTGGGCCGGGGCCGAGTGCGGGGAGTGCGCGAGCGGGTGGTCGGGGAGCCAGTGCCGCACGCCCTGCCCGCCCGGCGCCGGAGGTGTGCCGTGCTCCGGGCGGCCCTGTCGCAGCGGGGTCTGCGACTGCGGGGACGCCGGGTGCGGCCCGGGCTGCAACGTGACGGGCCCCGTCTGTGCTGGGCTCTTCTGCCCTGAGGGCCGCTGGGGGGCCGACTGCGCCGGGTGGTGCCCCCGCAACGCGAGCGGCGCTGTCTGCAGCGCGCGGGGCGAGTGCCCCGCGACGACGTACGGGGACGGCCGGTGCCGCTGCACGGGCGGCTACGCCGGGCCGGACTGCGGGCGCGAGTGCGACGGCCTGGGGCCGTGGGGCGTGTGCTTCGGGGCCGGGGACTGCCGCCCGGCGGACGGGACGTGCGTGTGCTACCCCGGCTTCGCCGGGCCCGGCTGTGGGCTGCGGTGCCCGCTGGTCGGGGGCGTCGTGTGCGGCGGCCACGGGGCGTGCAACGACACGGCGGACGGGGACGGCACGTGCGGTTGTGTGCCCGGGCACACGGGGGCGGCCTGTCAGCTCCTCTGCCCGGGCTTCGATCCCGCGGCATCGGATCCCGTGGTTTGCGGTGGTCATGGGCAATGTGCGACCGACGCTGCGCTGTGCGTCTGCGAGGACACCCTCGAAGGTGCTGCCCCTGTGCCGGACTGCCAGCCCTTTCCCTCCTCCGCTGCTCCTCCGCGTTGGGCCGCCACGGTGTTCGGGGAGCGGCACCGCACAAAGGGTTTGCACAACGGGTCTTAAGAGGGAAGAGGCGCTGATATTCCGCAGCTTCAAATCTCATTTCAGTGAACATTCCGGAGGAGGGGGGGGGAGGGCAGGGATGCGTTGGAAAGGGGGCAGGTACCACCACTGGGCTCCGCGACCGCGGAAACGACACCAGCAGGAGCACCGGCCGCAGCGGCCGACAGAACGCAGCGACCCGATGCAACATGCAAAGGGAAGAACAGGTGACTGTCCAGGGCCCCGTAAAGGAGCAACAACCCGACGGAATGTCACACAGGGGGTGCCCCCTCCCCCTAGGTGCACCGAAACCTCTGGCCATCCACCACCCTCAGTGGCGTGGGGTTTGGTGGCTCGCCGCCCGCTTGGATCCACCCTTGCGGGACCGAGTAAGCCGTCCTTTGGGCGGTTGGGGGCCTCCATTTTCCTAGAGGTCCCCCTTCAGCTTTGCTGATGCCTCGGGCGGGTCACACAGATTCCAGATTCCAGATTCCCCTCCCCCTAGGACCCCCTCCCCCTCCTCCCCTTCGAATGTTTGAGCCTGACAGCCAAAATCACCTCGAAGAGAGGTTGTTAGATCAAGCGCAGGTGCGAGCGTCGTATACCCCCCTTTTTTGGGATCGTTCGCGTAGCATACCCCAATGTATGGTTTCTAACGTCTAACCCCTTGTAAAATCATCATTTTAGGACCAAAAATAATCCCCCAATGATTTTTTGGATTTTGACCCCCGTACCCCCCGTGTCCAGGGCCCCTTAAAGAAACAACAACCCGACGGAATGTCCCACGGGGGGTACCTCCGCCCCTCAGGGGCTGGGCGCTGAGGAGGCGGACCGCTGTTCATCGCAGGGCACGGGAGGGCCAGCGCGGGAGTAACTTCGTTCGGAGTGGTGCGCGGAGGAGGCAGGGAGAGCTCCTGGGTCTGTGTCCACACGGAGGGCGCTCCTGCCACGGTGCATCCTTTGGGGATATCCAGGGCCCCTCCCAGTGATACCTGCAGCCATCAAGAGGCCTGCAGGAATGAACAACAACCACTCAGAAGCCTCCGGGATTCATTGGCCGCCATAAAAAAAAGGCCCAGGAAGACAGGTCTTGCGCTTGCAACTACAATTTTCTCACTTCTATGGGCTGTTTGGGTGGGGGTGATGGTGCACCGGTGGCTGACCCCCTAATCGGTGCCACGGTGCGGACGCGGTGTGGGGGCGGTGCACCAGCCCCCTCACGGGAGGGCCTGGACTAGTCCTTGGGAACGCCGTTCACGTGCTGCACCTGCAGCGCAAAGTGGTGCGTGACGGCGGCTGCGAGTTGTACTTCGAACGCGGCATTTCGTTGTTCAGCGGTGCGTTGAGGTGCAAAAGGCAGAAGGAAACCAGGGACTGAAGCCTGTGTGTGTGGGTGTGTGGGGTGGGGGGGGCAGGGGGATGAATCATTCACCACGCACTGAAATACCAGCCACACCACAGTCAATATTCGGCGGTACTGAACGGGCCTATTTTCGGCAATTTGCTCAATCAGAACAAACCGCAAACCAGGCAACCCATTGCAATAACGCACTGCACGTGCAACTTATCATGCACCGTGCGTTCTGTGCTGCTATCTGCACTCTCAATGCCTTGGTGACATGTGCGGATTACCGCAGCCCCTCAGCGCCTCTGTCAGGGCCGTCCTTGTCGGATGTCAGAGCGTTTCCCCGGCGCCGCTTGCTGCTGCGCCCCGGAGGGCGGAGGTGGTGGGTCGTTTGGGGTGGGTTTCCGTTCTGCTGGGGTTTACTGCACAGGCACGCGGTGCTCGCGCGTTCCCCCTCGAGCCTTCTCTCTCCCTCCGTGCGTGAGAGTGTCCTGGACCTTGGCAGACTAGTGCCCTCCTTGAAAGTGTACGCGGCTCACATCAAAAAAGAACTTTTTGTTCCGTCACTTTTTGTGGTACCCGACTTACGGCAAAAAATAAGTACCCCAACCCCCTTTGCGAGAGCACCGCCCCTGTCAGAGCATTAGTCGGCGTCAGACATGCCACTAGCATCCCGCAGGGAATCTGTTTCTCGTTAGGACCCGGCCCCGTGCTGTGTGCCGCCCGGTAATACTCGCCCCACTCACATCCAGAACTCAGTAGAAACTGCGGCATCCGTTGCATGGGTCAGTGGGGCCCAACCTCCCGATCGGTTGCCGCTGGGCTTGGCACACGCTAGTCGCAGGTCTGGTCGGCGTTGTCCCCAACTTTTGGAACCATGTCCTCCTTTGCCCTTTGTAACTACTGCCCCGTGTTAGAGCAACGGTCGGTGTTGTTTCCGTCAAAGTTTGGGTTTTTTTTTTCGGGGGGGGGGGTTAGGCGACTTGCACTTTTTGCCGGACGCGACCTCCGCGTTCCGCTCCCTCCCGCCGGTCCGACAGGCCACGCGCCCCCACGCACCCCCAGCACCGTCCTTCCTCCCTCACGCAGGCGGGCACTGGGACGGCCCGACGTGCGAGGTCTGCGCCGCCGGCTGGTTCGGGGCCGCCTGCGACCGGGAGTGCGTGCACGGCCGCACGCAGGGCACCCTCTGCCTCTGCCTCGAGGGCTTCGCGACCCCCAACTGCAGCGTGGCCTGCCCCGGCCCCGCGGACGCCCGGTGCTCCGGGCACGGCCTCTGCCTGGACGGCCGCGCGCGCGACGGCTCGTGCCGGTGCGACCCCTCGTACTACGCCGAGGACTGCTCCGTCTACTGCGACCCCCGCGTGACGTGCCCGTTCGAGGGCGTGTACCCCGAGCCCCACTTCCAGTGCAACCCGCGCACGGGGGCCTGCGAGTGCCAGGCCAATAGCACCAGCGGGTACGCCTCGGCCTCCATTGTATCCCACGGGGGGCACTCAGGCTCAGACCTGACACCAACCCCCCACCTCCCCAAAGAGGTCCAAAACGTTGAGGAGGTCTGGACCACATTTGGGCTCAATTTGGCGCCGGTGGCGCCGGAATTTTGTTAGCATATGGCGGGGGGTAAAATTTCGTTTTTACTCCTGTGGGTATAGTCAAAATGCTCAGAATTTGGTAGGGAATCCAAAGATGGATGCGATACAAGAAATTGTTTCCTGACCCCTGACCTCCCCCATCCAGCCCCCCAACCCCCACTGCTGCGATCGGACCCCAGGGGCCGAGTATCGTTTGTGCAACAGCCCTCACAAATGTGTGTTCAAAATGATCAGTGCGACGAGGCGATCATTTTGAGGTACTTATGTTGGGGTACCCCAGCCCGGCGCCCCCCCCCCCCCCCACACCCCCTCACAGGGCCCAAAAGGTGAAGGGGGGGGATGTTGGTGTCAGGGGCTGAGCCCGACTGCCCCCCGCAGTGTACCTCCCCCGGGGAGGTGCTTAGGGTGCGGCCTATGGGACGGAGGGGGGGGGGGATGGGTGGGGCGGTATGAGGGCAAACAAACGTGTCCCACAAATGGGCCTCTCATTGTTGCCTCTCTCTTCAAAATTCATTTTTCCCCAGGGAACATTTTTTTGGGTTTGGGTGGGGGGGTGGTTTGGCCCCATCACCCCCTCCCACGTGGATAAGCACATCCCTGACCCCACCCCCGTCCCTCTCCCCGGCACAACGCTGCATCCCTGCGTTCGTACGCCTGTTGGGATGCATCGGAGCGTGCCCCCACCCTTTGCCTGTGGGAGGGGCCCTCGACCCAGCCGCTGTCTCTGTTTCGCCGGGTGCCCCCCTCGCCGGCATTGGCAACCGACAGCAACCGACCGGGCTGCCAACCTCCTCCAACGGCCTTCCCAACCGCTCGTGCCCCCCTCCCCTTTCCCTCTGCCCCCCCCCCCCGGTCCCTTTTCCCTCTGCCCCCCCCCTCCCCTTTCCCTCTGCCCCCCCCCCTCCCTTTTCCCTCTGCGCCCCCCTCCCCTTTCCCTCTCCAACCCCCTTCCCTGTGCCCTGCTGCTGACCCCAACCCTCCCCCCACGACCGTCGGGTTGCGTCCGGAGCAGCGCGCGCGCCCCGTGCGGTACACGCGCCGTGCGTCCTCCGCGCCGACCTTCCGGGGGACCGAACGCGCGTCAATGGGTCGCACCGCGGAGGGCCAACCGACGCGAAACGCCCTCAGACACTCACCCCACCCCACGTCACCTCAGCCCCCACCTCAGCCCCCAGCCCTGCATGTTGAGGTAGCCCCACTGGACACTGGGAGACGCCCCATCCGCCCGACTGCTCCAGTGCCTACGGCGGTTCGAGCCCCCCCCCCCCCCCTGTTCTGACACGGGCTTGTCCAAACACGGCGACCCCGTGTTTCCGCACTTTTGGGTCTTTTTTGGAACCATCGTTTTTGCGACCTACGACCTCTGGGGAGGTGGGGTTTCAACTGGGGCAGGGGGAGGTCAATAGAGCCCCCCAAAACTGGGGGGGGGGGGGGGCTCGGGAAACGGGCTCAATTGACAGGACCATTGATCAATTATTATGTATTCTGGCACCGAAGTTGCCGAAAGAAAAATTGAGCATTGAAAATGGTCAAGTTTTTTTTCACCAAATACACGGCAAGTGATGACTTTTCTGATCTCCCTCGACGCGCTGATTCCAAAAACCCCATTCTCATTTTTTGCCGAATTCTGGGTCCAGGTCACCTCCGGGGCCCGGGGGTCAGTCTCAGTAGGAATTTTGGGGGGAGGGCGTCAATTGAGCTTTTGGGGGGGGAGTCTAGCCAGGGGGCTGTATGGACCACCGCCCAACCCCCCCTCCCTCCCCCCCTTGATCTGAAGCCCCCGGTTGGTGACCCGTTGTCCCAGCCTCCGTCCAGCATGCCCCACTTCCCCCCGGTCTGCCTCCGCCCGTGCCCGTGCCCCTCCCCCACTCCCGCGTCCGGTCCCCAGGTACTGGGCCGGGCCCGGCTGCAACGTCTGCGAGGTCGGCTACTGGGGCACGGCCTGCACGGGGCTGTGCGACTGCAACGGCCACGGCCGCTGCGGGTGGCTGGACGGGGTGTGCGAGTGCTACCAGGACGACCTCCGCGGGTTCTGGGCCGGGGCGCACTGCGAGGCCTGCACCGACGGGTACCTGGAGCCCGTGTGCCGCGCGCGCAACGTGGCCATCTCCCGCCCGCGGGAGATGCCCGCGATCACGCAGCTGGAGGGGGCGGGGGCGCGCAGCACCATCGTGTCGGACGAGGCCCACCAGCTGCTGTACACCGGCGGGCAGCCACTGCTGGTGATGGACACCGACCGCAACGAGATCGTGGCGCAGTTCTCGGTGGGCGGGGTCATCAGGTCGAGCGGTCGCCGACCCGTCGTGCCTGCCTCCCGCTGCCCATCAGACGCGATCCTCTCCTTTGTTGCTATCCTTTGTTGTTATCAGATGCCGTGTCTAGCGGTTCCAGCCCCTGGGAGGGGGTTGCACACTGTAAATACGATGGGGAAGGTCGGGTCCCGGGGTATACAGGACAGAGGGCATGGTCAGTGAGGGAAAAGCGGACCCAGGGGGCGCACCGTGCGCTGTGCGCGCGCTGTGCGAAAAGGCGGCTGTGTTCCACCGCCGGTAGCCACGGGTCCTGGGGTCCTGAATTCCACACCCCCGATGCTGTGTTGAATGGATCATGCACGCTTCTGTAGGGGGGTGGTTTGCAGGGGTGTTCCCGGGATAAACAACGTAATAATTGGCGCTGTGCCCGCGCTGTGCGAAAACGCCCCCCTACGCCCTGGTAACCTGCTTATTGAAGTTCGAAAGTTGGATTCGAGGACGTCAGGTCACGGTCACACTCTAAGCCACGTCCCTCTCCCCCCCAATGTTACGTGGCGCTGTAGGCGGCTCTGCCGGGTAAGTCATGGGAGACCCATTGTCAAGCCTTTGTTGGCACTTGCGGGGGCCAGCAACCCCTGATCATGGGCTCCAAATGGCGAAGACCCGGTCGTCAGAGGACACCAGGGGCACCGAGGGGTCTGGGATGGCTTTTGGGGAACACCGGTTGTGCACCCACTTTGGACCGTGTTTTGGTCCCACACTGCCCCGTCTGCAACGCCTTGTGGGCCTTTAGGGGGGGGGCCGAGACGCGCCACCACCGGCCCACCACAAGCCAAACAAACCCGCCGGCTGGGGCACATCCCGGAGGGCCCTGGACCGTGTTTGATACAACGCGCTTTATGACCGACTTTGGGCCCTGATTTGGTGCCAAACCGGCCCATGTCCAAAGCCTTGTGAGACTGTCAGGGGGCCAAACGGGCCAGTGCGGGCGCCCAACGGGCCTCACAACGCTCGCTTGGGCATCCCGCGTGAAAACACTTGTGGGACCCCCTGGGACGCACGGTGGACGCGTTGTTGGCCCCGGTCGGTTTGGGCTGTGTGCACTGCACCGGCAAGTCCCAGTGCGCCCTGGTACCCCCCCCCCTGCGCAAGCACTGCCTTGTCTAAGTATAGGGACCCCCTCTGACCGTCGTTTTCCCGACCGCTCTTTTGCGTTCCCTCTCATGGGCACTGCCTTGTCGAAGCGCAGGGACCCGTTTGGCCGTTGTTTTCCTGAGTTTCAGTGTCGCTAGCGCACGGGGGAGGGGGGGGGGGGGTACAGGGGTCGAGAGGTCGAGTTGGGGGATTCTGAGGGGGTGGGAGGGGGGGGGCTTTGGGGGGACTGGGTGCCTTTCGAATCGGTTTCCGGGCCACATCGCCCGAGATATGGCTCATTCTTGGTTTGGGGCTTGCTTTCGGTTGACAGCCTCCGTGCGTAGATTTGGGCCATTTTTCGGGCGTTTGTCGGACGTGTGGTGGAGTGACGGGCGAGCAAAGGAAACGGGTCGCGGCCTATGTCATCTGTTTTCCTTTGTTTGGCTGCTTTGAACAGGTTTTGGGGCGGTTTTTCGCCTAAAATGGCCGCTTTTCGCCCAAAAGTGCGCACATTGGCGGGGGGAGGCGTGCTGCCCACGCCCCGGGGTGCCCCCAGTGAGTTGGGGGCACAACTCCGGTTGTCGGAAGGCCATGCGCCCATGCAAAGGATGGGTGGAGTAGAGTATAGCGTGAGGTGTTGGGACGGAGTAATGGCCAAACCGGAAAGGAGACATGCTCGCTGGTTGTTGCTTGGTTGTTTTGGGGCCGGCTCGCTAGATCTGAGGGGAGAGGGGTGCAGGAATGCCGTTTGGTTTACATGGGCACTGCTTTGTGCCCGGTTTCAGGCCCCGTGGCAGAGTTTTGCTTAACAACTCAGCATCTCCTGAAGGGGGGGGGGGGGTCTGACATCCCATCCCCCCACTCGGACCCCCACCCCCTCTTCAGTGATTGGGCAAATTTTTCTCCGGGTCTTCAGCCAATCAAAAATTTTCTCTGGCGCCTTTGGCGCAAGTCAGTTTAGGCCAAAAAATTTCTTCGGCGCCTCTAACAACTCAGGGTCTCCTGAGGGGGGGGGGGTCCCCCCACAGCCCCCCCCCCCCCCCCCACCCCCCTTCGGACCCCCCCCCCTTTAAGCAAAACTCTGCCCGGTGGTATGGTGTTGTGGTGAGGTGTACTGCGGTGGCGGTCATGCAACCCCCTCTTACCTGCCCCCGCCTGTTTCTGCGTGTGGCTGCGGCCCTATTTGGCCACATAACACAGATCGTTCGCTGTCCCTCAGCCTGCGCAACCGGTCTTCCCGGGGCGTGCAGGTCCCCCATCAGATGCCAAGGGCACGCAGTGCAGTGGCACGTGCATCCCAGCGAGGGAACTGGCCTGGCAGCCCCGGTGCAGGATGCGGAGCTTGTCACTGTGGGTAAGGGACCCTCCGTACCAATCCTTAGGGGCGCCGGGTTTTCACTTCTGCGAGAGTGGGGGGGTTCGGGAAACGGGCTCAATGGACAGGACCATTAATCAGTAATTATGAACTCTCGCGCCAACTTCGCCGCCAAAAATTTTTTTGAGCATTGAAAATGATCATTTTCGTGCGCCAAACCCATGGCAAATGATGAGTGTTCAGAACCCCCTCGACGACCCATTTCCGTTTTTTGCCGAGTTTTGGGTCCGGGTCACCTCCGGGGCCCGGGGGTCAGTCTCGTTAGGAGTTAGGGTTTTGGGGGCCCCGTCAATTGAGCCTTTTGCAGCGGGGTCTCGCCAGAGGGCTGTATCGAACCCCCCCCGGCCCCCGGAAACGAAAGCCCGCCCTCCCCTACTGGCAATAAGGACCATCCAGAAGCCTCCAGAAAGTCAGCAGGAGGTGGCAGCTGCCACAGCCCCCCTTGGACTAGCAAAGAGGGTGGGTGACGGATTATCTCCCAACGTTCTTCAGGTCTGCCCACTGCCCAGGGGGGTACTGGGGAGGGGGGGCGGTGGGGCCCAATTGGGGATGACTGAATGGGAAGCGGGCGCCGGCGTGGGAGGGACGCCAGGGGGGCGGCGGCAGCGCCAGTGAGTGGGGGGCGGCCCGTCCCAAGAAGGCAGGGCCGCCGGCCCCCGCCACTGAAGCGGGGGGGCTCATTGGTGGGGCACAACGGGGGGTTTCAGGCACTTGTGCACCGCATGACCCCCGAGTGCAACGCATGGGTGTAGCCGATCACCCAAAGCCCCCCCCCCCTCCCGTGCTTCACTGAGAGGGTCGTTTCGCTGAGGGGACTGGGGGGGGGGGGGGGTTATCCACATCGTCGTTGTACCACAGACATTGTTAGTTTTGTGTAAGTGGTGCCTTCTGAGACTGGACTGGGGGCCGTGCGCAAGCACTGGGGGATGCTGCAGGGGCTGAAGATGTTTGCCATTGCATTGGATCTGACTCCGCTTTTTTTTTTTGGGCATGTGCCCCCGAAACGATGAGGCCCTCCAAAGCCATGGTGCACGAACCGCCAAATCCCAAAGGGCTTCCTGAAGGGGGCGGGGGCGGGGGTGCCCTTGAGGGGGAGGGAGCAGGAACAGAGGTCTCAAGAGCGGCGGCCGCAGCGGTTGCTGGCGGTTGGAGAGCGGTTGCAGGGGCCGTGCTGGCGGTTGCAAAGCGGTTGGGGGGCGACGGGGGGCGGATAGAAGCGGTTGCAGCGGAATTCACAGCGAACAGCTTCCCCTTTCAGCGTAGATCCGGGGGGGGGGGGGGGGGGGAGGTAAGGAGCCGCTGCCGTGGGCCCGGCTGCGTCCCAACGAGGCCTTGACCCCCCCCCCCCCCAAAGCCCCTGCCCCTCCCACCCTCTCTGCCTCAGGTCGGGGTCCATCGCGCACCAGTTCGTCACTCTGCTGGTCCAGACCTCCTCCGGCGCCCTCACCCTCGTCAGGCTCACGCGCGGCCCGACCCCCACGTACGCCGACGCCGTGGCGCCCGCTCTCCAGCGGCGGCGGCCCATGTTGCCCCAGGCGACGCCCCCCTCCGCCGCGGGCACGGGCCCAGTCACGCTCGTGTTCGACGTGCGGGGCCAGACCCACTACTTCTTGTACCAGGCGCCCCAGCCCGAGGCCTACGTGACGATGCTCTCGCCCACCGGCCAGTTCCTGCGGCAGTACACCCTCACCCTCACGGACATGCAGCTGGACCACATCCGGAGGTGCCTCTGCCCCCGCCTCAAGGCCGTCGTTTTTGTTTATCAAAGGGGGCCCATGGCGCGCCTGTTCAGAGTCTCGACGCCCTTCCACCCCCTACCCCCCCCCCCCCCGGAGGGGCCCAGCTACCGCACTGCCCATTGCCAGCCACACTCCCGGCGGCGCTCTCATCGTGTGTGTCCTCGTAGTGATCGGAATTGCACGGGGAATCCGAATGTGCAGGATAACGCTTGAGATACATGATCTCCGGCCCACAGAACTCTGATATGCAGTGCAGTGCAGTGCAGTGCAGTGCAGTGCAGTGCAGTGCAGTGCAGTGCAGTGCAGTGGAGTGGAGGTGGTAGGTTGGACTGCAGTAAGTACGGTATGCTGTGATATGCTGTGCTGTGCTGTGCTGTGCTGTGCTGTGCTGTGCTGTGCTGTGCTGTGTGCTGTGCTGTGTGCTGTGCTGTGCTGTGCTGTGCTGTGCTGTGCTGTGCTGTGCTGTGCTGTGCTGTGCTGTCCCGAAGGCGCTGTTACCAGAAGGCAATGGCCGGGATGTCTACCCACGGTACAGGTAAACGGGAGGGCGGTGTGTATAGCGCGCGCGCGCGCCGTGTGTAAGTGTGTGGTTATCGGCGGAAAGAGGGGGGGTCGGGGAAACCTAGATGTCACCCACCAGGCAAAAACTGTCATCCCAGAAGTTCCCGTTGTACTCCCTTTCTCTCCGCCTGCTGGTGCAGGCGTAGCTCCTGCAACACCCACACCATCGTGCTGCCTGGGCCCAAGCGGGCTTTCAGCAACGTGGCACGCGCTTTGGCGTGGGCGCACCAGACTCTGATGGACTCCTCGATGACGTTACCTATGAACTCTGTCCCCAGCGTGTGGGGCCTGAGCACTCCATGTGGGCTCGCTGCATGGAGTGGGTACGCAAGGCCGCCGCCCACTGTTCCTGTATAGCCGGCTCCCATAGCTGGTGGCGCACCGACTCTGCCCATTTCCCCACCTTCTAGTCGAGCCACTCCGCGAGCCACCGGCGAGCCGGCCCCCACTCGTGGGATTGGGCTGAGCAGGCCCAAAGGCGGGGCGCTGTTTCGGGCTGTGCCCCAGAGAGGAGGCATGTGGTGTCCAGCACCGTGTTCCGGTGGGTGGACCGGTGCGCCAGGACAGTCATCGTGGGGATGTTGTCCATGCGGTGCGCCGTAATGTGGCGCTGCTGGTCGCTATCGAACCAGTCGAGGGGGAGCCCGCTCCCCGATGTGTAGTTGGCTACCCATTGGGCCTCATAGCCGGCCCGCGCCAGTATGGACGCCCGATCCTGCAACCAGTCGCTCAGCGCCGTTGGGGAGAGCTGGCACTGGTCCTGGTAGGTCACCGGGGGGAGAAAGGAGAAAGGGCGGCGAGGAGCCACGTCAGGTCCATCTGTAGCGGCTCCCGCATTGCTGCATCCACGCGGACGTTCAGGTCCGTTACCCGGTACGATGACGTAGTAACCACGTTTATGGCCGAGGCTGGGGAGAGACGTCGGCCTCCCAGGACCGTGGCGTAGAGGTGGTGTATGCCATCCCCACAATGGCCTCCTTCCTGATATGTCCGGAGGGCCCCTACCGCCGCCTCGGAGTATGGTACCAGCCAAAATACCGCTGGCTGTTGCGCCAACCTACGGATATACGATAGAAGTATCATGGCCTCCCCCTCTTGGGAAGTGCCCACCCCGGAGGCCATGTAGGTCTTGTAGGCCTCGAGCCCGCTCTGGGCAACCCCGGCCATCGCCATGCCAGCCGGCGTGGTCCCTGCATCCACCGCGGCTACGGTGCCGCGGAGGGTTGCCAGCGCCGGTAGGTCATGGAACCAGATGCCCGGCTTGACCTTGGGGGCCAGTACCTGCGGGGGGTCGGTGGCCAAGCCGTGCGACGCCAAGAGGGCCAGGTCCCCATGGTGCTCACGGAGGTGGGTTCGTAGGGCCGGGTCGAGCTCCGCCGGCACCGTACCCACCGTGCCCAGCGAGTAGTAGAGTGGCCCCTTATTTGGGTGCCTTGGGCACCTGTGTGCCACACGCTCCGCGGGGTATTTGAACTTCGCCACCGCAGCCGCGGCGATGGCTATCCACAGCCACGGCAATAGCGTCGTGATGACTGTGACCAAGGGGGCTGGCGATGCCTGGGCCCATTGCCAGTATGCGTCCACCGGTGGTTCGGACAGCCAGACGATGGTGGGCGCCCACACCCCCGCGTTGTGAAGCTAGCCCAGGGACGCATGTTGATCGTCGTCCCATAGTTGGGCATGTAGGGGCGCGTTCACCTGTACGTGGACACCCAGGAGGGCCACTAGGAGGCGATGCAGCCGGGTGTCGCTCGGCAGCGCATCCGGGGGCTGGCAGCACACCCGGAGCTCCGGTGTCCACTCTTTGGCCGCCATGCTGTCCTTCATGGCAGTCGTCACCTTGATCGCACATTCCCTGTGGTACACGGTCTCCATCCGGGTGGTCTTGGCCACCCGGCCCCCGATGACCACTTCCGCAGGGTACGCGGGCACGGCGCTCGGGATCCAGTCCTTTGGCGCAGCTTGCCACCGCGGCGGGGGCACCCGCAGGAGGGGCGCCAGGACGGCGCTATGGCGGGCCAGCCACGCCCTGAGGCCGGGGATACCCTTGCGGGCAGGCGCCCGCTCCTTAAGGGCTCGTTCCCCTTTGATCCGGCGGTCTGCCGTGTATAGGTCACCCAGGTGGTGGTACCCAAGAGCGTGCACCGTCTCGTAGACGGTAGGGGGGATGACCACCTGTGTGACATCGCCGTACTGGGTGGGGTACACCTCTACCTGGGGGGCGGGGGCCGCCATCGCCCCGCCCGTGGTCCGCCAGGGCCCCGCACCAAGATGGGGGTCGTCCCCGAGCATGGGCCCGGCATCCACATGGGCAGGGACACCTCATCCACCACCCGCTGCAGCGTAGCGATGAGGTG
The DNA here is from genome assembly GCA_964036045.1 of Eutreptiella sp. 'Long Island Sound 2002'. Classification (NCBI taxonomy): domain Eukaryota; phylum Euglenozoa; class Euglenophyceae; order Eutreptiales; family Eutreptiaceae; genus Eutreptiella; species Eutreptiella sp. 'Long Island Sound 2002'. The sequence continues at coordinate 3,207,364 of OZ038390.1, read as the reverse complement.
GGGGCACCGCGGGTGGTGGGTGTATTGCCCTAGGGTGAGCACGGCAGGGCATCCCCCTCTGAGCGCTTGGTGTGCCTGGAGGATATAGGTCTGGGACTCTCGAAAGTCCTCTTTGACCCAAGCACCCTGCCGGACCCATTCCCGGGCGACCGCGGCCTGCCACGAGTGTGAGGACCGGGTCAAACCATGCTCCCAGGTCCCCAGAGTGCATCGGTGTGGGCATGGCGGAAGATTCCCGTCACGTGCTTGTAACCCCGCACCATCAGGGCGTCGTTCGCCGCGTGCACCTGGGCCGTGGGGCGGTAGAGCTGTGCTTTGCTGTGCTGTGCTGTGCTGCGCTGCGCTGTGCTGTGTTGTGCTCTGCTTCGCTGCGCTGCACTGTGCTGTGCTGCCCTGCCCTGCCCTGCCCTGCCCTGTGCTGTGCTGCGCTGCGCTGTGCTGTGCTGTGCTGCACTGCGCTGCGCTGTGCTGTGCTGTGCTGTGCTGTGCTGTGCTGTGCTGTGCTACCCTGCCCTGTGCTGTGCTGTGCTGTGCCATGCCGTGCCGTGCCGTGCCGTGCCGTGCCGTGCTGTGCTGTGCTGCCCTGCCCTGCCCTGCCCTGTGCTGTGCTGTGCTGTGCTGTGCTGTGCGGTGCTTCGCTGTGCTGCGCTGCGCTGTGCTGCGCTGCGCTGTGCTCTGCTGTGCTGTGCTGCGCTGTGCTGTGCTGTGTTGTGCTGTGCTGTGCTGTGCTGTGCTGTGCTGCCCTGCCCTGCCCTGCCCTGCCCTGGCCTGCCCTGCCCTGCCCTGTGCTGTGCTGTGCTGTGCTGTGCTTCGCTGCGCTGCGCTGTGCTGTGCCGTGCTGCGCTGTGCTGTGCTGTGTTGTGCTGCCCTGTGCTGTGCTGTGATGCCAAACCCTGAGCGGGTGTTGCGCCGCGCAACGCTACCGTTTGGCGACAAGCACCGTCCCGCCCGACCGGCAGCCCCATGTGCCCACAGCCGCCCCGCGCCCCCCCCTTCCTCTCCGCAGTTGCTTCGTGCAGTCCCTCCCCCACAACCAAACGGCCCTGTTCCTGACGGGCACGTGGCAGGGCCACTGGCAGCTGACCCTCGTGCCCCTGCCCCTCCCCGCCGCCCCCGTCCCCCTCGAGGGCGTCCTCCGCCGCCGCCTGCCCCACTGCCCGTGCCGGGCCCTCGGGGGCCTCGCCCTCGACGGCCCCCTCTTCTACATGGCGCTGGAGCGGGCCTCGGGCCTGGTCATGGTCAAGGGCACCCTCCAAGACTGGGCCGTCCTTCAGAGCGTCCCTGTGGAGGGCGTGGGGGCCGGCGCCGTCGTTGACGCCGTGGCGCTGGACCCCGTCCTCGGGGCCCTGTTCGTGGCCTTCCATCCGCCCGGCGCCCCGAGTCGGCTCTACAAGTTCAACGCCACGACGCTGGTCGTGTACGGCATCAAGAAGATGCGCAATCGCGGAGGTCCCCTCTCCCCCTCGCCGGACGGCCTGGCCCAGGCACGACCCCGGGCACTGCACTTGTGGTGCTCCGGCCCCTTCTCTGTCCCAGCCTCGCAACCGCCATGCGGTGCGAGTGCAGGGAAACGCCCGGAAATCGCGAATTCGTGGTACAAAATCGCGAATCGAAAGCAGGCCACGCCACGATCACACCTTGCCCATGTGCATCCATGTCGTGGCCGCGCTGCTATCATGCGTGACCATGTCGTGACCACACTGCCGTCATGCATGACCATGTCGTGACCCTGGGTTATGGGATCCAGTTGCCGACTACCATCAGCACTTCCGATGCACATTGTGCGCCCCACACGAACCCTGCAGCCACTCCCCTAGGGGGTGGTGCGAAAAGGACCGGAGAGGTCACCTGATGTGCGATCCCGGCTCCTTGACTGTTGATGCAGATGCACAGCGCATGCTGTGTGGGTTGGGTGGATGATGATATGAGCAGAGAAAAGCGACAACAAATGCACATAGGCGAGTGAGTCGGAATAAACCTGATGGATGTTGGGAAGGTCGTGGGTTTCGGGATCTTCGGGGGTGGGAAATGCAAAGAAGAAAGGTGTCAGGCGAACTGGAGACAGTGGGAAGGGGCAATGGGCCTTCCAAGTTGCCAAAATGGGTCCATATTGCTGAGAAACATGATCCTCAACACCAGCCCCAAAATCCTAACAGCCCTTCTTTGCACACTTTAGACGAACAGCCACCCCATCCCCCTGAGCTCCATTCACCACATCCGATATTTACTCCTTTGGCCAGGCAGGGCGGTGCAAAGCCCCATAGACACCCCAACTTACCACTTGTTTGGCTATTGTTAGGATTTGGGGAATGCTGTCACTCAGTAGCACTGAACTACCAACCGCTGTCCGTCAAGTGTCGCTTGCCGTCGATTGCTTGTCAACAACTGCTGCTGGCGACCGGCCAACCGCCGTCAGTTGGCGATTTACCGGCCTTTTGCAGACGGTACCGTCAGGGGCTGCTGCTGTACCGGAAGGCCACAGCGTTTGTTCGTGATTCAAACCTTTGAATTGTTGAGTAATCGAATTACTTAAATCAAAAATTGAAATAAAATAAATGAGTTGAAATAAATAAACTAAAATAGATTAAAATGAACTGAAAGGAATTAGAATAACTTAAAATAAATTCGCTTTAAAAATGGTTCTGTCTACGGTTTGTTGTTGTTTTTTTTCAAATTCTCGTTGACCTGCGCCCCGGCCACGCTCGCAGGGCAGCAAGAGATCGTCAGCAAACTGCAGATGGACGTGGGGCCGCGCCGGCTGTACGTCCTCACGACCGTGGGCTCGCAGCCGATCATCGTCACGTTCCTGCTCTACGCCGTCATCGCCGTCGAGCCCCCCCTGGCGGACGTGGGCGGGGGGACCGAGATCACCCTCACGGTCGAGGGCATCCTCTCCTCCGGCGCCGGCGCCATCCAGTGCCAGTTCGCCGAGGGCCTCACGACCGACGCCGCGTGGCTGTCGCCCGCGCGCGTCGCGTGCCGGACCCCCGCGGCCAACGCGACGTCCGAGGGCTGCGCCGGGGAGGCGCTGGAGCTGCAGCTGGGCCCCGGGCTGTACACCAACAACCGCGTGCCCCTGCGCCGCGTGGCCACGCCATCCGTCCTGCGCCTGAGCCCCCCGCGCGGGTACTACGCGCGCGCGCAGTGGGTGCGCGTCGAGGGCTACGGGTTCCTCAGCTCCGCGCAGCTCAGCTGCCGGTTCTTCGCCGGGGATCAGGTGTGCGCGCGGCGGCCGGGGGGCTGTGCGCGGCCCCGGGGGGTGTGCGGGCGGGGGCCGGAGGACGCCCGTCGAGACCGGAGTTTTTGATGTTGTCACAAAGGCGGTTCAGATGGTGGCGGGGATGCGACACGGACCGGGGGTGATGAAGTGGGGCAGCAGCCATCCAGACTGAATGGGAACCATCCAGGACAGGCCTTTGCTTAGTGGCGGGGTGATACTACACCGGGGACCTCCAAGTTCGGGCCCCTTTGATCAAGTTCATTTTTTTCCTGCGGAAAGACGTTCTGATGTGGGTGGATCTGAACCGCCTTTGTGACAAACGGAGGTGTGTGGACAGCAAAAACAGTCAAACGACCCCCACAACAACCGGCACAACCCCCAATACGCCAACTACTGGGCGCCGCTGACGCACAACCGGCACATCCCGCCACATCCAGCACAGCCCCGGCACACCAACCACTGGGCTCCGCGAACACGGAAACGACACCAGCAAGAGCACCGGCCGCAGCGGCCGACAGAACGCAGCGACCCGACGCAGCATGCGGAGGGGAGAACGGGTGACTGTCCAGGGCCCCGTAAAGGAGCAACAACCCGACGGAATGTCACACGGGGGGGGGGGTCGGCCGAAATCCGGGGGGGGGGGTTAATGCTCCCTCCCCCCCCCCCCCCCGGTATCACTAAGCAAAGGCCTGATCCAGGAATTTCCAGGAAGCATCCAGGAATCAACAACAGCCATCGTTCCATAGAATCGGATCCATCCCTTTTTGCAACCAAAACCCTGCACAAAAAGGAACACTACTGCGATACATTCTGGTGCACAAAGGGGGGCTGGCCGCCGCCCCCCCACTCCCCCTTCAAAGCCCCCCACCCACCCACCCACCCACTCACTCAAACAACGCCCTGCCCCGTGCCTTGCGTTCCGGCACTGCCCCTGTCCCCTGGTGGTGAGAGACCGACTGCCGCCGGCGCCTGGCGGACCGTGTCAGGTCCCCGCCGGCCGCTTGGGGGCACTCCCGTAGTGCAGTGGTGTAGTGCAGTGGTCAGAGGCATGACTTCCAGAGCCTCTCGTCGCGGGTTCGAGTCCAAAGACGTGCGCCGTGCACGCGTCCGCCGGCACGGACCCCCCCCCCCCCCTCGCGGACCCGGTGGCGAAGGGGGGTCGATGTCCGCGAATGGGGCTGCGGCGACCACCACAAGGCCCACGCCCACCCCCACGACAATCGACATCATCTCCCGCCTTTGGCCCTTGAGTGCGTTGGGGGGGGGGAGGGTCTGGTGCGGTCCCCCCGATGACGGGCGGTGTGCGGGGGTGTCCCTCTCAGAGTCAGGCCGACGTTCGCGGGTCTGGGCACGGTCGTGGCCTCTTGTCGCGGCACGTGTTGCGGTGACCGTGTGCCCCCCCCCACGCCATTGCCCTTTCTTCCGCCTCGTGACCGGCCCTGCGCGGACCCCCCCCCTCCGCCCTTTGGCGTGATGGTCAGCCCCGCCAGTCGCTGCCGTCCGCTTCCCACGGATCGCCAACCGCTTTGTACCCGCCAGACGTTGCCCCCCCCAACCGCTGGTCTACCCCAGGGCTGTCTCTAAGAACTCCGATTTGTTTTTGTTAAGGACAGCCCCTCAAGAACCACCAACCGCCAACCGCCACCCGCCACCAACCGCCAATCGCCACCCACCGCCAACCGCTGTTCAATAGCTTTTCCGTGGTCTTGTATCGTGCCCATGCCTTGACCATGAAGCAGAGAGCGTCCCCGCGAGCGTTTGTTTCGGTTGGTCTTACGAACCGCTTTTCTTTCTTCCCTTAATTGCGGACAGCCCTGTCCCAACCGCCGGTAACCGCCTCTACAACCGCTTCCGAAACCCCCTTTGGGCCCGTTCCCCCCTCCAGCGCATCCCCCGCCTGTCACAGTACTCCCACGCGGTCTTTGCCCCCGACGACGTGGAGTTCGTGTCCAGCACCGCCGTGCTCTGCCGGCAGCCGGACATGACGGAGGCCGGCCTAGGGCCCTTCCCCGTCCCCAGTTATCTGGAGGTCTCCGTCGATGGGCAGAAGTACAGCCAGAGTCTGAAAGAGTACGACATTGTGGGCCCGGCTGTGGGCATCGAGCCCTGGCGGGACGCCATCGCTGTGGAGGCCGGGGGGCGGAGCCCGGTGCCGGACGTCAGGGTCTTCACGACCGATCAGTGGGGCCATCAGGTGTGGGGGACGCGCGTGCGACGCGCCGTGCTGTCGCCGAGGGCCGAGGGGGAGCGCCCCGCGGGCCCGAGGCTGCGCTTTGCCGCGCGCGCACTCGGGGCCGCGCGCGCGCCGCCGCCGCCGCCGGCGGCTGTGGCGCGGGGCATGCCTGGCGACGGCTTCGGACTCGGGGGTGGAGGAGGGTGACCCCATCGGGTCATTTACCCCCCCCCCTCCCCCTCCCCCTTGTCCAAGCAACGCCGGCTCCGCCGCATGATACTTGTCGTACAAGAGGGCATAGGTCTGTCGGTGGGGGCCTATTGCTGGACATTCCTCCGTTTGATGACCAAGCAACGCCTGTGCCCAAGCAAACATGGACGTTGGTCCCGTCCAGCTTCGCACCGTGGATTTTGAATGGGTCGCGCTGTGTGCCGTGTGTGCCGTCCGATACCTGGGCTGTGAGCTGCAGGGCGCCCATGTTTTGTATCAAGGAAGCGGATTGGGGCACGATGGCCTTTGCCCTTGGGTTTCAGAATAGTACCCCCTGTCTTTCCGCATGTGCCATGCACACGCCCTTGTCCAGGCAACACCCGGCGTTGGTTCCGTCAATTTCTGGTCATTTACCGTTGCTTGGACAACGCGGGGGGGGGGGGGGGGGGGTCACTGTCCCAGTTCAGGGGTAACACGTTTGTAGCTTCTACCGGCGCACGTGGAGCCTGCAGCCGCGCAGCCAACTGCAGTGAACGTCATGGTCTTCTTGCCAAATTGTGTCTAGTGCCTGGA
>OZ038390.1:3186188-3198688 GCA_964036045.1 Eutreptiella sp. 'Long Island Sound 2002' | reverse complement strand
CTTTAATGTTTATCTCTTGGGTATGTGGGTGGGTATCTTTCAGTGGGAGATAACTGATGACGAGGTTTTTTTTTTGGAAATGCTTTCATGATGCTGTCTCTTGGCCACAAGATCTCATTTTTTGGTATGCAACCTGGCTAGCGCCGCTGGGTGGAGGGCACTCTTTCAAATGTGGGCAAGACCGAGTGTGGGCACTGCAAAAGTGAACGGCACCAACAATGTCAAACAGGATGGAGCAGGGTCCTACTGAGCCACACGCTGGACGCGGCACGTTCCTACTGAGTTCTGGCGGTGCAGGGGGGCGGGTATTACCGAGTGGCATTTGATACGGGGCCAATCGGTGCTGAGAACCAGTTCCCCTGCCGCACGCTAGTGGCATGTCTGGGGCCTGGCTGTATGACGTACCGTCATCAGTGCCTCATGGGGGCAAACGTTGACGATCGGTCGCCTGTTCCTGCCACGGTGTTGTGCCCCCCGGTGCAGCCGTGCTCTGGGCCACACTCAAAGTACTGACTGGGCTGTTGCTCTCGACCTGGAGCCGTGCGTAACTCTCCTCAGCCAGCACCCAGCCAACACTCGGCAGCAGCAGCAGCAGCAGCAGCAGCAGCAGCAGCCGTAGCAGCAGCAACCCCTTCACCACCACTAGTGCACCGCAGCGCAGTCCGCCAGTACTGCTGCCACAGCACAACCACCAGGAAAGTACAAAATCCCAAAAAAAGGCGGGACCTTGTGTTTCGGCAGCCGTGCCCCCCCCCCCCCCCCGTGCCCAACGAATGCCTCGTCCAGCAAACACTTCTGTTTGGACCGTATTTTTTGGGGACGTAATTAGTTTAAGTCCCGGGTTTAGGCACCGCATTCATTGAGTACCGAACAGCGTGTCCAACGAACACTCCCATTTGGACCGTGTTTTCTGAGGATTTTATTGTTCGCTGGACACAGGAGGGGGGGCTTGCTCTTGTGACTAGCACACCACACAACTCCATGCGCGGGGGCGGGGGGGGCATCACGAGAGAGGGAGGTGGGCCTGGGGTGCCGTTCAACCCTGGGAGAGCGGCCCCCCCCACTCTGGATGTTTCTAGGGGGGCGGGGGGTCGGGGTTCTGGGTGGGTGCCTTGATCTTGGATGGGTGGGTGCCTCAAACCCCGCCTGACCCCCTCCCCCAAAGTCTTATAAACGATGACTGGTGGGTGAGAGAGTGGGAGAGAGCAGCTGGGGTGCAGCGGGGTACCTCCCCGCTTGCGATGCATCCCTGGGCTCTAGCAGGACTCCTCATCCCGAGGGCCGTATGCTGTTGCTGCGGCTTGTTGGTGCTTTGGGTGAAGGCCCTGTACAGTAGTGGGGATGACCGCCACCGGTCATCGGGGGTGGGGCTGGGGGGGGGGGGTAGATCATCACGACAGCCCCATACAAGAGGGCAGTGTGACGACGGGGGCCGGGCAGACCTGCCACTAGCTCTGCCAGCTCAGACATGATCGGATGGAGCAGGGTCCTACTGAGCCACACGCTGGACGCAGCACGTTCCTACTGAGTTCTGGTGGTGCAGGGGGGCGGGTATTACTGAGTGGCATTTGATACGGGGCCGATCGGTGTTGAGAACCAGTTCCTCTGCCGGACGCTAGTGGCATGTCTGGGGCCTGGCTGTATGACGTACCGTCATCAGTGCCTCATGGGGGGCAAACGTTGAGTGATTGCTGTTGGGGTGCCGCGGGGACGTTGCTGAGGTGACAGACCTCTGGGGCATGGGCATGCAACGCCTGCCGCTGCCCCCCAGCCCCTGAGGCTCACCCACGCCGTTGCGAGGGATGGCGATCGTGGTGTTGCACAGCCGCCCATGCGTGCTCCACTGAAGGGGGGGTTTCGGAGGTGATGTTCAGAGAGCGCTGTACCATTTCCGCACACGCCGGAGGCAGGGGCGTAGTGGAATGGCCCCAAGGATGTGGGAGAACGGCTGCCAACCGTAGGACCCTCCCCCCCCCCCCCTGTGTTACATTCCGTCGGGTTGTTGTTTCTTTACGGGGGCCCTGGACAGTCACCCGTTCTCCTCTTCGCATGTTGCGTCGGGTCGCTGCTTTCTGTCGGCCGCTGCGGCCGGTGCTCCTGCTGGTGTCGTTTCCGCATTCGCGGATCCGCCGCAAGACCAGAGGGGCCATCGTGGGAAAAAACGAAGTGTACCGTTGGGAAAATCTGATTGGGCCATTTTTGGGACGCACACTTTTGGGTCCCAGACCCCCCCCCCTTTTAAGAGCCCAACGGGTGTGCGCATTGCGGCATTTTGTCAGTATTACGGAGGTATTTACCCCCTCCCCCCCTTTTTTTCCTTGCGGACGGCCCGGGGGGGGGGGGGGGGGCAGAGGCCAACAACAGTTTTGTGTCTCAAAATTTGACCTCCAATTTCAGGCCCCTTCAATTTAACTTCTTTATTTCGCCCGAGGGCAATTCTGCTGCTGTGGCTCGGCTGTTGGGTCGGCTGCGGCTGGCCAGGGCCCCGGTGGTGTGGGCCGCCCCCCCTCATCTCTCGCCCACCCCCCCCACCCCCCACCCGTCCGCAGGCGCCTTCACCTTCCGCGACATCGCCGTCGTCGCGCGCTACGGCGTCGACTACGCCCTCGTGTTCACGCTCGTCCCGGTCCCGGGCCTCCCGGTGGCGGACGCGCGGTCGCGGCGCATCGTGGCCCGGCCGTGCGGCCCGCGGCAGTTCTGGGTCAAGGGGCGCCTGCAGTGCGACGCGTGCCCCGCGGGCGCCGCCTGCAACGGCTCCGACGCCCTCGTGACGCGGCCCAACTTCTGGCGCTCGGGCGCCTCCCTCGACTTCTTCGCGTGCGCCGACGTCGTCGGGGAGGCGGGGCCCCCGTGCCTCGGCGGCGTCCGGGAGGGCGCGTGCTCCACCGGCTTCACGGGGCCGCTGTGCCGCGTGTGCACGCCCGGGCGCGCGGGCGACGGCTGCGCGCCGTGCCCCGAGCCGGCGATGTCGGCGCTGTACGTGATGGGCGCCGCCGCGGCGTACATGGGCCTGATCGGGTTCACCATCCTGAAGGTCCGCCCCCCGCCCCCTGCCCTGCGGGATGCTGATCTCTGACTGACTGTGATGGTCTGACTAACTGTAGTCAGACATGATGTTCTGTTTTCTGTTTCAGACACCGCGTGTGTCTTGAGGGTCAACCGGGTTTGGCATCAGGGCGGTCCTTAAGGAACCAGGTATTTGTTCTTTGTTAAGGCCCACCCCAAGGGACCACCAACCGCCAACTCCCGCCAACCGCCAACCGCCACCAACCGCTAGCGGCGACCAATCGCCAACCGCCAACCGCCACCAACCGCCACCAACCGCCAACCACCAACCGCCGCCAACCGCTAGCGGCGACCAACCGCCAACCGCCAACCACTACCAACCGCCACCAACCACCAATCACCAACCACCAACCGCTGCCAACCACCACCAACCGCCACCAACCGCCAGTTGCCAACCGCCAACCGCCAGTCGCCGCCAACTGCCAACCACCAACCGCCACCAGCCATGGTTGAACATAGGGACTGCCCGCGGGCTTTTTTGGGAAATCAGTGTAACGGAACATTTTTTTTTTCCATTAAGGACCGCCCTGTTTGGCATAGCGAATGAAGATGCACTCAGGCAAATCTACGGCGGAGCGCATTGCCTCTGGTTTGCATTGGTCTGTTTTGTAATCAGGTCTCACCCCCCCCCCCCCCCCGCGCGGGATCCCCCTCCGATGGAAGGCGTGTGCCCCGCCGACCCGCCGCGTGGCGAGCCTGGTGAGGGAGGCAACCCGTGAGCCCATAAGGCTCTCTCTCTTTGGGCGAGGAGAGAACAGCCCGAAGCCCTGCGGATCCCCCTCCGATAGAAGGCCCTAGACGCAGCTTCACGCGTACACAGTTGTACCCAAGTGTAGAGGAAGCGCGTGCGCGCGCCCCCCTACCCCGAAAAATGATAAATTTGTGCGCGCGCGCGCACTCCACTACCCCGAAAAAGCCGCCAAACGTCATCAACGTCGCGTACGAAAGCGTATCCCCAAACACTCCAACTACAGCCCGCGTAAAGAACACGCACTGCGCTCGTTTGAGGCCGCCGCTGATGCCCAGCGAGCGTGCCAACAGGCAATTTGTTTGTTACCGCGGACCTCTGAGGCTTCACCAGCGCCTGCAACGGAGCGAACAGCGGCGCTCCTTGCGGGGGCTGAGGAGTGCAGTGCCTGGCTCGCGTTTCTGAATGCGCTGCTTTGCACTCGCATGTTCGTCATGTCTTCCACTTCCGACCAGTTCATCACCCAATCCGGGACTCACCCCCCCCCCCTCCCGCGGGACCGGGGGGCGGGGGCGGGGCCGACCCGGGGCTTGAGACTCAAGTAGAGTGACATGGGGGGAGGGGGGGGGCTTCGAGGGGCATGTCTTTTATCAACGAGAAGTTTCTTGTTTTGTTTCCCTGAGGACAAGCCCGTCGGGAGACCTGGGCCGGCAGCGGGGCACGGCTTAGGGGCGTTTCTTACCGATACTGTCGGGGGGGGGGGGGTCAGAGGTCAAAACAAAAAAGATGGTGCACCTAAAACCGACCTCCCCCGGCCCAGCCCCAGTCCCCGCTCCCCGGCGCAGCCCCCGCCGCGCGCCCTCCCCGGCCCAGCCCCCGCCGCCGCGCCCGCGCGTCGCCCAGGCCTTCCGCACGGACCCGGCGGACAAGAAGCAGCTGTTGGGACTCATGTTCAAGATCGGCGTCACGCACCTGCAGACGGTCGGCATCATCAAGGGGCTGTTCCCCGACGTCTTCGCCAACGTCTTCGCGGTGGGCGGGGAGGCGTCCAGCATCCGCCTCCCGGCCGCCAGCCTCCGCTGCGCCGCGCCCGCGCTCGACACCTTCGGCGTGTTCTACGGGAACATGCTGCTGCCGGCCCTGGCCCCCGTGTTCGTGGCGTGCGTGATGGCGTACGACCGGACGCTGGGGTGCATGCACTGGGCCCGGCAGGTCCACATGCACCCGGAGCAGCGCCAGAAGGCCCGCTTCCGGAGCTTCACCAAAGGTCTTGGGGGGGGCGGGCCGGGGGCCGGGGGACGGGGCGGGCGTTCGGGACGGTGTTGGCGATGGTTGAGATCCCCCCGCCCCAAAAAATAAGAAGTAGTTCTTAATTTTGGTCCAGCTGGTGGCGGTATCAGTGGTGGTTCTTATTTTTGGGGTGGTTCCTATTCAGTTTCTTGCCCATGACACCTCCAAGAGAGTCCGCGGTGGTTCTTATCTTTGACAAACTCCCCGGAAACCCCGAGGTGGTTCTGATTTTTGGGCTGGTGCTTATTTTTGGGGTGGTTCGAGGACATCTAGGCACCCGACCGTGTAGATGGCGTGGTCTACCCAAGAAAGAATTTTGAAGTGCCGCCATCTACGGCCCTGAGTTGAACAGAGATGGTCCGTCAGGGAGGGAGTTGAGAGCCAGAGAGGGCATTGAGGGGTACCCGCACGAGACGAAGACTCCCTCTGTTTCCGACGGATGCCCCTCTCAACAATGACACCGACACCCACGCCCACGCCCACGCCCACTTCCACACCTCGTTCAACACCTCCTTCAGCGCCAACATCAACTCCCACATCCCCACCTTCACCCAGTCACACCTACGCCGACGCCCACATGCTCAGCGGTTGGCACACCTATCGAGGGCCTCCTTCACCAACACGGGGGGGGAGGGACTTGCTTTAATTTTCATTCTGACGGGGGGGGGACCCCTCCCCCCTGGACCCCCTCCCCCCCTCCCCTGGACCCCCTCCCCCCCTCCCCCCTCAGCTCAAGTGCAGCTGAAAACCTGGGTTTTGGGAACTTTTTTTGGTGACGGGGAAAAAATTTCTCGGCGCACACCACACACTGTTTACTTATCGTTTTATGTGTACTCTGCGTTCCTTGTCTTGCAGATTACCATGATCCAACGCTCGTTGTCAGTGTATTTCTGCTCCCCAGTCCAACCGTCGCCACGCGCAAAACGCAAAGACGTAATCGACGCGCTGCTTTATTTTAGGTTTAAAGATAGGATCACTGGCCGGAAGAGACAAGAAGCATACAATGAGGCACAAAAGGCATGTGCCACACTGTTTTTGAATGTGCCAATGGCAACACTTGTCTGATGTCTCCCATTCAGGCAGTGACTCAGATTCCTCATCATCATCAGGTTCCAGCTCCACTTCCACTACAGATGGAGGCTCCAGTTCAGGGGAGTCTATGAGATGGTGAATGTCCCGCTTTGTTGTATTTGTTGTGTGTTGATTAGATGAGGGAACCCTGAATTGACCTGCAATGATGAATTAGCTTTGTTTGCTACCAACAAGATGACATTTCCATGTGCTGAGTGGTTCGTTGCCCAATAAATTTTCTGTTCCCTGTGGACTAGGTACGTTCCGAGAGGGGGGGGGGACCCCTCCCCCCTGGACCCCCTCCCCCCCTCCCCTGGACCCCCTCCCCCCCCCCCTCTCATGCAAGTCCCTGGGGTGGGGGGGGACGCCTGCAGCCCCCAGGGATTCCAAGAGAGCATGGCAGAGGTTCATTTGGCCGTAAGCCTACAACATCTGTGCCTCTCCTGCCCTCCCGCCTTGGCAGTCCCCCATCCTGCTTCACCTCCCAGCCCAAGCCTTCCCCCAGCCGTCCCACCAACCCCCGCTCCCCCCCCCCCTTGGACCATGCCGGTAATGCATGGTGTCTTTATCCAACACTGATTGCTGATGTCTGACTGACAGCTACTGACTGTGATTGTCTGACTAAGTGTAATCAGACATGATGTTCTGTTTTGTGTTCAGACACAGTGTGTGTCTTGAGGTCCAACCAGGTTTGGCATAGATAATAAAGATGCGCTTATGCCTTACTGTGGAGTGCATTGCCTCTAGTTTGCATTGGTCTCTTTTTTAATGAGCCCCCCCCCCCCCCCGGGCCCACTCACCTATATCCCCTGGCCGACCGATATGCAGAGTCGTCGGGGCAGCCATCGTGCTCCACCCCAGGCCTCTTGTGAGCCTTAGGATCAGCCACCAAATACAAATCCGCCCCCCTCCCCAAAAACAAAATGGCGGGGGGAATCCCCCCCCCCCCCGAGAAAGGCACGCCATGAGGGTTTTTCATACCCTCCCCCTTTTTTGTTGGCAACCATGTTTTATGCCATTTTGCGCATGGAGGTATTGCAACATGGCTGTACATGGTGGCCGAAATTACTACCAAGATGGTCCGAACTCCTACCCAGATGGCCCAGATTCCTACCCAGATGGCCCACATTCCTACGGACACAGCCCAGGACAGAAGGATAAGAATTTGTGTTGGCATGACTGTGAAATGACGAAAGACTTACATCTGCACCTCCGGTGTGGCCATTGGTGACCCACACAACCACAAACATGTACGCCGCTTGAGGTAACACCCCATCCTTTTGTCGAGCTTCGGAATTCTACGCCATTTCTCATGGTGTCACGCTTTGCACCCCCCGGGCCTTTGGGGAGCAAGTGTCTTCTTGGCTTCTTCTGGGGGTGATGTCCGGACAGTCTCGGTCGGGTTTTGAGGGGGGAGGGAGTCAACAGAGCCCCTTCAGACGGGGGTGAGCATGGGTGAGGGGGCTCCATTGCTCCATCGCCCCCTCCCCACCCCCCTCCCGCAGCCCCCCTGCGGCGGTGGTGGGTGTGTCAACAGCGCCGCTGATTGACCGGGGGTGAGCACAGGGCACCTCCTTCCTCCGATGCGCCAGACACGGGCAAGGCCTGCCCTCCCAACGCCAGTCTCCCCTCGCAACTCCATCTTTGCTCAGGCCGCTCCTTCTTCCAGATCCTCCTCGTGACCCTCAGTGTGATCCTCTACTTCCTCTACCCCACGCTGATGCTCCAGAATGCCCAGCTGCAGGTCAGCACACGTGCACGCGTGCAGGGGGTGGTCTTCCCGTCGTGATCCGTCCAAACGGACGTCGCACCGCTGTGCACAACAAGCAGCAGCAGCAGCATCAGAACCCCTGCTGCAGCAAACAGCAGCTGCCAGAAACACCAGCGGGCAGGTAGAAGCACCAAGAAAACAAAACTGGGGTTTTTGTTGTTTTTCTTTTTGGCAGGGGGCAGCCAGAAGATTCAGGGGGGCACGCGGCCAGTCAAGGGGATAGGGGAATTTTCGTTTACTAAGTTTTACCTCACCTCTACTAAGTTTTACCACATTTAACTAAGTTTCACCACATTTTACTAAGTTTCACCACATTTTACTAAGTTTCACCACATTTTACTAAGTTTCACCACATTTTACTAAGTTTTACCTCGTTTCTACTAAGTTTTACCACATTTTACTAAGTTCCACCACATTTAACTAAGTTTTCCCTCGTTTCTACTACGTTTTACCACATTTTACTAAGTTTTACCTCGTTTCTACTCAGTTTCACCCTATTTTACTAAGTTTTACCCCGTTTCTACTCAGTTTTACCACATTTTACTAAGTTTTACCACATTTTACTAAGTTTTACCTCGTTTCTACTCAGTTTTACCACATTTTACTAAGTTTTCCCTCGTTTCTACTTAGTTTTACCAAATAGCCCAAGAAATTGGGGGGGGGCGGGGGGCAACAACACGGAGTAAGCCACTCAGGTAAGAGGCACTTCATGCTCATAATGCTTGGGTCAAGTCACATCATGTACCCCCTCTCCCCCTTCCCTCCAGCATCACGTTTGTCAGAGTAGGGGGTCAGGTGAAGGCTGCTTGGCCGCTGCTTGCCGGTGTTGAAGTCATGCTTCTTGGGCCTCGCCTCCTTTGGTACCCCAATGAGTGCACCTATTGGTAAAGGATGCCGCAGGACGGTGGATGGGGCCCGCGCCCTGCGCACCCAATGGCTGTGTTCCGCCATGGATGGTTGACACACACACTCATGTGCCCGCTGTCGCCTCCTCAAGTGGAGATGGCATTGGCTTGATGGTTGTGGCGATTGTTGTGACAGCTTGGGCTTGGGTGTATGAGCCCCATTCCGAGGACCACTCGGTGATACACCAGTGCACGATCAGGCGTGTTCCCAACCGGCGGGTCCGGGTTTCGGCCGATTTTGGCGATGCGCAATTGGGATGTTACCGGGTACCGGGATGGTAACGCGATCATACCGCGATGGTCACGGAGGAGATCGAAGATGCGAATGTGCCACTCGACCAGCGCCGGGAGTAAACCCGGGGCCTCCAAACACTCCTACAAAACGCATGGTTGAGAGCCCGCACACGGGGTCCATTGATACCACCGGATGCCCATGTGCGAGCTCTACGTTCTTGTCCTCCGGGAAAATTCGCTGAAAATGCATGTAGCCCCGGGAAATCGCGATTTATTGCATTTTTGGCTTCCGCCGCCAGAGAATTCTTACAAGCGCCAGGCCTCTTGGTTTTTGCTCAAGAGCACAAATCTGTTGGAATTTTTCGATTTGGAGCCGAAAGCATGTGATGACCCTCCCGGGAACCGTTCTGGTACCATCCCGTGACTCCCCAGTGACTGCTCGGCACCATCCCATTATTAACATCACGTCCCATCCGGTCATCTTACCGTTTGGGGGGCCCGAGGACTTGACTCCTCCGCCCATGGGTCCAGGTACAAATCGCGTGGTGACGATGGTACTTTGGTGGATGGGGCCCACTCCCCGACACGCCAGCGCAGGACCGGGTGTGGTCCCGGTCGTCGATGTCGATGGACCCCGGGTTCGACCGCACGCCCTCTGGGGAGGCCTGCGGGCGCTTGTCGGGACCGTCGGGGGAGCAACACCCGCCATGCCTCAACCCCCAGACCCCCCCAACCCCCCGTTGGATGAGCCCTTCCCGTCGGCGACCAGCCTCCGGATGGACCGCAGTCGAGTCCTTCGTCGTCTGCGGATCGGCGGAGCGGATGCGGTTATTGGGACCCGGACCCCCGCCCTCTTGGCCCCCACCGCCCCCCACTCGCCACGGCTCTCAACCTCCATTCAGACCATCGGCCGACGATGAAGTGCCCCAACGGCAGGTCACTGGGGGGCGGGTCCCTGACAGAACCTGCACAGCCAACGGGGGGTCGGAGGTGACGACCAGGGCTCCGTTTGACAACTCGGCACCACTAGAAGGTGGGCGGTTGGGGGGGAGGGGGGGTCCCACCCCAACCCCACAACCCCTTCAAAGGTTGGACCAAATTTTCTTCCGGGCCTTCGGCCAATCAAAAATTTGCTCTGGCGCACTTGGCCCCAGTTAGTTTAGAGGTAATTTTTCTTATTATGTAAAATATTGTTCTTATTTTATAAAATTGGTTTAGACCAAAAAATTTTCTTGTTGTATAAGATATTGTTCTTATTGTATAAAACTAGTTTAGACCAAAAATTTTCTTCGGCGCCTCTGAAAACTCAGCACCACCGGGGGTGGTGGTGTGGTGTGGACAGAGGTGTGTGGACAACAAAAACAGTCAAACGACCCCGGCAACAACCAGCACATCCTCAATACGCCAATTATTGGGCGCCGCTGACACGCAAACGGCACATCCCGCCACATCCAGCACAGCCCCGGCACACCAACTACTGGGCTCCGCGAACGCGGAAACGACACCCGCAAGAGCACCGGCCGCAGCGGCCGACAGAACGCAGCAACCCGACGCAACATGCGAAGGGGAGGACGGGTGACTGTCCAGGGCCCCGTAAAGGAGCAACGACCCGACGGAATGTCACACGGGGGGGGGGGGGGGGGCTGGACCCACCCCCCATAGGCCCACCCCCCTTTAAAAGGAGCAACCAACGGCGATTGGAGGTGGCGACACAACCGCCGTCAACTGACGGCAGTTGGTGGCCCCCCGACGGTTGTGGGTGGGCCTCCCGGGGGACGTGCACTACCCCGTGCGCCCCCCCACGTCCCTCTCGGCCCCCACCAGGACTGCGCGGAGTACGACTTCGGCGCGGGGCAAGGGCCCCAGAGCTTCCTGGTGACCGACTTCTCCGTCGACTGCCTCGGGCCGGCGTACCGGCGGGTGCAGTTCAGCAGCTTCGTGTTCATCTGCGCGTACGGCGTGGGCATCCCCCTGGCCTTCGTCCTCATCGGCGGGTTCCTGCGGCGCCTGGGGGACCACTTGGAGCTGCAGGCGTTCGGGTTCCTCATGACCGGCTTCAAGCGGCAGTACCGGTACTGGGAAACCCTGAACATGATCCGGAAGGTGTTGTGATCGGGGCTGGGATGGGACTTAGAAAAAACAAATTTGAAAAAAAAATTACTGTGCTCTGAAACTTAGTAACAAGACATTTTCTTACCGAGTTTTTCCGTTTTTTTATTCGGTTGCAATTATTTAGTAAAAACCAGGAAAAAAAATTTTCCTCGAGTTAAAAGTTTAGGAAAAAAAACAAGATTGTGACGAAGGAAGGTACCCGACCCTCGGCAAACGGCGGCGGAATTCGCCTCGTCGTTGGCACGCCCCAGTGGCCTCTGGAAAGGGGTACCGCGGCGTCCATGCATCGAGTCCCTTCCTTCGCTTCGGGGGGCCAACAATGTGCGTGGGAGGGCGGGGGCACTGTTCAGGGGCGCAGGGGCTGGGGGCGGTCTGCCGCTGAGTCCTCAAGCATTGGCTTCCAAATCGCGAATTCCGCGCCTCAAAGTCGCGAATGGGAGTTGAGGATGGCGCTGCGTCGGTCACCACCGACGCCGCGCGCGCACCACCGGGGGGTGACGTCCCCCACCCACGAGCCCTGCATGTTCTCTCCCCTGCCCTCTCCACTTTACGCAATGCCCATGCCCCGATTCGGCACTGCGCATGCGACGCCGCGCGCACGCGGCCGCGTCCGACGCGGCGCAATGCAAACACCAGAAATGTGCTCCGTCGTTCACAGTCGACACCCTCCCCGGGACGCCCAGCACACCCCCCTTCCCCTCCTCCCCCCGGGCGCAGGATAGTGCCACTTGGCCCAGACCTTCGTCCCCCCCGGTCCCAAACGTGGGGGCCCTGAGACGGCGGGGGGGATGCAGCCGCTTTGCCTCCTCCCCCTCCGGTCACGGGGCCGAGGCCTCCGCAGTCACCAAACGGGGGGATCAGCGGTGGAGGGATGCCCCCCCCCCCCCCCGGCAAACGCATGAGGCCGGACTGAGTAGGTCTGGGATGAGGTCAGGGTCCTGCTGATCAATCAATCGATGGCCATGGCCTTTGCCCCAGTGATGTATTAGAACGGCCGTACACCGTAGGAGGAGCCCCCCCCCCCCTCCTTTGCCCCCCCCCCCCCCCCAGACGTAGCCCCCCCCAGAAGGCGCTTCAGGGCCCAAGATAGTGCGCACCGGCTGGTCCGGGATTCCCGGGGTCTGCACTCAGACTGTGGTCCGTGCGTCGCGCGCGCACCAAATGGGGGGGACGAGATCCCGCACCCGCGCCGGGGCTGTCTTTGAGAACCCCAATCTTTCTTTTTTTTTTCCGTCAAGGGCAGCCCCCAAGGACCACCAACCGCTTACCGCCAACCGCCACCAACCGCCAACCGCCCACCAACCGCCAACCGCCAGCCATTGTTCAACACTGTTTCCGTGGTCTTGCGTCTTGCCCATGTCTT
>OZ038390.1:2939407-3185988 GCA_964036045.1 Eutreptiella sp. 'Long Island Sound 2002' | reverse complement strand
GGCAACAACCAGCACATCCTCAATACGCCAACTATTGGGCGCCGCTGACACGCAAACGGCACACCATGCCACATTCAGCACAGTCCCAACACGCCAACCACTGGGCTCCGCGAACGCCAAAGCGACACCAGCAAGAGCACCGGCCGCAGCGGCCGACAGAAAGCAGCGACCCGACGCAACATGCGAAGGGACGAACGGGTGACTGTCCAGGGCCCCGTAAAGAGCAACAACCCGACGGAATGTTACACAGGGGGGCAATGGGGCCTCGCGCCCACGGAAACGCGGCGAGGCATGTGGGGGACGACCTGAACGCCGAGGGGAGTGGGCAGCAACAACCGTCAAACGGCCCCGCAACCTCCAGCACAGCCCCGGCACACCAACCACTGGGCCCCGCTCACGCGGAAACAACACCAGCGGGAGCATCGGCCGCAGCGGCCGACAGAACGCAGCGACCCGACGCAACATGCGGAGGGAAGAATGGGTGACCGTCCAGGGCCCCGTAAAGAAACCGCAACCCGACGAAATGTCACACAGGGGGTGCGCCGAACATGGACCCCGAGCCCCCTCCGCTCCGGCGCACTGCGCCACGCCGCACCGCACCGGACGCCACCGCGTTGTACCGCGGGCCCCCGCGTGCGGCAACGGGGGGAATGGGGACGACATTGAAATGTTGGCGTAGGTGCGGGTGTGGCTGTGATGGGGGGCCTGGCCTGGGGGCGATGGGAGGATTGGGTGCCCGGATGGGGCGGGTACCCCCCGGCGGTGGGGGGGGGGTGGGGGGGGGAGGGACGGGGGGGGGGCTTTGAAAATGTTGTACATATCCGTTTGGGATCTTTGAGGAGTTGTGTGGTATGTTCTCACAACTTCTCCGGGATCGCCGCACGTGTTGTGTGGTGGCCTGGGACTGGCTCTGTCGGGGGTTCTGGATGACGTTGCTCCCGGTGCTCCCCATGTCCCCATCCCATGAACAGGGCTCCTCGGCACCACTGGGGCAAGGGGAGGGGGGGGGGGGGCACCGCCCTGGACCCCCGCCCCCTAAAAGATTGGGCCCCATTTTCTTCTGCGCGTTCAGCCAATCACAAGTCTTTTTTGGCGCTTCCGGCGCCTCTACAAACTCAGCACCACCGGAGGGGGCGGGCGGGGGGGGGGGGGGGGGGCTGGACCCAGCACAACCCCCAATACGCCAACTATTGGGCGCCGCTGACGCGCAAACGGCACATCCCGCCACATTCAGCACAGCCCCGTCACACCAACGACTGGGCTCCGTGAACGCGGAAACGACACCAGCAGGAGCACCGGCCGCAGCGGCCGACAGAACGCAGCGACCCCGACGCAACATGCGAAGGGGCGGACGGGTGACTGTCCAGGGCCCCGTAAAGGAGCAATGACCCGACGGAATATCAAACGGGGGGAGGGGGGGCTGGACTCCCCCACTGATCTCCTCAAAAGGCACCCATGGGCACCAACACAGACGCCATTCGGCACCCTCCAGGTATTCACAACAGTGCGGTAACTGTACACCCCCCCCCCTGCGCGGTGGCCTTGTAGCCCCGAGTTCAACGCAGGGGAGTCCCCCCCCCCCCATTTTGCAATACCCCCCCCCCCCCAATGGGGGGGACCGTCACTTGGCCCAAAAAGCACAGGAAACACTGGGCACCGAAGGCGCCGAAGAAAAATTGTAGGTGACACTGGAACTGGGGTTGGGGGGGACCTTCACTTGGGGACCCCCCCCCCCTCATGACTGACAGCCACTGACTGTGATTGTCTGACTAATGTAGTCAGACATGATGTTCTGTTTTCTATTTCAGACACAGTGTGTGTCTTGAGGGTCAACCGGGTTTGGCATAGAGAATAGAGATGCACGTACGCCTGACTGTAGAGTGCATTACCTCTGGTTTGCATTGGTCTGTTTTTTTAATTAGGTCACACCCCACCCTCATGTGATGGCAGCACAGCCCCAACACACCAGCGACGGGGCTCTGCGAACGCGGAAACGACACCAGCAAGAGCACCGGCCGCAGCGGCCGACAGAACGCAGCGACCCGACGCAACATGCGAAGGGAAGAACGGGTGACTGTTCAGGGCCCCGTAAAGGAACAACAACCCGACGGACTGTCACACAGGGGGGCACCGGCCTGACATTGGGAGGGGGCATTACGAAGGGGGCGGGGGGTAGTACGAGAGACGCCCCGACAGGTCTGCCACAGTACCGCCGGGCGTGGACGCACCCCCATCCCATGCCATCCCCCCCCTTGTGCCACCGCCCACTCCTCTTCGAAGTGATGTGCCTGTGGGCGGCGGCCATCCAGTGGCTCTTGGGTCGGTCTACCGCAGGACCCCCGCATCCATTTGGCTTGGCTCAACCTTCATCGGGTCTCCCCCCCCCCCAACCCCCACGTCCTTCCGCGGCGGCCGCCGTGCGCAGCGGCCACGCCCACGGGCGGCCCGCGCTGTTCCTGACACCACTTTTTTGGACGGAGTTGTTGTCAACGGCTGTGGGACGAGTTGTGGTGCCCGCGGGACATGCGTTCGGACGTGGGGCACGCATTTCGATGCGTGGGGGATGGCGATGGAGGCGGGCGGGACACAAACCGGGGGGGGGGGGGGTCGAGGACCCGCCGAGGGCCGAGGGGGAGCGCCCCGCGGGCCCGAGGCTGCGCTTTGCCGCGCGCGCACTCGGGGCCGCGCGCGCGCCGGCGGCTGCGGCGGCTGTAGCGCGGGGCATGCCTGGCGACGGCTTCGTGCCCGACTCGGGAGTGGAGGAGGGTGACCCCATCGGGTCATTTACGCACGCCCCCCCCTCCCCCTTGTCCAGGCGCGCAATGTTGCGCACCGTTTCGCGATTTCGCAATTTTCCATGATTCTTCCGCAATTGCTCTGCGCGTATCCCCCTCGCGTACGTGTTGGTGCCCTGTGTGTCCCCTGTGCAGAGGTGTTGCTCGTTGAGGCTTTGGGGGGTTGGGGTACCGCACAGCGATTTTCCCGCAATTTCCTGCAATTCTTCGCAATTGGATTTGACACTCCCTGACCCCCCCCCCCCCAACTCCCCCGCGCAAATGTAGGCAAGTGCGGATGCCCACGGGAGGACATCCCCGATGAAGATGTGCGCGCGGCCGTCGTGTGTGCCTCTTCCCGGGTGCCGTGGAGCGCGCGCGGCGTGAGGGCGTTGCTCATGTTCCGGCGAACCGCCCGGTGGACAGCGGTTCCGCAGCCCCCAAAGTCTCGTGTTGTGTCGTCTGCGTTGGCGTCTGGGGACGGGTACTGGGCCACACCACCGCCGGCGTAATGCCCCACAAAGCGTGCCCTTGTTTACCATTCGCAGGTGTCGGCTACCGTACAACAAGGGGCTCTGTACTGAAAAGGAAGGCCAATTATACCAATGGGCCAATGGGGGGATGATGTGTATACGTTTAGGGCCGCCTCGTGTAGATGGTCTGAACTCAGGGTCTGGACTGTGGTATGGCCTTTCGTAAAACAGAATAGGGCCCGAAATGCTCGATTTTTCGCAGCCCAGAAAATTCCTCCGAAGATTCCTCCGGTCGCACCAGGGGTGGATATAATAGTGACGACATTACCAAGGTGGGGGTGGGCGGGGGGGGGGGGGGGGCTGTTGAGCCAGGAGGCAGTGATGACGCAATGACGATTACGATTACAATTGGCTCAGGTACTTCAGGCAAAGATGATTCGGAATTGCAAGCCATTTTGGCAAAATGTGTCAAGAAATGATTGCACTGTGTGGACTGTCTTCATGGGATATACCAACCCCTGTGCAATGTATTGTCTTGTGTTCAGGGCTGGCAGGTTGGCTCAGTAGTACAACGGTATATGCACAGGCTCATAGATTGATTGTCCTGGGATGAAATCCAGGGTATCACCTGCTTTGGTGCCTTTTTGGGCCATCAGTCCTCTTGTAAAACTGCTGGCAAAATTGCTAGGTCAGTCAAACGGGTAAATCGTAATCGTAATCGTCATCGGGGGGGCGGGGGCTTGGGGGGGGGACCCCCCCCCACACTATATCCACCCCTGGGTCGCGCAACCGGGCCAGCCGAGCATTGCGGGCCCTTAGTTCCTTTTTGGGGTAGAAAAGGACGGAATTCCACCTTTTTTCTAGGCCTAGAAAATTCGAACTTCGTTCTTTCCACAATAAAAAAAAACAAACAAGTGTTCGCTCCCTTTTTCAAGAATTTGTTACCGCGTCCGTTGCGCCGGAATGTGCGGCTGCAGACGTCGCCGTGCACGTTTTCCTCCGCCCCCCCTCCCCCGGCACACGGGACGGGGGCGGTCGCTGGACACACCGCAGGGGCCGGGCGGAGCAGGGCTGCACTGCACCGGCGGACCCAGGCCGCAGCCCTAGTCCATTTCAGGCTTTGTTTACCAGGAATTGACACGCCCGGGGGAGGGGGGGGGGTCTGGGGGGAGTCTGGGGGGGGCGTCTGGGGGGGTCTGGGGGGGTCTGGGGGGGGGGGGGATCCCACAAAGCGCCGCCTCTTCAAACTTGATTTTCCCTCAGCCAAATTTTGGGTCGAGATTTCTTTTTGGGCGGGTGGGTCTCAGAGCCAAAGGACCCCCCCGTCTTATCCACAACGCCTGGTCCATGTGTTGTCAGGCGACGACGACGACGAGGACGACCGACCCCGTTCGGATCTGGACCCCCAGGCCCTCGCCGAGCTCATGCGGGACCACTACACCACCCAACGCTCCGTCCTCGACCGGTCCGCCAGCGCCCCCGGCGTCCTCCTGACGTCGCCGCGCTATCCCCCGGCCGCCGACCCCGCGCCGGCCCCCGCCGGCCCCGCCGACCCCGGCCTCCTCTCCCCCGACTTCAGCCCCCGGGGGCGCCGCGCGCGCCCCGGCAGCCCGGGCCCCGCGCCGGCGGCGGAGCTGCTGAGCCGCCTCGACAGCAGCGCGTCCCACTTCGACAGCGACTTCGACCTGGACTTTGGGGAGGCGGCCTCCTCCTGCTTCACCAGCCCGAGGGCGCACGCCCCGGGGGCCCACGCCGGCAGCGCCACCGCCGGGTCGAGCCCCCCCTCGCCCCTCGCCCCCCCCCCGCACGCCCTCCTCCATCCCCCGCCCCCGCCCCCCGTCGCGGACCGCCCCCCGGCCCCCGGCCCCGGCCCGGACCGTTCGCGAGAGTGCGGGACCCCCGACGCCGGCTCCGCGCCCCGCAGCCCGGCCCCCGGCTCCGCGGGGTCGGCCGCCTCCCTCGCCGGCCCCGGCCCCGCGGGGCTGCACGCGGCCACATACGCCGCGCCGGCCGGGCCGTCCCGGTCGCTGGAGGGCGACGGCGGGACGCCGCGCGCGCCCCTGTCCGCCCCGTCCTCCACCCTCACGCTGACTTTGGGCAGCCTCCACAGCGACTCGACCTACGCTCTGGGCCCGGACTCGCCGCGTGCGACGGGGCTGGGGACCTCCCGCCGCCAGAGTGCCGCTGCGGAGGCGCAGGTGTGTGCATGGGGGGGGCGTCGAGTGGTCCAGAGAATGCACAGGACAAGGGTGTGCCTCCCCCCTCTGGGGCAGGGGGGGTAATGCAGGGATGCAGTAGAAGGGAAGGGGCCTCCGAGGCGGTTCCAGAGGCGGTTAGGCAGGCGGTTGGAGGAGGTTCCCAAAGCCGTTGGGGGCGGTTACTGTCGGTTTCAAATGCCATCGAAGACGGCACTTGCCGTTGGGGGGACAGTGGCTGGGCATAGGCTGGGCGCCCTGGGGGGGGGGGCGGGGGGCAGGGGAGCCACCGGTGCACGCAGGGGATCAGGCACACAGGGAGCCAACCCTGGGGCCCCTGCGGCACAGCGCCGATGTTCGTCTGCGCCTGGGGGATCCAGCACCCAGTGGGCCACCGCTGGGGCCCCTGAGGCTCCCTGTGGAAAGGAATGGTGGGCCAGGCAAGGGAAGGAACCTCCGACAAAACCGGGGTGGGGGCAGAACCAAGGACGACGGCGCGGTCACAGTGCAGCGTAAATCACCCGGGACACCATGCGGAGCAGGGCACGTGGGGCTCACGCACACGGAAACGCAGCGAGGCAGGTTGTGGACGGCCTGAGGACGGAGGTGTGGGGACAGCAAAGACAGTCAAACGACCCCCACAACAACCAGCACAACCCCCAATACGCCAACTACTGGGCGCCGCTGACGCGCAAACGGCACATCCCGGCACATCCAGCACAGCCCCGGCACACCAACGACTGGGCTCCGCGAACGCGGAAACGACACCCGCAGGAGCACTGGCCGCAGTGGCCGACAGAACGCAGCGACCCGACGCAACATGCGAAGGGAGGAGCGGGTGACTGTCCAGGGGTACCCCCCCCCCCTTCCAATGCCCCTCCGCATGTCCCTCAACGGGATTCGACCTCCGGACGCCACGCCCGACCTTTACGCCCGACCACCACTGCGCTGTGGGAGTACCCTCCGGCGGTTGGCAGGTGACCAACGGCATTTGCCTGTTCACAGGCGGTGTTGGCGCTTGCCCCCCCCCCCCCGGGCCTGTACAACACTGCGTCTGTCTCATGGCATACCGCCCCCCAGGCCTGCGATGGGGCGTGTTCGGACCCGGTGGGGCTGCCCAGCACCGCTCCCGGAGCAGGTGGCTCAGGGCCTGTGCTCCAGGCAAAGGGGCCGTGGTCTCGAATCCAAGTCCTGCAGCACTCCCCCTCCACTTTGGAGTACGTACACCCCCCCCCCCCCACTCGCCACCTGGCCAACGGCGAAGGCAGTTGCCCTCCTCCGTGTGGACTCGACACGGAGCAGTGAAACAGGGAAAGTCCGGGGGCTCTGTTGGCATAACCGACCAAGGGAAAGGAAAGGGAAGGAGTGGTGAGGGGCCGATGGGCACCATGGCCTACGGAGGGAAAGGCCATGGGAAAGGCCATGGGAAAGGCCAAGGGAGAGGCCAAGGGAAGTAGAGAGGGAAGGATAGGACAAGGAGGAAGAGGAAGGGCGGTGAGAGGCCGATGGGCGCCACCGCCGATGAAGGGAAAGGGTCAAAGGGAAGGGCAGCGAATGGCGATCGGCCGATAGGCGCCGCCCGCTGCAGACGAGAACAATACACCAAAGGAGACATGCCAAACCCCCCTCCACTGGCTGTGGTATACCTCAACGGCTGCAACCGCGTCGGCGTCCATTGCTGCGTAATCCCCGCCAACCACCCCAGTGCAGAGAGGCAGTTGCTGTTGGTCAGGGGCCTTCTGTCTTGACCGGGGGATTCCCACCCACAACCCACTTGATCGACGAACATGCTCCAGTGGAACGCCTTTGCCGCAGTTGATCCCACAGCGGTCTGAGAATTTCACCTCTGGCGTGTCAATATCCACACCGCCTCCAATGCCACCGCCAGAGGGACGGGCCGGGGGGGGCAGGGCCTGCCTGCAGGGGGCTCCAGCACAGCCGTCCCGTGGGGCTGGCCCCGCTGCAGCCCATGCCCCGGGGGGTGCCACGCCATCCGATGCCCAGACCCCGAAAGTCTCAACGATGCACCCGGCATTTCTCGGTACTGGGGGCGCTGGGTGGGTGGTTGGTTGCTGGGGGTCACCCTCACACTGGCACGGGGTAAGGGTTTGCAAATCTGACGGTCCCTTGCACAATGCGATCCCCCCACCAACCGCCAACCGCCAACCGCCAACCGCCACCAACCGCCAACCGCCAACCGCCAACCTTTGAAGTAGAGAAGGTCCCATGACCACAAAGCAGAGAGCGTCCCCGTGAACGTTCTTTTCTGTTGGCGTTGCGAAAGTCTTTTTTTCCTCCTTCAGCACAGTCCTGCGTGCAGCCTGATGGCGTCAGCAGCCTCCAGCACGTGTTACGGGCGACCCTTAGGACCTGATTACGCCCGTACCCCTGTTTGGAGGCCGCTGGGAATCGCGTTCTGTGACAAATCGTTGACTGGTTTACGGGCAACTCCTTACAAGCCGCGGCGCCGCCGCGCCCTTCGCCGAATGCGCGCCCGCTCCACCAATTTCTTGACGGCACAGCGACGGCCTCCGACGCAAAGCAAAGCCACATCCAATCGGGGCTGCCCTGGATTTTGTGGGCGGACCCTCGCATGACGAGTGCCGCATGCACCGACAACGGGACGGAAGGGCCAAGCGCGCGCGCGAAGACCGACGTTGGATGTGCGGCACCCCCTCGTACTGGGACTTGGATGCCCCCCCCCCCCCCCCTCCTCTGCCTCCGCACGCTGCCCCAGGGCGGTCCGTGAGGATCCAGATCTCGTTTCTTTTCTTCCCTCGGGGACAGGGATTATGGACGGCGCCCGGTTGGCGGTATCCGGTGTTCGTTGGCGGGTAACCGACGGCGGTCGGGGGGTACCCGATGGCGGTTGGGGGGTAACCGACGGCGGTTCGGGGGTAACCGACGGCGGTTGGGGGGTAACCGACGGCGGTTGGGGGGTAACCGACGGCGGTTGGACGGCTGGTAGCCAACGCCATCGGGGGGTAACTGTTAGCCTTCTACTTTGTCTGTATGACGGAGGGGGTCTTCGTCTGCGTTTTACATGCCGGGCGGCCCTGTCTTGCCCCGACGCATGCGCCTTTGCACACCACATCGCCGGGGGGGGGGGGGCACAAAGGCCCGCCCGAGTTGCTGCCCTCGCCCGTTGTGCGGCCCCCGTGCGCCACTCCGTCTCGCGTTGCAGGAGCACCCGACGCCGGACCCGCCCCGCCCCGGCAGCGCCGCGCGCGCGCGCGGCCGGCAGATGTCCATGTTCTCGGAGCGCCTCAGCCCAGCGGCGGCCCTGTGGCGCCCCTCGGCGTCGGAGGGTGCGGACCAGGCGGAGCTCTCCCCGATGTCCCAATTCCGCCTGGTGGCCTCCAAGGCCCCAAAGGGAGCGGGCGGCCCCCCAGGCCCCCTCCCCGTCCCTGTCCCCCGCAGCAAGACCCAGCCCTTCGCCGTGAACAGGGACCGCCCGGGCCGCGCCGCGCGCTCGCTGCCGTGGATCGCCGCGCCCCTCCTGACGGCGGAGCCCCCGGGGCCGGCGCAGGCGGCCGACCCGCTGCCGCGCGACGCGGCGACGGCCCCGGGCGCGACGCGGCCGGCGAGGGGGTCCCTCCCGCCGCGCAGCCACACCCACACCGCCTTCGCGGGGCCGTCCCGCGGCAGCCTCCCGCCCCGCGCCGACACCCGCACCGTCCCCGAGCGGCTGTCCAGCCCCCCCCTCGCCCCCCCGCCGCAGCCCCGCGGGGCCCTTGTGCCCCAGGCCCTCGCCCACCCCCTCCGCCCCGGCCTCCCCCACGGGGTCCTGCCCCCGCGCCGCCGCCAGACGCAGCCCGCCCCCGCCCAAGGCCGCGCCGGGGCGCCCCGACGGCAGACGCCGCCCGCGGCGCCCTCACCCCATGCCGTCGACGGCGGTTGGGGGGTAACCGACGGCGGTTGGGGGGTAACCGACGGCGCGTGGCAAGAGCCGCCAGCCTGGCCCATTGTCGGGGGGGGCCTGCTCCCCGCGCCCTCTGGGGCACGGGCGTGGGGCGCCGGGGCCGTGCCGGAGCCCGGCTCGCCGCTGTCCCATGGGCCCGGGACGGGGTCGGGGACGCCCGACGCGGCGACGGGCGCGGGAGCGCACGCGCCGCATCCGTCGGGGGGCGGGGGGGCGTCGGCGTCGAACTCCGATGAGGCGGGCTGGGCGGCGGGCGGGGGGCGGTGGTGACCGGCGCTGTTTTGCCGCTCGGCGTGGCACGGGCTGAGGGCCTGGGGCCGTGGGATTCGGGAGGGCGGGGGGGGGGGGGGGGGTCCTACCCACGCCATTTGTGACCGGGAGGTACCGCCGGTCGTTTGGGCTACCGACGAGCCCCTCCTCTTCCTGCGCCTTTGTGCCGATCGCCTCCTGTGCGCACGTGCCATGGCCCCTCTGGGGGCTGCAGCTCGCGAAGGGGCCGTTTTGGGGGGTGACGAGCAAACCGCACACGCCGGGGGCCGGTGTCTGCGCGGCGCGTGTGGCGTGGTAGTCGCGCGCGCGGCGGGGCGGGTGGCGCAACTCCCGCTTGTAGCGTTTTGGTTGAGTATCCGCGACGCGCTTTTCGACTTTTTGGGGGTTTGCCATCGAGGCTGAGAGGGTGTGGCGGTGGTGCGCACGGGTTTGGGGCGTTTGGATGGTGCACGTGGCTGGCCCCAAGCCACGGGGACGCGTGTTCCTCTGCTCACAAGTGCTGGTCCCGCGGGGGGGGGGGGGGGCGGGGGGGGGATGCCATTCAGGCGAAGTGCTTGCGCTGGCATCGCTTGCAAGCCATGTTCCATGTTGTCAACCCCCTGCAATGCCCCACCGGCGCGACGGCGGGGCGCAGCGCGCGCGGGGCACGTGCCGGGGCAGGGGGTCGCCCGTGGCAACCACCTTCTGAAGATGGCCAGCGATGGGCAGGAACAACAGGAAGTACAAGCCTAGCACGGCCTTCTCTACTCCCTTTGGCCCCACCCCTGATCCTCTGACTTGTGGAGGGCCTGCAGCACCCACCCCCTCCAGCCCCCAAGTGATGCCCCACCAAGGCTCAGCAAGTGTGTCAGCAGGTGCCCCCCAGTGTGCGCATGGGGGTGGGGCAGGGATGCATTGGAAGGGGGGGGAGGTACCCCCCCTCCCCCCTCCAGGGCGCCCAGCCTGTGCCCAGCCACTGTCCCCCTGACGCCAAGTGCCAGGCTCGATGGCATGTGTAACCGACAGTAACCGCCCCCAACCGTTTTGGCAACCTCCTTCAATCGCCTGCCTAACCGCCTCTGGGGCCGCCTCTGAGGCCCCTTCCCTTCCAATGCATCCCTGTGGGGGGGGGGGGGGTACAGAGGGGAATGGTCTGCATTGGCGTGTCCCAAGTCACTGGGGAACAGACTGCCCCTGGGCGTCCCTCCGACGCCCGGCGCCGGCAATGCTGCACATCCGTTCCGCGAAGTTGGAGGCTCTCCACATCTGAAGTGAGAGAAGGTGACGCAGCGGGAGTGGGCGGCGGGGGGCTGATGTCCACTGCAGCGCCCGCACGCGGCGCAGGCCCTCCTTCTGTCATTCACCTCCGGGCCATGCCCCTCAGCAGTGCCGACCGTCTTGGGCTTTCGCTTCCGATCAACAACGTCGCCCCAGACCGACGGACCCCGCCGCCCCCTCGCGCTCTGCTGACCGACCCCTGGCCTGACCACCTCCTTCCAATGCAGCGACCCCCCCCCCCCCCTCTCCATTGCCGCTTGCTTTCCTTGAGCCGCAAGCCATTGAGGCGCGTCTCTCTGCTCTGCATCCACCGCGCTTAGGCACACGATTGAATGGCACTTGAAGGGCAACCGACGGCGGTTGGAGGGTAACCGACGGCGGTTGGAGGGTAACCGACGGCGGTTGGAGGGTAACCGACGGCGGCTGGAGGGTAACCAACGGCGGTTGGAGGGTCCCGATTTCCGGTCTCGCACCCCCCCCCCCTCCCGCCCCCCTCTGCAAGCCACATGCTGTGGGATGTGGGGGGATGTCCGATGGTGCCCCTCATCTCGCAGCGTCCCGAACTTGACAAAACATTTTCCAGACAAACTGGCGGTGCAGCCCGGGCCTCGGTCTTGTGGGGGTGAAGTGAAAAGGATCTCCTCGAACTCCCACTGATCGGTCAGCCCCTGCCCGCACGCGCGACATACACGAAGTGGACAGGAACGAATTCAAATAGAGTCAGCTGAGTGTGCTCTCAAGTCATGTACCCCCCCCCCCCCTTGTAATAGCTACGCCCTTGTAATAGCTCTTGTAGGCGTAGGGACCGTATTAATTCCGTACTTTGGCGTAGCTATTACAAAGGGGGGGGAGGGTACGCGTTTCGACCGCCAAAAGCAGTCCTTATCAACCTGTCGCCATGTGATGGAGGGCGCTCACCTCATGTGGACATTGTACACAGGGACAGGGGGTGCCACATTATCAAGTGTTTGAAACTAAACAGCAACTGAAGGTCTGGAATCGACACAGAGTTTTTTTTCTGTCTTCGCCGAGGACCGCCCCGAAGGCTGGCGCTTCCTGCCCAACCACCAGCGGTTACTGGTCGACTGCAGTGCAGTGCTGGTCAGCGGTGAGCGGCTACCGTCACCTGCTGCCACTTGCCGGGCAAGTCCCGTCGGTTGACCAAGTGTTTGTGAACGGTGTGAGCAAAGGCTCGTTTACGAATATGTGAGACCACCCCATCCCTATCAGTGCTATTGTTCTGTGTGCAACCCCTGAACCCACCCACCCACCCACCCCACATCTGTTTGAAGTGGCCGTCAGACCACACGCCACTGTCCATAGGGGACGCGGAAATGCCATGGCAAGTCACATACGACTTGCTGACAACATTTTGCTAGCAACAGCGGACACTGTCCAGCAACCACTGTCAGTGAGTGACCAGGCACCCACCAATGCCCCGCCAGGCGCTTTGGGGTATGTGTGTCCCCCTTGTCCCCAGATTGAGCACCCGCATGGCCTGTGGCCGTGAGATCAGACTCATCACCACCTCATTCTCACTGCGAGGGTGTGAAGTTGTGCTGTCCCAGTTCATGTTACGTCACAGAGTGTGAGTGAAGTGGAGGTGAGGAGTTGGGTCGGTATGTGGAAGCGGGGCGAGCACGAGCTCGTGCAGACCGGCCACACAACCTGTCCCTGCTCCAGGAGCAAACAGGCTCACTGAGCTGATCAAACATGTGATGTTCACAGTGATTCTTAGGTGTGAATTATTATGATCCAAAAGGAGACCCGGATCTCATGATCCACAATGGCCTAAATAAGTCAAGTTGAGAGGGGGTACAAGGGGGGTGAAGAGTGCAGAGAGCACCGGGTGGGTTTTCACTTTCTGCGCGCTTTCGGGTGTTTGGTCGATTTCCCTGTGTCTGTATTGTGTCTCCTCCGCACCTCCCATGCCCAGTGGTATTGCCCCAGTCTCTGTACCTTGTGAAACCGATGCACTCTGACCACTGCCTCTGGGCCCAGAGGCCAGGCCACAACCAACACATGAGGGGGCCTGTCTGGCCTCCCGCATTCCAACCCCCTGCATGTGCATACAGCGCCACCACAGCGACATCCACTGTCCAAAGGTGAGTGGCACATGTGTCAGTTCATGGCCAGTTTCATTTGACAAGTGCACAATACCTTCGATCAAACCTGGCTGCTGAGCCTTTGGACCGTAGATGGGGTCTATCTTACAAGATCTCTGGGGATTTCTCGCTGTCCATGAGACCCCCTGAGGCCCAGCCGCTCTCATTGACAACACCACATGTGTTTCTCACTCCGTGCTGGAGGCTAATGCTGATCGATGGTGTGCTCTTGAACCGCATGCAAACAACCGCATGACTAGACAACATTGCAGCTGCTTCCCAGTTTTTACTGCTGGCTTGGATTGGGGGGGAGGTACAAACTGTGGAAATGTTTGATACCAGTGGGTGGTTGCTTTCCAATTTCCAACTTGTTTACAAGAACATGAACACTTGATCTTCAGTGCAATAGGTCACATCATTTTTACCAAGTGTTTTTGTAAAACCCTGAACTATGTTAGTCAGGTAAACACTTGAGGAGTGGACACCATGCACGGTGCACTACACTGTCAACAGATACCCATGGTGTAGTTGAAGTGTGCAGACGAAACCATTTTACCTAGCACTATCAGCCAGTCGGCGGCAGGCGCACACTTCGGAAGCCGAGCGGGAAAAAAAAACAAGAAGTGAGCAGACAAAACCATTTGACTACATTTTTTTTCCATTTGCATGCTTTTTGCCGAAATGGGTTCTTCAAAAATTTTATTTGGTCTTCACGCTTTTTTTAACGTCTCTTACACTTGTTGTGCATGGTGCATCGTTATGGTTCGTTGTTTATTTGCTTTAGTTTTAGATGCGTTGTGTGCACATCGTGCTTCAAGTGTTGATTCGGAGATTGTCAAGCCACGGGTTAGCCAAAAGTTAAAGTTTTTCTTTGCATGGCACCCCTGGGCACCCCCACTGCCAACCGCCCCAATCGCAATCGGTTACCGTTGGTGGCAACCCCGGCATCCATCAATTCGGTGGGGCACCTCACGGGCGTCTCTATGAACGCCATGCCCACGAGAAAAGGTTTCTGGTTTCCCCAATGCTGTGGATGTTCTTTGTTTTTTGTCAAAGAAAACCTTGATGATTTTCCCCAATGCAAAATGTTAGTCACAAGGTAGATGAGCAGGGCCACCAAACACCAGATCGGTTGAAATCAGGATGTTCTCTTTCCAAATCAAAGCGTAAGTAGCAAAGAAGGGTTGCAAATGAACAATGCAGGCTTAAATACGAAGCTTCAGTCTTTTATAAACAAAGCAAATGGTTTTATAGTGAAAACTGATTAGACATTGATAGGCAATTCAAGTGCACAGTTTGGAATGCAATGGAGTAGGTTAGGAACCTGGGGCATGTAGGTTGGGCCAGACACAGTACATGGCTTGGCTAGCCTAGCCAGGCAACTGAATTTAGAATCAGTTACTGAGTAGGACCACGATAGGCAAATGAAAATTTTGAGTATCTAAGTCCTTAAGTGTGAGACCACTAGGCTTAACCTTAGGACCACAATAGGTAAATGAAACTTTTAAGTATCTAGGTCCTTAAGTGTGAGACCACTAGGCTTACCCTTTAAGGAAAAAGGCATAAAGTTTGTTCCGGTAAAACCTGCAGGAAGAACGATACCTCCGCTCACTTGAGTGGTAGCGGTGAATTTTACTTTAGCGGCCGAAACTGGTACACATTTGTACTGGGGTCGTTAGAAAAGGGAACAGAAAAATATGCTGAGTAAATGCTACTAGCTACCCATCTTTTTGTCAACGATTTTTGGAAGCCGGAATTTGTCCCAAAAAAACTCAGTTTTTTAACAAGGCTGTACAAAAGGGGTGCCTTTTCACATTTCCTCATCAGGGATTGGGAGGCCTCGCAATCCAACAATCATTTTTGTCGGAAAATGGAGCTGTTTACCCACCTTTTTGGTTGCGAGGCCTCGCAATATACTCGATTGGAATGTGTAAAAGGACCCCGTTTCACCAATATGTGGTTGCGGTTCAGTGCAGCTATCAATGTAAATAGGTGTATTTCTAAATATGCATTCTGAAAATGGGGGGTAAAATGAGTGCATGGCGTTTGGACTCAGGGTCAAAAGAATTATTGGGCTAGGCAAAGAGTAAAGTTGAGGGGGGGGGGTCATATTTCTTATAGTTCAATTAGTCCTACCCATGAGATGGGCAATTAGTCTTGGGGGTCAACTTGTTGCCCTAGCATGGCTCATCTTACTCGATCAACTTATTGCCCTATAATCACCATTAGTCTACGGACGAGACTTAGTGCCCTAGCATGGTTCACCTTACTATCTTACTAGGCTTAGGTTATGGTTGTGAGTTATTATGGTAGGTCACACAACCCACGTTGCGAAATTTGCCAAACCTGAAAGCAAATCACCCTCACCAAACTCATAGAATTTTTCAGCAGAATTCTAATAATGCAATTATAATCCTAAGAGTAAGTGGGATCACTGGTCTCAGATTCAGAGGGAATGGGACACCCGGGGCAAGGGGCAGTGTTGCCACCAACAACTTTTTCTTCAAAAATATATAAAACTGGTCACACACACTCAGAAAAGAAGCACAAGGTTCAGCCACATGCACTTAAACATGTCATCCCAACAGCCAAAAAAAAAAACTGCTCATTCACAGCGAACCAATCAATACCAGGCCACAGACTCAAAAATCAACATGCCAAACACAAAAGCGGATTACCTGGGGCTGGGGCTCGGTTCACTGGTCTCAAATTCAGAGGGTGGCAGGCTTGCACCACTGCCATCCGGTGAAGGTTGGTTGGTTTATGGATTGGTTTCTGGGGCCGGAGGGGATGGGACACCACTGTTTTCCTCATCCACATCAATCACCTCCCGGGGGGGTGGGGCGAGGGGCATTGTTGCCACCAGCAATGTTCTCTTCAACAATGTAATACTGGACTACTTTGGGTTTGGGTTTAGGTCTCTTCTCCTTCCCACCCTTTGTCCCGTCCTCATTGTTTGCCCTCTCCGCCCTCTCCACCAGACTCTTGAGCCACATTTGTGCTTGCTTTATCTGGTCTTCTTGTTGCTTCAGCTCTCCTTCCTTTTCCTTCTTTTTGTCTGCCCAATGCTGCTTGTGCTTTGCCCGCTTGAGCTCCTCCTCGCGGTTCCACTGGGCCCTTTGCAGTACTTGCCTCGACTTCTATAGTTTGTCCGCCAGCATGCGCTGCTGCTGTTGGGTAGCAACCATATTGGCCAGTTTCCTCTTGTGTACCTCTCGTTCCTTCTTCCTCTCTGCCTCCATTTCCTGTCTTTCTTTTTCCCTCTTCTTGTTCCATTCCTCTTCCAGCTTCTTTCTTTTTGCCTCCTCCTCCCTGTTCCACTCCTCCTCCCTCTTCTCTAAGTCTTCCTCCATTCTCTTTCTCTCCCCCTCCAGCTTCTTTCTCTCTGCCTCCTTCTCTCTCCTCCACTCCTCTTCCCTCTTCCTCTCCCGAGCCCTTGCTTCTTCCGCCTTGCGCGCGTCCAACTCCCTCGTCAATTGGTAGAACTCAATCAACCCAAGCATGTGTTCCTTCTGTAAGTCCTGTCCCCTTTCCCTCTCTCGTTCACTATCCCTGTGTGTTTCCTGTTTCCTTTCCCTCTCTCGTTCACTGTCCACTCGTCGGCGTTTGCTCCTGTCCTGTTCCCCCCCTTTTTTTTTGAACGTATAAGAGTTCGAAAGATCGTAAGTACGACAGTTCTGGGTCCGGGGTCCACCCCATGCTACTGACAAGGGAAGATAACATACACGGAGGAAGGGGGTTAGCTTGGGTCATGCATCATGATAGGGGCGTAATGGTGCATCATCCTTGACCTATCTTGATTCGCTTGCCTGAAGGCATGAGCTTGGGAAGCGGTGTGGGTCTCTGTTTGCTATCCCCTAGTGCTTGCGTTGTGTCGAGAGCTGGGTCGGGGGGGGGGGGGGGCTGCACCCTGGAGGGCATGGACTGCTAAGTTCTCACGGAAGGTGAGGACACTTTCCTTTTTTTGACCTGTGATGGTATGGGATCCGGCGGTGAGTAGGCATGGTGTCGTGGACGTTTGTGTGACTCAGCCATGTACGAAGTGCTGTAGACCCAATTAGGTGTGCGGAAGTAGTTGATGCTCTTTGGCTGGGATGGCATAGCAGGCGGTGTGTTTGATTGGAGCCAGTCACGGCAAGCAGTGACCGCTGCGGTAATCGCTGAGCGTCTGGAGGACAGTAGCTGGGCCCAGTGATCTGGGGCAGGTGATAAGGATGTGAAGACCGCAGAGTGAACTGAGGCAAGGATTAGGGTGCGAATGAAGTATCGGCGCTCTCCAGGGTGCGCCGATGACCACCATCTCAGCAGTGTTGGCCAACGGGAACTGGGCCATGCTCGAATGAACAGTTCTTGTAACAGCCACGTGCTCGGACATTGACTGATCATAGAGAGGGGGTCCATAGGGTGAACAGTACGGCAGTGGAAGCAACGGTAGGACGACATGTCTTGATGAGAGGGGTAACCATCAATCAAGAGGGTGGCTGAGACCCATAGGAACGGCAAGTTGTCTAGTCTGTTGGAATGAACATACCAGCTGAAGCTGGATGTGCTGTGTAAGGAGGTGGGAAGGTGGCGTGGCGTGATTCGCCTTAGCAATTTCTTGCTGATTTTCTGTGTGATTGGTATTTTTGAAATCGCAATGCACCCTTTAGGAGGCGGTGGAACAAGGTTAGGGTGAGGTGGTGAATTATGGTAAATCCATTTGGCCACGGCATCGGCCAACTCATTTCCCACAAACCCAACGTGGGCCTTTAACGAGGCAATATCAATGGCAGATGGGAGTGAGTGTGTAACTGAATAGGACTGTCGCAGAGATCTCGAGCATTGCGAGCGACGGCGACTGTGCGAAAATAAAGTAGAAATCAATAACACTGATTTTATTGGCCCTGATTGCAGTATTGCTGCACTGTTCCGCAGGGCCTTGTTCTTACATGATTTGGACGGATTGATCGATCATCATCCGGTGTGCACCGCCTTCTCAGGGGTTGTGAGGTGGAAGGTTCTACAGAGTGTGTGCCAGTGTATTTTTCTAGCCCTGAGGAGGCACTTGATTTGCTTCTGAAAGCTCATGCTGAATCTGAGTTGTACAATATTGCCGAAGGGTCTCCTGCCCATTGTCCTGCTTTTGCGGATGAAGATGGGTGTCTTCCGTTTTTACGTGACTGTACTTACCCACACCCAGCGGGGCGTGGTGTAAAAAAAGATTTCCAGATACACTGTGGGTCTGATCTCAGTGCTGTTGAGGTCCTACCCTTAGAACCAGTACCCCTTAAGGCTGATACCAGTGTGCTGAACTCAGACTGGGAGGAGTATTATTCCTCTGACCCAGTTTTTGGCCCCATATGGGATGAATTGGATTCCAGGGGTGTTTCAGGTCAATTCAGATTGTATGCTGGACGCGTACGTTTTCAGGGTCGTATTTGTGTCCCTCTGAGAATCCTTGATGATGTTGTATCCGGTGTACACACTCATGCCCACCCTGGTGTATACAAAACACACCAATTGTTCAATCGTCGTTATATTGTGCATGAAGTGTCAGGAGGTGCGGTCCGTAAACTGCATTATCATGCGTTGTACAAGCGTATACAGTCAGTTGTTTCACACTTTCAAGTCTGTCAAGCAGTCAAGGGTAGAAAGGGTGTTCAATGGTCCCAACAATTTACAACAACCCGTAATACGTTCCCTCGGTGTTCGCCAACATGCGTGCAACATCAGGAACACGCCGTTCAAGCTCTTCCAAGCTAGGATGACCATGCCAGTAGCGCGGTGCATCCCGCAGTAGCAAAACAGCCAACGCTGTTGCGTTAAGGCTTTTGTCGTTGTTGTCAGGATTTGTGGTAAACTGTTTGTTGTTTCAGTTGTCCATCCATAACACAACCCACTGCTGGTGTGTTTTGTTCCATGTAGTCTGTAACCTGACTGCGGCCTTTTCCTTCACTGAAGGTGCGCTATATCACGCCAGTCCTGACCTTGCTAAAATGTGACACTGCGCCCTACTTCCCTCTATCGCAACAACTGACTTTGGTTTTCCCTGGTATGGAACTGCGCGGTGGCGCATCAGCAAATAAAGACGCCAGGCCTCCTCTAGCAAAACACCAACCCATCTCTTGCCCTCTGCCGCAATCGCCTTTTCAACGCTGCAACGCGTCCGTTCATTTTTGCGCAGACGCAGAAAAAACACAAACAACAATCGCGCGCCCTCCTCCCCCTGTTTTAGCCCTTCCCGCAATTCTTCTGCCGTGTGATACGGCGGTTCCTCTGAGCAGACATCGCCGAAAACTCCAGATGCTGCGGCCACTGTCTTCTCAAGGTCCACCTCTTTTCGCAGGGGCATTGTTGCTGTGGAAAATAATTGCGTAACTGTATCTGCATTAAAATCGCTGTTTGAAAAACTTTCTCGCTTTGAAACATCAACCTGTCACACAATTTTCGCGCCACCAATTATTTGATGATTCGCTTGTCGCATGCACCATTTTCGGTTAACTGTAACTGTCTGGTGATCCCACGTTTGACTAGTTAATCCTAATTGCGGTAGCCAGTTGCGGCGCGCTACCATCGCTGTTCGGTAGTGAAGCCAGCGGTGACCACAGTATGAAAACTGGAGATGCCGGCGGGACCTGCATGGGCGCCCATGCAGCAGCGCCGCATCAAGGGAATGCACATGCTGTGTGGCTGGTGGATCGGTTCCATTTTCTGTTTCTATGAGCGCTTATGACATCCATTGCGCGAGGCCTCGCGCAATGATCACCAAAAATTTAATGTTTCTCATGCGCCATTCCATGCGCGAGGCCTCGCGCTTGAAACTACAGTCTGCTTCGGAACATTTATAATTTTCAAGATTCTTGGGTGCACCATTATTGAAATTTATTCGTTAATAGATCCATTTCTATCACTCCATCCTGATAATGGTACTAAGTTACGTGTATAAATACGACAGGCTTCTATTTTTCGACAACGTGCCTAATGCGTTGTGCTGTAGTACATTAATCCGACACAAATCAACGTCTTTGCGCCAGGCCTCGCGCAAAGAATGGTCACAAAACAATAATTTTCCCTGTCTCGACCATGGGACATGTCATTCTTATAAAAATATTTATTTCGCCATACTGGTTCGCGATGGTTCAGAAATATCCATCAAAACAATTATTATTTGCTGCCTTTTGAAACCTGTCATTTTTCTACCTTTTCTGTCGTTTTTGACCATGCAACTTGAGCCGCCTAAGCAACTTGCGCGTCAACTTTCGATCCACTTGCAACACACTTTTGGTACGCTCTTATACTGCGACGGTGAACAGTGATCAGTGTGCAGTGAACAAGGAACAGTGCATGGACAGTATATCGAAGTGAAGCGCACTGTGGGACATAATATTCACAGTCAGCATTGAGACGCAAATTGAGACGCACAACTTGCGCGTCAACTTTCAACACCTTTTCAACACACTTTCACTTCGTTCAGGAGCTTCACCAGCGCCGCCTTTGCTGTTGTGGTCTGTGCTGTCGCTGCCGTCGCCGCTGTCCTCATCCTCATCCGGCGACTTGCGGCTCGCTTGGTGTCGGTCTTGCTTGCTTGATGTGTCACGCTGATGCGCTGATGACTGTGATGCGCTGATGCTTCTTGATTGGACTTTACCTACAAGATCAAGAACATGTCCGATGCTGTACCAAAGGAGCCAGTACTGTCTATTCACGCACACACCTTGGGCCATGAGCCGGCCTAGCTTCTGACTGTCATCACGCTCCGAATCGTCCAGGGCACTGTCACCCAGAACACTGTCGTTCTCACTGTCAGGCCGCTGAGATGAGTACAATGCAGCGAAAATGACGGTACAGACAATGGCAGTTATGAAACAAAAATGATTAAAAACATACTTTTTTTTTGACATTTTTCAAAAGGCGTAAATAGACTTCATTTGAGTCTCAATCTTCATTTCTCCAGGTGCCCCCGGTGAATTCCGGCAAATTTTCCAGTACTGGCGGTTGGTTACTGTTCTGAATTAACGTGACCTGAAACACAAACTATGCTGATCGGGCCAAGATGAACCGCAAAACAGTCAACTTTGAGGTTGAAATTGATTTTGACAGTCCACGACAGCGTTACTGCACATCAACGCCGTACATATAGTCAAGGTGCTCCTCAAATTGTCACAGCTGCAGTTGTGGTGAAGTTGAGACACCGTTGAGACACTCAACTTGTGTGTCAATGGGTTTCGGGATAATTGGACGTCATAAAATCCTATGTGTATCTAGATATCAAAAGATCGGAGATCAGACAGAAGTGGGAGATGCAGGGTTGCTAATTAAGGCTCAGGGCAGGTGCTGGCAGTGTGTACAGGCATGGGATTGCCTGAAAACTGCCATTGAGGTTTCCAGGGGCTGTGTACAGCAGGATTGGGGTTGTCTGGGAGCAGCATTGGGGTTGCCTCGGAGCAGGTGAGGGTGCAGGTGTCAGTGCAGATATGACAGACATGACAGATATGACCGATATGACAGTTCCTGCCCCCCCCCCCCTCAGTGCAGAATTGACAGTTCCTGCCCCCCCCCCCCCCTCAGTGCAGAACTGACAGTCCTGCCCCCCCCCCCCCCCCCAGTGCATGACAGTGATTCAGGACAGGTCCAGATTAGCTGTCTTAGAAGGGGAGTGTGATTTATGCATGTTTCTCTGTCATTTCAAAGACCAGCCTAGTCAGTTTGGCTATTTTTTCGCAGGCTTCTGAACCTGTTTACGTCTCTATTTTTTTTGTATGTTTTTGGAGACCTGCAGACCCATGCCTGGGCATAGGCAGGGGCATACGCCTCTGGCGTTCCTTTTTTTGTGTAAATGGCGGCCTTCCACAGGCACGCACATGCCCCCCCCCCTCCCCATCTCATCACAGGCAACAGATCACAGGGCCTGTAGATCACAGGGACGTCAGATGACAGATTATAGATCACAGGGCCTGTGGATCACAGGGACGTCAGATAATAGATACAGACATACAGACAGGGCCTGTAGACGTCTGCAGAGGCCTGCACATGTCTGTACAAAATCGACAGGTCATGCAGGCGCCTGTGTGTTGCAGACAGGTCCTGCAGGCGTTCCAGACAGACAGTCATACATCACAGGCATCTGAGTTCACAGGCTGGTCCTGCAGATGTGCAGCAGTGCAGTGGAAGTTTGGAGCACTGGTGTGCCAGCCTGTCATCCAGTCAGCCAGTCAGAGTGTCCCCCCTCTTGTTTGTCTGCCTCCTCTTTGTTTGTTCTGCCAATATGCCTGGCATGTGTATCACCAGGCAACTCAGACCATTGCCTGTGGCATGGCGACCAGTGACACAAACCTCACCTACTTCTGACTCTGTCCCTTTGACTTGCGTGTGTTTTGACCATGTATTTACAGTGAGGTGAGTGAGATTCAGCCCCATGAAGTATATATTTTGAACTCAGAATGTACTTTTATTTGAACTCAAAGCAGATTCAGATCATTCATCATCATTCATCATCATCATCATTCATCATGCATCATGTGTCATGTGTCATGCGTCATGTGTCATGACATGCTGGCGCTCTAGCATGTGTTTTTCACAT
The DNA here is from genome assembly GCA_964036045.1 of Eutreptiella sp. 'Long Island Sound 2002'. NCBI lineage: Eukaryota > Euglenozoa > Euglenophyceae > Eutreptiales > Eutreptiaceae > Eutreptiella > Eutreptiella sp. 'Long Island Sound 2002'. The sequence goes on along the minus strand of OZ038390.1, from coordinate 3,163,430 downwards.
TCCAACCCAAAACTTCACTTTCGCTCAGAACTAACATAACCACAACCCCACTCTTATGGGTTCCTAAGAAGGTTATACTATTCATTTTTCACAACTCTTTGAATTTGGATGATCACATTTTTGGGATCATGGATTGTCATGCATGTCATGCATGATCGACTCATTTTGTGAGTGATACCACACATACTACCTTCGAAGGAGTCTATGGCCCCTAAGGGACCTCTATTTACTCTACAACCCTTTTCCATGGTTGTCCCCACTTCTACATGTATTTTAATCCCTATTTGGTGGGTCCCATGCATGTTTCATGTATTGGGGGATCCCAAGAGTATACCTAGGCCTAAGCCAAGCCCCAAACATGAGAGGAGAGAAGGGAGATAGATAGAGGAGAGGCGTCTGGCGGCAACACCAGGGAGTACGTGGTGCTTCCTAGGTAAGTCCTAACTAGGTGTATTTTTACTACTCGAGGGATATTTGTATGGTGAGAGTGGAAGAGAGGTAAGGAGTGAACATGAGTGTAAATAATGATTGTATTTCATAGTCCCTTTTATTGCTATGGACGAGCTGGGATTGACCACAACTATGAGCCCATTACTTTGCATGCTTGTGGGAGGGTGCCAAATCTGACTGGTAGCAGAGAACACCTGCTCTGCCTAAATCCAGTACCCTCTGGATTTGATTTCGATTCAATTCCAGCCTGGAAGTTTAGTAAGGGACGAAGAAGAATTCCTGAACTCAGAAAATCGAGTCTCCAAAATTGAGATGGACCCTGTGAGAACTCCAAGCAGCCTAGAAGCTACGGGCGCTTCTGAAAACGACGTGCAAGTCTTGATGCCTGTCTCCAAAGAGGAACTAGTCGCGCCTGCCATGGCCGGGTTTGGAACCCCAGAAGTACCTCTTGACGGATCTCGATTCGAAGCCTATCGTTTTCCTGCGCCTACATGTCCTGAGTATGCAGAAGCTGTAGCCCCACGTCCAGAGCCTTCAGCGAGTAACATGACGACAGCTGAACTAGCGAAAGCTATGGAAGTCCTATCGTTGCTCAACCAGAGTGGTCGGTTGCAACAGATGGTTCAAGAAATCAAACACCATGAACGTTCATTTACCAATGACCCACAGACTCATGAGTCGGGGACCACATCGTCTTCGACTAATCCTTTTCAATCCGTGCCATGGCTCAAGAACCTCAAAAAATCTTCGGCGTAAACGTCGAGGTCTTTACCCGAAAACTTGGGTAGTTTGGTTTCGGTTTGGGGTTTGAAAAAAGCTTTGGTTCCTCTACCGGTATGTGGCACCGGTTGTGTGGGGTCGGGGAGTAGCGCCATAGGCGCTAGTGGACCGAGTCCTAGGGCGAGGGCTTGGTCGAGGGTGTAAACTTCGTAGGTAGTGGTAAAGCACGCAACGGGTTTTGGTGCTTTGGTACGGGGTACAAAGGGCGACTTGACTCCAGGAGGCACACCGGCAAGCCCGGTGCACACTCGGGTTAGAGGAGAGGGGTGGTAAGGTACACAAGGGCTGGTGGTTAAGTTAGCACTAGTCCAATTTTCTAAGTTTTCAAGATGACCCTTGAGTTGTTGCAAGGTCGACAAAAGGATAGTGCTCTCTTCCGAAGAAGGAGAGGCTTCGAAAACATGAGGCCTTTTGGGAGCGTGAGGCTCAGAGAAAAACTTAGGCTCAGGAAGTCCGGTAGGCACTCCATGCACAATAGGTTCTCCATGGATAGGGGGTTGAGGCATAGTGGCGTAAGTCACATTAGAACGCGCAGGTCGACGGGACAAGAAGACCTCAACGAAAGAGCCAAAGCGGACCTTGTTATCAACGGTTGTGATAACAAGGACGTCAAAGAAGTGGTTTTGGGGGCGCTCAAGAAAGGTGACTCTTGGGTAAGGTTCCTTATCACGCTCGAAAAGCTCTACCCCACTTACGTTACCGAGCTAGAGCTTATTCAAGAGATAGAGCGTATCCCTCGGTTGAAGGAATACCCGACAACCGCGGACATAGCCCAATACGTCCAAACGTTTACTACCCTTACAGACCAGTTGGCTATGTCCTACTACGACGACTCCCAAGCCCTCCTACACCTCCTACCCCGTGTTCCTCCAAAAACCATGGACGAAATACGGGCTACTCCCGAGAGGTGGTCTAGGATACACACCTTCAAATCTCTCGTTGACCTCCTCTATGAGTTGGCACTTCAAAGAAAGTCGGACGCTACGCTCCAGAACTTGCACTCTATGGCGCAACTCAAGTGGCTAGACGGCAACGCCAACGCCAACGCCAACGCCGACAAGGATCAAGAGGAAGCCTTTGCCCACTCGTTGTGTGAGGAGTGCTTTCTGGCCTTTCAACAAGCATGAGGACAAGGACAAGGCAACGGCAACCGTGGTGGTGGTGGTCGTGGCCGTGGAGGCGGCGGTCGTGGCAAAGGTCAAGGCCAAGGACAATGGTATTGGCGAAGGCAAGTCGAAGAGGACAACTCTCAAACGCCCATGTTTCTCGCCACCGTGTTTTGCCCCAATTGCGGAACAAAGCACAACGTGAGGGACAAGGCGTGGCAAGAGAGCCTTGACTCTCGAAAAGAAGACCAAAAGAACACCAAAAAAGGTCAAGGCAAAGGAGGAAAGGACCAAGCGAAAGGAGGCTCGAAAGGAGAAGAAAAAGAAAGGGGAGGAAAAGCAAACGGAGGAAAAGCGAACGAAGGAAAAGGAGGCAAAAGAAAAGGTGACGACAAGAAACCTCCGGAAAAGAAATGCTTGGAAGAGTTGTCGGAAAGAGAGCGGGAGAAGAAGCGTAAGAGAGTTCTCAAGCTTGAAAGGCAAGCGAAGAACCTCAAGGACCTTCTTGCAGGAGAGACTCAGGGGGAAGCCTAGGTGGACACCGAGACGCGTCGAGGTATTGCTACCTATTGAGGGTCGCTATCAATGGTGTATGGGTGGAGGCATACCTTGATACCGGCGCTACAATCTCCCTAGTCTCCTCTAGGTTCGTACACTACGAGGACCTAGTTCCAATAAACATTTGTGGGGTAAAAACGGGAGAGGGGGGAGTCACTCTCACCGAAGGCGAGATAGAAGGAGAAGTGCAAGTCGGGGACCCAAAGGTGCTCCAAAAGTTTCAAGCGTTCGACACCGACGCCTTTGAAGCGGTATTGGGGACGCACTTCTTTGCGCAAAACGAGTGGATAAAATATTCATCGCTTCAAGAGCCCACTCACTTGTTGGCTCTGAAAGAAGAACAAGAATGGGAAGCAATACCCCTCAAGGAGACAAAGTGTCCAAGACCTACGCTCAAGACTCTAAAGAGCTTTCCGTTGGCACTCGATAGCGAGGTGAAGCAAGAGAGTATCCTCGCTAACTTGAGCCTACACCGAACGGAGAACTACACTCTCGACTCCGCCGCCAAGCGTGACGCGTTTCGAGAACTTGGCCCTAACCCGAATACATGTAACGGCGACTTTGTCGAACTCTTTGCGTCCAAAGAGAACGCTGACGCGGAGTACTTTTGTACTCCGAAGACCAACAACACGTGGTGGTAAGATTTGGGAAAGTTGGGAGCTTGGAAGATGCTCTACGCGAACCCCCCTTTCTCAAAAATACTCCACACGTTGGTTAAAGTCTATATGGACCAAGCTACGGTCGCTTTGGTTATTCCCGAAGGGATGAAGTGGGAAGAAAAAGAAAAGCTATGGGGGCCTATTGAAGCGGTATGGGGTGCCTCACCCATACCCGCTGCCCAGCCTGTGGCGCTCTTCGCCAGGCCAGATCAGGAATTTTCCTGTTGATGTTACGGCATCCTGATTTCTGTGGGATTTCTGTAAAATACCCCAGAAATCGTCTTTTTTCGTCATTTTTGGGCTGGCGACGACAGTCGTCGCCTGCGCGACGCAGCCCCAGATCGAGGATTTATTTCTCGATTTCTAAAGATTTTAGGCAATTTCATTATTGTTTTATCGTTTTTAGAAATAAGAGAATATAGCGTGATTTTTTTCGCGGCGTTCCGCGAAGGTCAATTTTTGCGAAAAAAGTCACGTTCACGCATTTTTCAACAAATCCTGAGGCGATCCCAGGAATCGCCCAGGCGCCCATGGTGTGGCCCAACAGTGGGCCTTTTCATATGTAGTTTGAATTGGCGCAGAAAAGCGTCGTGTCGGCTACGCGACGCGTTGGGGGGAGACACGCGAAATGAGTGTTTTTGACTCAAAAATCACTATATTTCATTGTTTTTCGCCCAAAAACCACTGTTTGGCCCAGTTTGGGCAGGATCTCAGTGGAGATCCTGATGGCGACGCCTCGTAGCCGTCAGATTTTCTGATGCCGGCGACGCCGTCGCCTTCATTTCGTCTTCTTTTCTAAGCTATTTCATAGTATAGAATTGTTACATATACATATTACTTGTCTACATGTTTATATTGTCTACATATACCTTCATCTCTTGCCCAGGACGCCAGATTGTGTCATGGCCGAGGCAAGGATCACAGAATTCTTTGGAGAAACCCAAATTCGAGTTCAAGTCTTGGATTTCATGGGTTTGGGGTCGTGCATGCCAAGGGAAGCTTGGAGGTTGCCGAGGTTGCCCTCCCCCAAAACGCTTCAAAAGAATTCTGTCGACGCCAAGGCCACCAAGGCGGTGTGACGGCCTGCGGACGGCAACGACGCCCAGACTGCAGGAGTACGGCTTCTACGCTGGGAAACTGCAGGAGCTACGGTCCAGGGCATCAACATGATGAAGGAGGAATTCCTTGACTCCTACGATGGATAAGACCATGGCTTCCCCATGGACCCTATGGAGCCCCCAAGTCTATCATCATCACTGGGCGACGACCACAGCGACAACGACGCCAGGCACCGAACCGCACAAGCAGGCGCGTTAATTCGTCGCCTTGGGTTGGTTGACCCTCCGGAGGTCCCACCCTAAATAGGCGTGGGGCGCCTTGGGTAGGAAATGACCCTAAATCCCCCGAATTAGGCGCGTTAATTCGTCGCCCTGGGTTGGGAATCGACCCCAAACAGGCACGGGTTGCCTTGGTAAGGAAATGGCCCTAAATTCAGGCGCGAGGAAGTCGTTGCCTTGGGTTTGACCCTAAATAATTTTTTCCGAATTTATTGAATTATTATGTTTCCATGCCCATGGAGAAAAAGGGCCAATATGTGCGCCTCAGCGCCATCAGTCAGGGCGGAAGGCCCTGCAGCGCCCCTGGTTTGGTCACCAGAGGCTAAGAGGAGTGCCAGGGACCAGTGTGGTCGCCTGGGGGGCAATTGCCCTATGAATATATTAAGATCAAAAAAAAAAGGTACATGTATGTGGCACTTATATTACTCACGAACCCCCCCCCCCCACTGTCCTGCTGAATCAGTTTGAAACCAGGGCAGTGCAGGGGTAAGAGCGCCTCCTTGGCCTTGCCTTCCTTTGGATATAGGCAAGGCTTCTAAGGAGGGGGGTGAAGCGGTATGGGGTGCCTCACCCATACCCGCTGCCCAGCCTGTGGCGCTCTTCGCCAGGCCAGATCAGGAATTTTCCTGTTGATGTTACGGCATCCTGATTTCTGTGGGATTTCTGTAAAATACCCCAGAAATCGTCTTTTTTCGTCATTTTTGGGCTGGCGACGACAGTCGTCGCCTGCGCGACGCAGCCCCAGATCGAGGATTTATTTCTCGATTTCTAAAGATTTTAGGCAATTTTATTATTGTTTTATCGTTTTTAGAAATAAGAGAATATAGCGTGACCTTTTTCGCGGCGTTCCGCGAAGGTCAATTTTTGCGAAAAAAGTCACGTTCACGCATTTTTCAAAAAATCCTGAGGCGATCCCAGGAATCGCCGAGGCGCCCATGGTGTGGCCCAACAGTGGGCCTTTTGATATGTAGTTTGAATTGGCGCAGAAAAGCGTCGTGTCGGCTACGCGACGCGTTGGGGGGAGACACGCGAAATGAGTGTTTTTGACTCAAAGATCACTATATTTCATTGTTTTTCGCCCAAAAACCACTGTTTGGCCCAGTTTGGGCAGGATCTCAGTGGAGATCCTGATGGCGACGCCTCGTAGCCGTCAGATTTTCTGATGGCGGCGACGCCGTCGCCTTCATTTCGTCTTCTTTTCTAAGCTATTTTATAGTATAGAATTGTTACATATACATATTACTTGTCTACATGTTTATATTGTCTACATATACCTTCATCTCTTGCCCAGGACGCCAGATTGTGTCATGGCCGAGGCAAGGATCACAGAATTCTTTGGAGAAACCCAAATTCGAGTTCAAGTCTTGGATTTCATGGGTTTGGGGTCGTGCATGCCAAGGGAAGCTTGGAGGTTGCCGAGGTTGCCCTCCCCCAAAACGCTTCACTATACTCGAAAAGTCGACGGTGACAAAGTTGCTCTTACCAGACGTTCCTCTTTACCGACTTAACCCAAAAGAAGAGGTTTTGCCAAGGCCCCGTTGGCGAACCGCTATGTACCTAGTCTCGGGGAAGAACGTGTCCTCTAACCCCATGGAAAACGTGTCTGAGGAGATAAAGAAGTTCCTGCTAAAGCACCACCGTGGGTACGGAAAAGAAGAGATGATGAAAAAGTTTCCGGACGTGGACGAGAGCAAGGAAGAGTACAAGTTCGAGACGCCTCAGTTTCAAGTCGAAGAAGTGGTTCAAGAAAATCCGAAAGAGGCAAGAGAAACTCAAGAAGAGAGCGAAGAAACCTCCGAGGAAAGCGGAAGTATATCGGAAACTCCTTCCGAGTCGACTATACCCTTTTCAAACGACTCCTACACCACTATGGACTACGACGACTTGGTCGCCAACCTGTTCTTGGAAGAAGTAGAACCTCTAGAGGCTCCTTTGACCCCTTCCGAAACTCCTAACCCGTAAATACTTCTTTCACACGTTTCCGTCCCACTTGAATCGATGACGAGCGAAGGAGACGAACGTGAACTCCGTCTCTTACACGCACCCCGAGTAAAAATTCGTTCCCTTCTTCAAAAGAAGATTTGGAAGAAACTCGTCTCCTTCTACTAAATCAAATTGACAGACTCCAAAAACTGGAGCTAAAAGAAAAATGGAAAAGCATGGTCTACCTAGACGAGTACAACAGAGAAGATGGGACATATTTCGATGTCGGCGAAGAATTGGTCATGCTTCACAAACTACACGAAGCATTGGAACAAGAAGAACAAGAAATCGAAGGAGAAGAAGAAAAGAAAGCAGAAAGAAAAGATCAATTACGCCGGAAAGACATCAAGAGGCTAAGAAAGAAAGTCAAAGAAAAGAAGAAAATGGATCACCAAGGGAATCAGATGATTTTGGACCCCGAACAGGTCCTAGCCCTCAAGAAATTGACGGAGCAAGATGAAAAATCTAAGAAACAAGAATTAGGTGCGTCCAATCTACACGCATCTGAAGACCTCAAGATTTCGCTCGACAAAATGGATGTTGACGAGAGGATCAAGAAAATCATCCTGCATTTCTCTGACATTTTTGGTCCGTTACCTCCACACGGATCGGTGAAGAAACTCGTGACCATGGACCTAGAACTAAGAGAAGCATTTCTCAAAGATCGAGTTCGATGTCGACCGTACCCAGCATCAAAAGATGACATGGCTGAGATTACTCGCCAAATCAAAGAATGCGTGGAGGCCGGTTTGGTCTACGAGTACAAAAAGACGGACTATCCTAAGCATTACAGTCCATGCCTCCTGGTAGCTAAACCAGGGAGCACTGCAAAAAGATTGGTGGTCGACTACAAAAAGGTCAACCAGAAAATAAAACTGCACAGCGGTTCGCTGCCCCTGATGGAGAATACCGTGGAAACCGCTGCTGGATGCAGATACAAAACTAAAATGGACAAGCGGTCCGGCTTCTGGCAAATTGACCTAACGGAGCGTGCCCCAGATCTAGCGGCATTCATTGCTCCGGATGGACGGGTCTACAAATGGCGGGTAATGCCATTTGGTATTGCTAACGTCCCGGCGTTGTTCCAGGAGCTGATGAATCAAATCATCGCCCTGTGTAAACGACGACCGGCGGTCCAAGAGCTCCTACAGCGTGGTGCTGTCCTGGAGGCTCACGTCGATGATGTCATCCTGGGGATGAACACCATCGATGACCATCTCCTACTACTCCGAGAATTCTACACCGTCTGTCAAGAAAATCACCTCCGCATCAAACTGGAGAAATGCGAATTTCTCAAGACGGAAACAGACTACCTCGGATTCCACATCGGAGATGGATGGTGGAAAACGCAGGATGAAAAGATGAAGCCCCTGATGGACTTCGACCTAACGGATTCTATGTCTAAAGCTGAAGGAGTTCAGAAAATCCGACAATTCATCGGATCCTGTACTTTTTACAGGCGGCATCTCAGAAATTTCACGGAAGCCAGCGCACCACTAACGGATCTCATCAAGAAGGAGACTCCCTGGCGCTGGGCACCTATTGAAAAGCAAGCAATCGAAGATGTCAAGAAGAAAATCCGAGAATGCCTAGTACTTGGGGTACCCCAACGCTACGGCGAGATGATTCTAATCACGGATGCCAGCAACGTTGGAGGAGGAGGGACATTATTAGAGTGGCAAAAGCTAACTACGGATCAATGTAAAGACATTGATTATCGCCTAAGAGTCCAAGGTGTCACAAGAGAAGGATTCATGAAATCTGACTACGACACCCAAGAATGGCGCCTAGTTCCACTTGGCCACTGGAATTGGAAGTGGAATGCAGCCCGCTCACATTATCACACCTACGAGCAGGAGCTGTTAGCTGGAGTTCTAGTGTTGGCTAGTCAACACAGGATCCTGGGTACCAATCCCATCACGTGGCTATGTGATCAGGATTCCGTGAAGTACATTATGGAAAGACCACCGCCAGATGGAAAACGTCTACGACGATGGTGGGTCTACCTGAGCCAACTACGACTCGCTACATTCCACATCCGGGGAATTAAAAACGAACTCTGTGATTGTCTATCACGGAATTAATTTGATTCCCTGGTGGGGGCAGACACCGAGATGATGGCCCAAGAAGCTTCGCCAAGATGGATCAACATCTCGATCTCTTTACGAGGAAAGAAAAACTTATGTCCTGGAGTATGAAAGACCTGACGGCCGATTACTCGGACATCTTGGACCAGTGGACGATTGGGAGCTCAAAGATCCTGGATGGAGTACAATGGTCCCGCACGTCAACTCACCTATACAGGGAAGACGTCATTTGTGTCCCCAAAGGCCACGAAGAAACTATGTTGGAATGGGCACACAAAACGGATGGTCACCCTGGGGTGGAGAGAACTCTTTGGTTCTTCCAGAAGTATTTCTTCGCTAAGAGTAGCGATGCATCTCTCAAGAAGATTTTATCTAAGATCATCGCCGAGTGTCCCTGCACTAAGGCTAAAGCAAACACTGCAGCGGATCATGGTGAGGTGAGGAATCTCCCGATTCCGAACCAAATGAACTCCATCCTCTATGTGGATTTTATGGAGTTACCTAAATTCGCTGGCCATGACTTCGCCCTCCTGGTGACGGATGGACTCAGTCGCTACAGCCGAGTGTTTCCCCTTACGAAGAAGGTGGATGGTGAAGGAGTACTGAAAGAGATTTTCGAAGGATGGGTACAAGTCTACGGATTACCCAAGATTATCCACAGCGATCAAGGGATCCGGTTTACCAGCCCTACTGGTTGGTACCGAAGCGTCATGAGAGCCATGGGTACGGAAGTCCAGTTCGGAACTCCTTACCTACGAACAAAGAATCCTCTGTGCGAACGCCAAATTGGCTATTTCAAAACAGTCATGAGGATTCTGATGCTGAGCGAGAAGAGTGAAAACTGGCTAAAACTAGTCCCATATGCTATCTACTTGATGAATAATCAAGTGAGTAGCAGGACTGGTTTCACCCCTACAGAACTGTTCCTAGGGAGGCCAGGTTTCAACTTTGAATTCCCCTGCGCGAGCGAGGGAAATCCTAAAGTTGATGAATGGCTCACTGAGCAAAAAAGGATCGCCGATCTATGCCGATCACTACTGGAAAAGAAAAGAAGTAAGGAGAATTGTAACAAGAACCGCAAAAGAAAAGAAGCTATCTACCAAATTGGTAACTGGGTTCTGGTACATCACACAAGATTCAAGGCCTGGCTGCGTAACACGCTGGACAGCCCTTACTTCGGACCATTTCTGGTCACCGATGTAGCTGAAGGATCCGCGTGGATCAAGACTCATCCTAAGTACGGAGGTCTGGTTGAAATGGGTTACCCACAGCTTAAGCGCTATGACGTGCTGGACGACCTCTACGACTGGGAAGAAGATCTACAAGAAAGCCTGGAAGCTGCAGCCGAAGATTTGGCCGCGGATCCTATGGATGAAGATGAAGAACTGCCACCTATGGAGGATGACGGTTCACTACGGATGCCCGAAAGGGACATGTCTCTCTCTTTAGACCTACTGTACCTACACCTACGGCCGTAGAGGCTCGACCCAAAAGAATAAGCGCTAGTGAACCCGTGACGTTTACTGAATCAGAGATGAAAAAGAAAGACTACTACTTTGTTGAAAGAATCCTCCGCCACACCTACAAACATGGTTGCAGATTCTATACAAAGTGGTCTGGCTATTCTTTTTCCGACTGTACCTGGGAGCCAGTAACGGCTTTCATATTCGATGACGGTAACGTCAACGAGGTCTCTTTTTTTTTGTATGTTTTTGGAGACCTGCAGACCCATGCCTGGGTTAGTTCCCCAATAGGCCTCTGGGGTTCCTTTTTTTGTGTAAATGGCGGCCTTCGACAGGCACGCACATGCCCCCCCCCCCCCTATCTCATCACAGGCAACAGATCACAGGGCCTGTAGATCACAGGGACGTCAGATGACAGATTATAGATCACAGGGCCTGTGGATCACAGGGACGTCAGATAATAGATACAGACATACAGACGGGGCCTGTAGACGTCTGCAGAGGCCTGCACATGTCTGTACATAATCGACAGGTCATGCAGGCGCCTGTGTGTTGCAGACAGGTCCTGCAGGCGTTCCAGACAGACAGTCATACATCACAGGCATCTGAGTTCACAGGCTGGTCCTGCAGATGTGCAGCAGTGCAGTGGAAGTCTGGAGCACTGGTGTGCCAGCCTGTCATCCAGTCACCCAGTCAGAGTGTCCCCCCTCTTGTTTTTTTTTGAGGCATGGCGGTCCCCCGTCCAAAGCATTGCATCAAAGCGGCCTAACCATGGGCAAAAGGAGCGTTCATGGTGAGCCGAAGTTCTCCGAAGGACAGCCGCGGGTATTTACAAACCTAGTCAGGGTGAAAACACTGCATGAATTGCACCATGGGCCTGAAAAGGTTAAAATACTAGTGGAGGCCATTTCGGTGAAAGATGCAAAGGGATATATAGCCTATACCAAGGCAAAATGAAGAATAGCAAAAAGATGATACAATGAAAAATGGACCAGTGGATTGAGCGGAGAGAAGTGAGCAAGTGCAGGGGCAAAAAGAAAAACAGACTGGAACAATCTGGCTTGCCTGAAGTCAGTCTGGGGCCCTGTAGCTGATCTGAGAAATACTAAAGTACACAGCCCTTTCATTCTGCTCAAGTCTTGCGCTCTTGCCTTAATGGTCCTGAAAAAATAGAAAAGAAAAGTTCCAATTGATGGCCCAGACAAAAAAGACTCAATGGATCGGTAAGGTTTCCTGGTGCGCAGAGCTGTGCATGCAGTGGTGCAGTGTGGTGCAGTGTGGTGACGGTGCTGTGTCCTACAGTGTAGGTGGGTGACGGGTGAAGGCTGATGTGTCAGATGGCTGTAGGTTGCTGGCTGCGTGCTGGTGAATGCTGGCGGCTGCTGTTTGCTGGCTGTTTGCTCTTGGCTGCTGGGTGCTGGATGTTGACTGTTGCTGCTGCTTGTCGCTGGCTGTTGATTGCTGGCTGCTGGTCGCTGGCTGCTGGTTGCTGGATGTTTGCTGCTGGCTGGTTGCTGGGTGCTACTTGCTTGCTGATGCAGGGTGGGACGGTGCTGTCGAGACAGGTCGAAGGAGTGTCGAAAGAAGGGAGCAGGAAATCGGGGGGGGGGATAATGTTTGGGGTGTTTGGGGTGTGTGGTTGGGGGGGTCCCCCCTCTTGTTTGTCTGCCTCCTCTTTGTTTGTTCTGCTAATATGCCTGGCATGTGTATCACCAGGCAGCTAAGACCATTGCCTGTGGCATGGCGACCAGTGACACAAACCTCACCTACTTCTGACTCTGTCCCTTTGACTTGCGTGTGTTTTGACCATGTATTTACAAATTTTTTTCACGAATTTACATGAAGCCTCACTGGTGCACTTTCCCTATTTTTTTTTTTAGCCAACTGGCAGATTCAATTCGATTGAACCGAAGGAGTACTGCAAGAATTGGGATCACTGACATTTGGGAATTTGAATGGCCGTGCTTTGCACAGAAATTCAGGTACGGCTTCAGGATTTTTTTTGGATTTCTGTTTGGTTTTGCTGGCAGTCGGGCCCTTCAGTTTTTTTTTTTTTGGATGCTCGTGGGCACTGCCAGCGCAGGTGCAGGCCCAGGTGTCAGTGCAGCTTCAACAGCTCAGGTCCAGTGCATCAGTGCAGATTTCTGAAACTGGTTTTTGTGTCTGGCACTGTGTGGATAAGCCGGACAGCACAGACAGCGACACGGGATGCAGTGCATGATGCATGTTGGTTGGAGCTCCAGTGTAAAACATTGTGAGCCACCCCCAGGGTGTAATGTAGTGCATTTCAGGTCGCTGGGCCTGTCGTCCCTGCCCCCCAGTGACAGTCAGTTTGTACGTAGGTGTTTGCTCTCTGCCGGGTCCCTTCAAGCAAAAGAAAGCCGGTGTGGGTCCATGGAGCAGTTTGCCTCATCAGACAGTTTCGTCCCTCTCCTGTCTTGGAAGGGGAGTGTAACTGAATAGGACTGTCGCAGAGATCTCGAGCATTGCGAGCGACGGCGACTGTGCGAAAATAGATTAGAAATCAATAACACTGATTTTATTGGCCCTGATTGCAGTATTGCTGCATTGTTCCGCAGGGCCTTGTTCTTACATGATTTGGACGGATTGATTGATCATCATCTGGTGTGCACCGCCTTGTTGCTCTGCTGGTTTCTAGTATAATCTAAAACATCAAAGAGGCATGGATTTGGATACAACTAGAGATCTATTACAAGTGAATTTCGGATCCTTTTCGCGGTCCTTTTTGTTTCTCTTCGGTTTCTTCTTCTTGTTCGTTTTTTTGTTTTTCTTCGCCTCACTCTCCTTCTTCCTCTCCGTCCTCTTGGCCCCCATCTCCTCTTTGTTGATCTCCACAGTTGTTCGGCACGTGCGGCACTGATGAAACAATTGTCCTTCTCGCTCCCTCGGCCGCATGGCTTTCAGGCATTCCTCGCAAGACTTCCGCTCTGCGTTGTTCGCTTCCATCTAATACAGACACACACACACACACACACACATACATACGTATATAAAACACACACAGACACACACAGCACAACGCAACACCGAAGCGCATCGGCATACGTGCGATGTATGTTTCGTTCCTTCGTTGCTGAATTATTGACTTGTGTGTCACGTCAACAACTCTTCGCCCCTCACACACAGTGTGACGTTTTGTACGGATTCGTAATTCGGCGGGGTTCGACAAGTTGTTTTGAATTTCGTCAACGCACACAGCACAGCGCAACACCCAAGCGCATCGGCATACGTGCGATGTATGTTTCGTTCCTTCGTTGCTGAATCATTGACATGTCTGTGACGTCAACGACTCCCAAACACAGTGTGACGTTTTGCGCGGATTCGTATTTCGTCCGAGTTCGACAAGTTGTTTTGAATTCACATGGCTTATGGTGTCCTCCGCCAACCTATTTCTTCAGTAACACGCTCGGTTGAACTTTTCCCATGGATCACACCAGTGGTTCACAGAAATTCTTTTCCTTTGGCAGCAAGCCCTGGATGCCCGACTGGGGGTTGCTTGTGGCTTGGCACTCAACAATCCTGAATTCCGGACGGGGTGCATGACCAGTGGAGAGATCACATCAAAGTGACAACACGTATGTCCAACAGAGGGAAACTTCAACTGTTTGCCGTGTTCAAGGTACGTTTTGCGAGGCCACCGTATAATTAGCCACTTCATTTGTGACAAAGGACGTTGTGGATGTTGTGAAAAAGGCTGTTGGCAGTGGCTGTTGTGCAAGGTGGACAAAAACCAATCTTATTCGCAGCCTTGGCGGGGGCCTTTGTAGGAGGAATTCCCGGGGTTGCCTGGCCATCCCTCCATTGATATAATTGGTACCTTCAGAGCAATAGTAGTGGGCAGTCATCCACAGTGAGCTGCGGGTCCTTCTTGCTGTATGCTCAATACAACACCTATTGCTGCATCATTACTTCATGCCATTACTCAAAAACCATTATTCTGGGTTCCCCGAACCCCCCCGTTGCCACCTTCAGCCCCCATTTGAGCCAACACACATTCCAGTAATTGCAGAGATGTGTTTTGAGCTATGGGGAGGCATGCCATGAGGGTTACGCATGAGGGTTAGCACAACTCGCATCATTTTGTATCTTGAGTACAAGCTGACTCTGATGTTGAAGGGTGCCTTTGGTCACAAAGTGTCGTGCTTGCTAAGCAGGAGAGTTGATGCGCTCGGTCAAAGTCTGCATTATGTCGTTACCCAATTGCCTAGAGGGCATTTGTCGGGTTGAGAAGAGTTCCATTTGCACCATTTCTAGCGATACTGCACCGGAATGTGCTGCTCATTGCCATTCAGTGTCAGTCCTCCGTTTTCCGCGATGTCAGTCCTGGTTTGGATAACAAACAGTAGAGTGACAAGAACAATGAGTGTTAAGGTATATGCCCTTGCCCCGGAAGGCCTCAGAGGGGGCCCAATGTTGTTTGGTGGCATGTTGAGCTTCAGTTACCCAATTTTTTGGCAGGCCGAAAGAGGAGATGGTGTCTGGCTATTCTTGGTCACCGGTGGTGATGGATGATTTTGGGAATGTAGCTGGCAGTTGCCAGAGCTTATTCCTTTTATTACCAGTTGCTGGGTCTGCTCACGTCCTCAATGGGCCTCCTTCTTAGGGTACTTAGTCTAGGTTGAACCCCACATTCTCTTGGGTGTACCCACAACTCCGACATTTACCACTCATTCTATCTTATTTAGCAGTTGAAGCACATTTTTCAAAGCCATACCGGTGAATACCCCAATAACCCTAATTTGCACAGACCCTACATGAAGCTCACCCCTACCACTTCAAGGAGCAGAGGTACCATCCCACATGTAGAGGCTGTAACGAAACAAAATAGACACCTTTCTTGCTCGGGGCCTGCCAGCCCCAAATGATAGCTTGGCATTCTTGCCAATCTATTGTGGTCAATTCTAATCAGAATCTCAAATAGCCCCCATGCGGTTTCTTGGCTAGTGCTTGGCCATGGAAACCCCTGTGTCTGTAGACATAGTGTGCCTTGTATTCCGAAACTCTACTCTGTAATGCAAAGAGTGCACAACTGAACTGAACTGAGCTGAACTGAACTGAAGTGAACTGAACGTTGCCCAGGAGAGTGATGCGCCTTCTGAACTCCCCGTTTTGTATGGCGGCCACCAAACGGTGGGGGGGAGTGTCTCCCCCCACAAAGAGTGCACATCAAATGTGCATTTCACTATCTATAACACGATGCTACCAAATTTTGACTTGAAATCTTTTGTAATGTCCTACATCATTTGAATCTTCGTTAATTGCTTGTTACATTGTCTATCTGCAGCCCTTCTTGGTTACGCCTATTTCAATGAACACTAATTGACTTGATCCTGATTGTTGTGTTGAGCATGCTTTGTGATTTCTTGGTCATCCCTGGAGTATTTTGGCAAGCAATGGGTTTCAGCAATAAAAAAAAAAGATCAATCATACTACTTGCGGGCCACCAACATCTTTGTGGTCGCAGCGGCTGAGTTGTGGAGCTGCTAATGCTATGGACACTCAACCAATTACTACAAAACTTCCGGTTCGAGCACTTAGCGCTCACAAGCACCAGTCAACATTCTTTTCGACGCGTGCACTGTCCATCCATCGTGCTGATGGTGCATCTCCTGTAAACTTGGCTTCCACTGAATCCACTCACCCACCCATAGCTCCCCTAGCAAGCATGGGGTCCCAAATCTCATGCGGCAACCCAAAAAACCCAAAAAGAAACATATCCACTGATTCCACCATGCATATTGGGGTGATCTGAAGAAGAGATTTTGAGTCAAAATATAAAAAACCATTTCTGGTCTGTTTGGGGAAGCGCGGAGGTGCTACCAACAGAAGGTTGCAAAGGAAGCTTTCGTGAATGGAAATGAGTGGAAATTGAATTTTGACAATGGGAGGAACGGGTGGGGGGGGGAGGGGGAGTGCATAAGTGTAGCATCTGTGGACAAGCCAAGTGTTTTTCTGGCCAAAAGGGGTGTTTCGTTGGTGCATGTGTGGCTTGTCCTGAGTCCATTCTGGGAGGGGGAGGGTTTTTTTGTACAAACGGGTTTTTTTTTTGGCACCTGCCGGAAAAATTTTTGGTACAAAACGGTGGGGTTTTTGGCACAGGCTGGGGTGTTGATTGGATTTTGTTTTGGTTTTCACGAGGGTTTCATGTAAGCCCCTGGAGAAGACCCAAAGAAACCCACATGCACCAACAAAACCCCCTTATTCTGTACCGAAACACCTCTTGCTTGCCCATGTTTGCCTGCTACACTGATGCATCCCCCCCCCCCCCCCACCTCCCCCCACCCTTTCCTTCCACTGTCACAACACAATTTCAAACTTTTTCTCCTCACCCAAACAGGTTCCTTTGCAGCCCCCCCAATTCGTAACCCCCCCTGCTCCCCCAAGATGACCAAAAAATGATTTTTATGCTATTATATCGCGATTCCCTTGCAAAAGAGCAAACAGCACAGTGCAACACGAAAATGAGAAATCAAACCAGAAATGAAGCACAACCTGTCTCTATGAATGTGCTCAGATTTGTACAACCAACTTTGCAGACTTGAAAATTGTTGGGATTCTGAAACCTGACAAAACCAGCATATTCTCAAAGGGTACATGGGGGAGGGTACAGGAGGGTTATTTGGGAGGGGGGGGGGGATGCGGACGGTTCCGCCTCCGCAGTTACCGACCTCAATCAGCGAAGGCTGACGCCAATGAGTCATGTATGCAAGGGGAGGGGCTTCGACATCCATCACAATGTCCATCTCAGAAGGAGGGGGGTGTGGAGGTCCAGGGCCTTTGTGGTGAACCCAGGCACAAGTGTGAATGTTTTTTTGGGGGGGGGGGGAGCCGAAGCCGCTGATAGGCCATAGTGAAGCCGCTGATACTCCACACGGTCCTGTTGTCGGGCGCTGCGTTAGAGGTGACCACTCTCGCAAAGCAAAACTGGTGCCTGCAACACAGACTCAAAACAGAAAGGACAAATGACCAGCACAAATGTACAGCACAGGCGATACGGGGGCATTCGGAACGTTTCTTCGGAACCTGGGTCCCTTTGGATCAGAGGTTGGCGTGGCGGTGGGGGCATGAGGAACGCTAGCACGACCGGGAGCAGGCCGAGCTTCCGAACTGTCGGGAAATTCCGCCGCGACGATGGCGTACTTCATCCTCATAAACGTCTTACCCTTCTTGTTTCATGGGCTTCGTTTGTACTCCTTCCTCAATTCTTCTATTTCCTTCCGAAGCTTCGGCTTCTATTCCACCCACTCCCACAACAAAACGGTGAATACAAGAGCAGGGCCAGAAAAATGATCCGAGCCTGTCCTCTTGCGCTCAGCAAGGGCAATGGGGGGATATGGTACAGGTTAGAGCAGCAGCAGGGCCAGAGAGGTCATGCAGAGTTTGCCCCATGATGCTGAGTAAAGGCAAGAGGGTATGGCACAGGTTTGGCCGGAAACCGATTGGTGGAGGCAGAGCAATGTTCTCCTCTTCGAATTGGAGGGCCACCCTTTGCATGACATTGAGAGGCAGTGTTCGTCACCGGTTTCGCCAGTGTGAACATCTACCGGTTGGGCGGCCAAAAAGAATTCCGGCCCAGACAGGAGGTTAGCTAAGGCAGGGCCCCTCCATCTGGACTCTAATTCGGGTCAGAAGCGTGGATTGGTCGGAGGCCAAGTCAAGGCGTGCCACAAACCGTTACGGGTTTAGATATTGACAATCGGTGTGGACAGCACGTTCGTTTGCTGGCAGGAGCTCATTGTGTTTATGTGCTTCATGGTAGGTGGGCAAAGAACTTGGCAGACTAAATCCTGTCATTCATTTAGTCCACAATTTGTACTCTTTCCCAGGAGATGCCCCATCCGTAAATAATGTCTCCCTCGTTACAACCCTCCAGTCGAACACCCACATCATTACACTTCCCAAGACCAAAGCATTGCATGACCTGAAAAAAAAGGTAAAAGCAGAAGAATTCTGCTCCACGGACACCCCAGCGGATTTCATGGAGTGCCAACGACCCAGTAGCCACAGCCCCCCACAACCCACAGCCTGCACAGCCCCCCCACCCCCAACCACCCACTCACCCAGCCCCATCCAAAAAAAAAAAGCAGAGTTCTGTTAGCAGCTATGCTGTAATGTTGTGATGTTACAAATGTGCAGTTTTGGAATCACTTACACAGGTCCATGTATTCCAGACGGTCACCATCACAGTAGAGGCTGACGATACCATGCACAATCCTGCGGGGCAGTTCTGCATCAAGGTTGTACATGAGACGCTCTAGATCGCTGGATCGAAGGTATCCACATCCAAGCTTGTCGAAAAATTGGAATGCCTGAAGGCAAGGGACATGTCATTGGCAAGCGATGACGGAACGCTCGGATCCAGCACATGTACATCTATGCGAATCCATCATGCACCTTCATGGATACCTGTATTTCAACTTACCGCTGTTTTCACTGGCCAGAAAATCAGCCAAGAGGTAGCCTTTTTTTTTTGCAGTGATGTTCACTGAACACACAGGTGCTTGCTGTACTGTGGGTCTGTGCTTTATTTGTTTGAAACTGCAGCGGTTCAGTCTAGACCGGAGGTGAACTACATCACGCATTGCTTCGTATTGCTGATATGTCAGGAATCGAAGGCGCTGGGGGTTTGCAGAGGCATTGAGGTAGTGATTGTACCTCACGATTGTACCCAACGAACATGAACTACTCCACCTGGGTTCACACACCAAAACAACATTACTCCAACTGGGGACAATGGTGCACCAAAAAGCAACCAGGACGAAAATTGACAAATATTGTTCGTAAAAACACTTTCAATCCGTGGTCAACAGCAGGCGTTATCAATTACACAAAATAACATGGGCAGCTAAAGAGTGCGCATCATAGTGGCAGGTCCAGTTGGCATGGGAAAAGGGAAATTGGGAATCCAATGAATGCAGGCTCAGAAACAACGCTCCACCACATGCCTTGGGCGCAACTGCAAGAGACAGTGCAGTTTCATGGCACCTGTTTGGCCTCGGCCTTCAGCTTGGCCATCTTTTCTTTTGCAGCCTCCTCTTCTTCTGTTTCCTTAGGCTCCTCCTGCAACTCTTCCTTGGCCTCACCTGTTGCTGAGGAGGCGCCTGCTGAGGACGCTGTTGATGAGGAGGTTGTTGATTCGGGAGCCCGTGGCTGCTGAGCACGCCCCTTGCCTTTGCCCTTGCCCTTGCCTCCGGGACCTTTGCCCTTGCCCTTGCCTCGGGGACTGCCCTTGTCTCGGGGACTGCCCTTGTACCAGATGCGCTGTCGCTTGTCAAGATTGATGCCAATTTCACAAATTTCCGCTTCAATGGCATCGGCCGATTCATAGTCTTGACTTACACGGTGGGATTCTCGTTCATTGAGCTTCAGATTGATCTCAGCCTCGAATTATCGGTCCTGTTGGGATCCATCAGCGGTGGGATCAGTGGCAGCACGCTGCCACTCATCCCCCTGAGGGCTGTAGCCTGTAGACTGGACCCACCAAATCTGTGAAGAGAAGAGTTCATGCATGTGCATTTCAAAGAACTACTCAGCACATGGAGAGTGCAAGCAATACCCATGCAGCTTGGAGCAGACAGGGTGCCATACTGGGCGCGGACAGACGTGACACTGCACATGCTTGACATCCCCTCGAACACCCAAGCATGACCCAACACATTGCAGAAAATGCAGCAGATTTTTGCACAGCTTGGCCATGTGTTTTGCCAGGTGGCCATTCTCAAGATCAAACAGGTGCAAAAAAACAGGTGGCCCTCTCTCCCTCCCTCCCGCCCTTGGTGTACTGCATCCGGACAGGGGCGTGTGTCCTGCGTCTGGACAGGGGCATGTCTTGCGTCTGGATAGGGGCGTATGCCCTGTGTCCACATGGGTGCCTGCTGCCTGTTTGCGGATGGGGCGTGTGTCCTGCGTCCGGATTGGGGACGCACAGACAAGTGCAATACAATGCGACGCCATTGTAACACATGGAGTGCAATACTCCGTACGTATGGACCTACTAGACAGCTGAATCGTGTTCTAGAACATCCACCAGATGTTCTACAACAGATGCTCTATCCCATACTCCTCCTAGGAGTGTTAGCTTCTCAGGACTAACACAACACTCTGACCCACAAAACTGCGCTTTTCCCCCTCTCCGTGGTCGTGTCATGGTCCCTGACCAGTGACCATCCGCACCCATGGGGAGCATTGCATCGCGTGCACACCGCGCAAATTTGCGTAGGCCTGCCTCCCCAACGGCACGCCCCTCCAGCCCGTCACTTCAGCGTTCGTGCTCTGGAACGTGCTAATCTGTAGTTCGAGTGTTCCGTAAAGGCCGGAGCTGGTTTGTTGTTGTTTAGCACAATCGACTTTAAAACTCGCAAAATATTTGGAACCAAGAGACAATGCCAACACGAAGCAAGAAATGCATGCATGCATCTGTGCAACGCGCGCACCTAGACCCAGACTGTGCCCACACCTTCCGCTTGTCATCCACCCCAATTCCTTCCTGGGACAGCTTGTCCCGTATCCGATCTGCCTAATCAAACCACCGTCGACTACGGTGTCCATCTCTCTCTACCAGGGCCTGGTACACAGCCTTTGCGCGAGCTGCATCCTGCTCGGAGCCGTCTGCCGTCGGATCATTACGGGCCCGGGCCCATTCCTCATTCTGTTTTCGTTGGCATTTTTGCATCTTCGGTAAGCACTCCTCTGCCTTCCGCTTTGGGGCCCCCATTGGCCTCCTCGATGCACGCTGCTTCTGGTCCGCCAAAAAAAATTCCAAAATCTTGGAACCAAAATCCCACTCCAGCATCTCATGGAAAATCTCCGCAAACAATGACAGCTGCACAAGCAGAGGGAGAGCATGCCCAACCGAGCAGTCTCCACCTACGTGGAAGTGCATATTACTGCTAAAGCGCACAAACAATATCGCCCCGGGCATGCTTACGCGTCAATGGAACAGCATCGTCTGTCGTCCTTCTTTGTTGCACAGACACTGTCCGTGATTTCTACGAACACGGTATGGGCCGGGCGTTGTCTTGTGTGGTGAGAGCGCAACAAGGCTTCTTGAAACCTTATTGAACGTCAAACATGGTACACCTCAGGGCAGAATTTGAACCGCACTGTTCTGAAATTACGGCGGGGACTGCAGATGCCACATTTCACGATACTTCGGTGATGTGCTTGGGGTATGTTTGAAAACTCTCAAAACAGCGGAGCTGGATACCTCGAGACAGTGGACCGCCGGGACGCGTAATACACGTGTGACACCACAGCCCAATGGGAAACCCGTGTTTATGTCCGTCAAAATGAGAAAACAAATTCGAAAATGGACCATTCCAGCAGATTCATTGCCCCTCATATCCGCCATAGCCGCCGCTGTTACGACGTCGGTGACAGAAATGGGGGGGTGGGGGGGGGGGGCTATTTGGTACTACAACTTCCGAAACATGGTCGGATTGTAACCTTTCTTTGGGATGGAGAACACTGCACGTGCTGTGATGCACACCTCCTCCTTCGCTCACATCTCTGGCTCTTCCAATCATCAAGGCACACATGCAAGCTCCACGCTAATGCGAGAAACACTGACCACCACCCCTCAATTTCAGACCAAGCAAACCTCAACGGTCTTCTCATCTGTGTCATTGGCATCATAATCCAGAAGATGATGCAATGAAATACACATGGGTTCCATCACTGTCTTCTTCATTCTTCGCCGTTGTTGTTCTTCTTTCGCCCTCCGCTCTTCATCCTCTTTCCTCCTCTCTTCGTCCTCATTCTCCTTTGCCTTGATCTTTTCTTCTTCCTTTGCCTTCTCCTCCTCATCCTCTTCCTCCATCACCTGATCTTCTGCAGACTTACCAGCCTCCTTAATGTCACCTTTGCCCTCCTCCTCCTTTTCAGCCTCGGCATCGTTCGTCTTTGTCTCTTCCTCGTTGTTTCGGAAGCATTCTCGTCCACCTCCATCTGTGCACCATCAGCCTGTCGCACGAGCGGCAAAAAATGACAACAATCTGCCTGCAAGGACCAAGACCCCTGGTGAAGTTGAAAAACGCATCTCATCACCTTTGGGACGACGTGGGGGCTTAAAGAGCACAGCTTTCCAACCCAATTCAGCCTTCTCCAACCGCCTTATTCACCTGGTGACAGGGCCAAAGGGGGCACAAAATGCCACTGCGCAGTTCAGCTCCTGCCCCTTTATGGCAAACCGGTGCGTGGGTGGTTGAAATTGGGCAGGACGGGTGACAAAGCCGGAAGAGACCTTGAGTCCAAGTAACACTGTTCCCGTCGGCTCGAGCCCCCCCAAATTTTGCAGCTGGGAAATCCGGGGCATTCTTTACAGCTTGTAGGCCCCCATGTCCCAATGGCTTACGTAAAGACAGGAAAATTCTCCATAGCATCCCGTGCTTCTTCATGTTGAAGGACCAAAGGAATGGGGAATTTACCCTTGTGACTTTTGAGCCACTTTCTCAACCCCCAGCCCCTATCAAATCCCCCTACGCACAATGCAATTCTCGCCCAGCATTCTGGCCCAGTGGTATTTTTTCAGGAGAATTTTTCAGGGAAGAGGAGAAAAAGGTTGTCGTTGTAGACACACGCAATTCTCGCCCAGCATTCTGGCCCAGTGGTATTTTTTTTGGAGAATTTTTCAGGGAAAAGGAGAAAAAGGTTGTCGTTGTAGACACACGCAATTCTCACCCAGCATTTTGGCCCAGTGGTATATTTTCTGGAGAATTTTTCAGGGAAGAGGAGAAAAAGGTTGTCGTTGCAGACACACACCTGGTGGCATGCATGAAACTCAAGGTCAGGATGGTTCCAGCAATCAAGAATGAAGATGACGACACGCTCCTTCGTTTCAAGGTATTCTGCAGGCCGGTGGTACCAAACCTCTGCGAACTTGCACCACTGTGTACACATGCTGAGGTCAATTCCACAAATGGTCTTCACAGTTCGACTGCAGACACCAGCAGAATGATATGGGGGCTTGCACGATGGTCACCTGCTCTGAAACGTGCTAACAATTATGCAGATCATACATTGCTTACCTGAATCAATGTCAAGGACGTGGGGGGTGAGCCAGAAAGGGAATCATAAAGCAAGAACCAGTGGGATCACCACCAAGGCACGCAAATACCCCCATTCAGTAGCACGGATCCTGAGGGCAGGCAGCAACCTTGGAGGCACACCAAGTGGACACCTGTCCATATTCAGTCGGTCATGGGCGGCCCAGGTGCCCCTGTCAAAATCCTTTTTTTTTCGGCAGGATTTTTTGGAAGGATTGTCAAACACCAGTACTCTGGAGAAAGATTGCAGGGGCTGGGGGAGTTGGCCGTGGGCCTTGGCTTGGCACATCTACAGCGAAAAAAAGGTTTGCAAAACACAAGTCAACGGAAGAACCAAAAAATTGACAGCCATGTCCAGCCAGCGACGGAGACCGAGGGAGGAGACAATACAGGTCTGAGACCCGGCATTCCTCGTCTACACCCAGTATTCCTCCCCTGCCGCATCTCGGGTCCTCCCCGTGGTTGGTGATGTCCGCAGCTCCCAAGCGTTGCATCCTTCCTCCCAATTTGCTAGCGTTATGCCCATCCATCTGGCCGGCCTTGGCACACTGCATCATGTGGCACGCTGCTCGAGATGGGCAAATCCCTGAGGTGGCCAGCTGCGTCCCTCATCTGTGCAGCCATAGGGCCCACAGCCACCAGTGGGATCTCAGGCCAACTGATCCCCTCCCTGGCATGTATACCAGGAACTGGGGTCCAGCCCGGTCGCCCGTTGGCGGAACACCCAAGTACTAAAACTGCCAAAGAGGGCTGAGGTGCTAATGCGGGGCTGCAAGGGCAGGGGAGGCACACCAACGAGAGCAGCAACAACAACACGACAGCAATAACAACAACATCAACAACAACAACAACAGCAAGCGTCTCAGTTCCTTCCAGTTCCCAAATACTTGCACTGGCCCACCCAATCCATCCCTGTTCGTGCATTACTCACATACATGGCAGTATTTCGCATTACGGAGTCTTGATATGGGTCCGCCCCATCCACGGTATTCCAAGAGCCGCCATAGCACATGAGCCCCTTCTCCAGTTTGGAGACCATAAATTTGAGCTGAAGAGTCAGGTGCTGTGAGGAATCTCCGTCAACCATGAGCAAAACGATTTTGGCGTTGTGCTTGAACCCAGCAGAATCGAGGCTTGCAGGCAGATTCTTGGTCAACTGCAAAATTACGTGGTAAGAGTCCCAGGGTCCCAACCAATCAATACATTATACAATTGCTTCACCGACGAGGCCTCCCAAAAGGCATGTTTTCTTTCCACACACATACCGCCATGGCATATTCAGGACCCATTTTTACCTTCGGGGACTGAGCCATCAAGTCACCATGGCGAAGGGTCGGGGCCTCAGCCCAACTGCAGATGAGTTTGATGAAATCACTGCCAATATGCAGTTCCTTGTGGCGCGTTTTAATGTCCTGGTACTGCCTGCATTGAGACATGACTGACATAGGGCTGATCTTCACCTCCTGCTTGGTCTCTGGTGTCCTGCAGGGGGGTCGAAAAAAAAAAGCAGTCGCAGGGAAATGAGCGAAATGCTTGTGAGGCAAAAGCAGACTTGTGGGTGATCCTGTTCATGGGTGGTGGCAGCAGTGAATCCTGAAAGCACCACTTGACCCCAGAGGGACAAAAGCCCCCCATGGCATCGTGCACCCAACGTGGGTCTGCACATTACATAGACATACAGAGGGTGTAAAGCACATTGGGCCACGTGCTTCTCGATGTCCGTTGGTCCCGTGCATTCGCTGAGGTACTTGATCAGCTGCAGCAGCTCGGAGTCTGTGTCGTACTTGCGCTCATTTTCGTTGTTGTAATTGGTGGCGTCATAAGCGTGGGGGTGGATGGCATTCTGTGGATGCCGCATTGCCTTTCTGGGGTCATCATCAACGAGCAGTGCGTTCGTCGGATTCCAACCAATTCGCAGATCCCTAACACAGGCAATGGGCTGTGGGACAGCATGGAGCGAGGCATGCAGGAAAATGGAATGTCGGGTGCTGCGGCAAGCGGATGCAGAGGTGGAGACACGAGATGACAAGCATGGCACACCAAATACCAGATGACTGAGAGGTCTTTGATTCCCAAAGAATAATGCACCCCAACAATTTTTGCTGAGGTGCCTTTCTCCTGAATTTCTTTCGCCCGATCGGCACCGTCAAGCATCACCAAATCACAACTTTCCCTGCCCATTACTTTCACCTGAGGATAAGTGACCACAAAGACAGGGGGGCTACGATGACCATGCACACTGCATACACTGAATGTTGTGGTGAGTGTCGACATGTTGGTGCCCCTCGATAAGCTTTGGGGGCAGGCGGGTGAGCAGTATGTGCTCGCACGGACATACGAAAACATCGGGTGTGAAATACTTCTCACAGATGGCGCTGACGTTTTCGGTCTTGGCACTGCTCCAAATGATAGGCAAGAAATGCCTTCTGTTGTTTTTTAGGAACTCCGTCAAATTTGCGAGGAAGGGCCTACATGTCAGATGAATCAGAATGTGTAGGCGCACCCCTTACAGCTGCTCCGGTTGAGACCTTGCCACCAGTGAGCCTGCTACACACCGCTTCCGTGCCACAAAAGGCTTTTCGTAGTAGTCCCGCTTGAGCCACAGACGGTTTGCACACGACTTCTTGTGTGCACGGTCACACAAGACCCTCGTCCAGGTCGAACACCAGCAATATTTGTTGTGGGTTCTCTGGACTTGCGCAGACAAAATGGACATAGAAGCCGAAGAGTAGGACGAGCTGCTGCAGTGAAACCTTCTGTACCATCACGGGGATTGAGACTCTCGAGCGCACAAAACCTTGCGGTAATAATTGGGATGTGGTGCACGGAGAGCCTCACCATTCTCAAAAAAATACTTGCAATTCGTGGTGGTTGCCGTGCCTCCAAACTCCGGTGCAAGCGCCTTGTTCAACCATTTGTAGAAGTCTCTCACATTACCTAGCTCCGCCTTCTTCCGAGGCTTTGCGTCTTCTTGGTCACTCGGGAGTTCTTGTTGATCAATAATCTCTCTTAGGACATCAAAACGGAGTAGGACATTTGCTTGTTCTATATCCAAGTCGGTACTTTGTTGGACGAAGCGCCGTAGGCTTGAGGAGTGGTCTACTACAACACTCGGGTGCTTCGATGGAGCATACCATGATTGGGAATGAAGGCGGTAGGCAATGTACGGCACGGCAAGGGCGTTTCCCAATATGTATTGGGTGTTCTCCACGTTTTGGTTACCGGGGATCCACCATTGCTTGGCATCATGGAAGCTAACACGTTGCGTGATAAAAGGACATAGAGGAGTGAGAAGCAAACGGGGGTCAACCAATAAGCAATTGTCCGCATTGCAATTTTTAATTGGTGCTGGTAGCACAAACCATCCCTCAAATTCTTCGTTGCGCGAGCGGGCTAATTGGAGTACGTGTCCTATTGCGGCCGCCCAATCCGTCACGGTCTCCACGGAGGTTCCCATGTCGTGGTCCACGTAGTTGTACGGCACCGGGCAAACTAAGAAGGTCTTGTGGATGTGCAAAATGTCATAGACGTGCGCCAAGTCTTCGTGTGCACAATTTGAGTAGAAGCCCGAACCCTTTGGAATAGTGGTGTTGAGCTCCGTGAAAGAGTTCTTTTTGTCGGAGACGTTGAACTCGTGGTTCCATTGACGAATATCCCATAGTTTTCTCAACGTGGCACATGTGTGGATTCTCTTTTTGGCGTCATACGCTATATTGCCTTGCACCTTGATGCTTCTTGTTCGGGACATGAGGAGTTCAGCGTTGCTTTCATTGGAAGCCCAACGTTGTAAAGCCGTAGGCGCCGCCTGGGTAATATGAGTATTGCCCAAAGGTGAGTGGTGAGCCGCTCGGTGCCCGAGTATGGAGTTTCTTGTTTTTTGGGAGAGCGGGGCCTTTAGCGTCGTCAATGTCCATAGAGGCTTGCGATTGGGAATTATTGGACCAACCAAGGAGCGAATACGGGCTTGGAAACATGGTAACAAGAAAAGGTACCCGCGCACTTCGTGTTAATGGTGTAGGACGAGTAATTGGTGAAAAAGGGAAACGTCGGCGATGGCGGTGAAATGGCGTAGGCGGCACGATCAATGCCAACCAAGGTAAGTACTCGAGTTGCGGGGAAATGCGCCCAATTGCCACTAGTCCTAGACGGCTTATTTTCTGACTAGTGGTGCTCCATTGTCCATCTGAAGGGGCAATTGAAAAAAAATAGACACTCAGAAAGTGTCCCATGGGTAGAGACCTGCGCCCAAACGACTTCGATGAGAATGAGAATTGTGTGTCAGAAGGTAATAGAAGAATTCTGTGGACTGGATGGGACTCTTCGTTGTGCGATGGGGCTGGGTTTGATTTGCATTCACATAGAAGTATACAACCATGCCTCTAGTTTGATTTGCATCCGCATAGAAGTATACGGCCATGCCTCTGGTTTGATTTGCATCTGCACAGGAGTATACGGCCATGCCTCTGGTGGGATCGAATCTGTAGCCTTTGGTGACTTTCTTCAAGATGCTCCCAGATCCTCCTGGCCAGGTCAATACGACTACACCTTGGCGCCGGCCCTCGCAAATGAGATTATGTCCATGGCCTTGGAACATGGGGACTTTCTACGAGGACGTTTCTATGTGATTGAAGTGGCAAAAATGGTCGACCAACACTCCTTCTTTGTGAACCCTTCACGAAATGAGAGAAACCGCCATAAAGGAGAATCAACACCTACCGAAGTGATGAACACCCTCATGGGCCACATGATTGGGGGACGGGGACGCACCCGACTTATGGGCACTTCCATCAAGAGCCGCGATAGCATAATTGTACGCTTGGACCTTAGCAACACTCCAAGCGACGAAGGACGCTCGCCTCTCTCTACATTTGCCTCTTTCCTTCACACTAACGGTGCAATGGTCATGTGCAACTCAAGGGACGGCGCCCTGGGTACCTTCAACGCGTTCGGAAACGCGGGCAAGCAAGGTGCACAACCTAAGTCGCCGCCAACCATGTATCCTATCCCGCCGCCGATACCTAGCCAGCGAGAGCCCACCGAAGTAGACGTCCAAGCGCCCAACACGACCTCACTCTTTGACATCCAATGTGCGGTAGGGCTCCTAGGCCCCTTCACCTGATTTGAGCTCCATTCGGAGTCGGAGAACCCCCCTATAAATTTTTATTCCGTTACTTACGAGAAGCTTCAATCAGCTCAACTTGCCACGGGGTTTGCCATGGGTCCCATTTCCTTTCACCCGGCCCAACCTTACCTACAGGTTGGTGCGCTTTTACACCTCGACTCCACGGTGGCTGAGGAAGATCGCCCGGCGGAAGCAAGGGTGCGAGCGGGCCTCAAGATTGGCGCGGGAGACTTCCTCAAGGACTACATTGCCAACTACAAGGAGCATCAAACACTCTTGCGCCCACCCCGACGCCCTCCGCGACTAGAAGATCGAGAAACGGAGGATCTTATGGAGAAGGACCTCCCAGGCCTACGTATCGTTGAGGACGCCATTGACATGGCTATGGAGACTACCCTCATGCCTTACCTGGAGAAGCAGGAGTGGGAGCGTGACACTCGGAGGGGCAAGCTACACTACGGCTGGAGATACGTGGATGCATCCCGCACCCTTGAACGAGCGGAGGAACTCCCCACGGAGCTCATGAATCTCATTGACAAGCTTATGGATGCCAAGGACTCGGAGGACATCCCCCTGCTAGCGGTGCAACCCAACCAAGTCAGCGTGGACGACTATGAGCCAGGCGTGGGCATCGGATGGCATAGAGACATTGACGACCTTGGGGACACCATCACCTCGATTTCACTTATGGGGTCAGCTACCATGGACTTCCGCAAGGGAAACGGCCCCATGGTGAGCGTGTGTGTGCCTCGATTCGCCGCTCTTCAAATCATGGGTGAGCTTCGGGACCATTGGCAGCACCAGGTGCCTTACCGCATGAGCGACATGGTGGACGGCGCCGAGGTCCCTCGAAATCGAAGGGTGGCAGTCATCCTCCGCAACGTGCAGGCAGCTTTGAACGCCGAGCCCGTCGCCGAACCTCAACACGGCAACGGGCAAGCTTAGCGATACACTTGAACGCCTCGGCGTCCCTCTACCCACGACAAGTAGATTGAGTGCCCCCCCCCCCCCTGAACCCCTTCGCCCCCGCCCCGCTCCCAAAGACCCACGCCCCTCACGCCTACCCGACCTGGCATGTTTTGGTCTTGACACCCCCCCCAGTGACCAATTGGAGGCAAAGCAAAGGATACGTGCGCCCCGCCACAAAACTTAACAACCACCTGCCCCCTACGATTAAAGTTCTCTCACACAACCTGAAAAAAAAACCTCCCACCCCCTTCATTTTCCACCACCTACAGAAGGGGTACCACATCCTGCTCCTCCAAGAGTTGAACGAAGAGCCCAGCCTGCCGCATATTTTCAGCCACGGAGACGGAAAGGGCAACATATTTACCAACATCAACAAGAGGGAGAAAAAGAATGGTACTGCCATCGTGATCTCTTCGGCACTACGGCCCTACGCTAAATTCATCCCGAATTCCGACGAGGATGGACTCATGTGCTCGGTCGAAATAACCCTCCCGGGTGGCCCCCGAACACTCTTCACTTCTCTCTACTCCCCCCCTCCAGCAATCACCGGACGCCCCCTGATTGAAATTAACCTGTCCCGCCTGCTCTCCCGGTATTCCGACCAAGTGGTAGGAGGAGATTTCAACTGCATCCGCAACCCCCATCTGGACTCTTTGCACGCCGACACTAACCCGTGGGCCTGGATCACCGCCAAAACATCGGGCAGTGATGCGGCGTGCATTGACACCTACAGACACAAGCACAGCACTGCCCTGGCGTGGACCAGGCCGGCGTCCGAGAACAGGCTGGACTATATCTTTGTTTCGAGGCGCCTCTTCCATGAGCAACAGTTTGCTGACGCCTCAATCCTCTATGGTGACTCCTCTACCGACCACCACCCCGTCACGACATAGCTACACTCGCCCCTCATCCCTACATCCTCCCCCCCACCCCCACGTAAGCGCTTCCGCAAGCTAAAAAAACAGGAACTACTCCGCCTTCGGGGAGGACTGCAACCCCTCGAGAATTGGTGTGAGCAATTCAACCAACACCTCCCTAACATCCCGTCTTCGTACCTAATCCCTGTGGTGGACGCCATTCTCCGGGAGTGCTCGGAGGCCTACCACTCGATCACAAGCCCGGTGGGCGGGACAGCTCCATCCATAATCCAAAAGGAGTTCACTCAGTTGGCCAATGCACTCCCCCCCGCTTCCCACCCCCGTTTCGGAGAAAAAATGCTGCAGCTCAACAGCTACCTCGAGGAATGGCAGAAAGCGAAGCAAAAATCGGCCCGCACTACAGCTCATTGGGCGATTGTTCAGGGCCGCCAGATGAAGAGCGCGATCCAAAAACACCTCCAACCTCCGGACCAAGCCCCAATCTCACTTAAGCGCTCGGACGGAACCCTTGCCACAGACACTAAGGAAGTTGCAAAAATATTTTCGGATACACTCCTCCACTTGGGGGGTCCACCAGACTACAACCCCCCATATGATTTGGCGGAACGCCTACTAAGCCACCCAGTGCCCCCTAGGAACGGAAACCCGGGATATTCCGGACATGACATGGTCCGAGTTTCACAGTATCCTCCATTCGGCTACCCCGCGCAAGGCAGGTGGTGACGACCACACCAATACCTACCTCCTCTCCACCCTCCCTCCTCACCTACAAACCCAATTTTTCCTATTGGTGAACCGCTTCCTGCATGAGCCCCTTCCACCCCACTGGACGACTGCCCAAGCATGTTTGATTTATCAAAAAAATGCCCCCACGACCCCGCCAACTATCGCCCAATAGCCCTGTTAAACACGGTGTACAAGCTAGTGGCCCGTCATGCCACCTCCACCCTCCAAGCCCTCATCAAAGATCACACCCTTATCCACCACAGCCAGCGCGGGGGCATGCCCAATTTTCGCACCATGGATCACCTTTTCCACGTCACTGCAGAGGTTGCCCGCTGCCCCCAGGCCTACGATTTTTATATCGACTTCAACAAGGCCTTCACCAGCGTCCCTCATTCCACCCTCCGCCGGGTTTTGCACCACTATCGAATGCCAATAGGGTTAGTCGACCTGATCGGCGGTCTCTATGCTCACCCCCAGGACGCCCCCCTTAACAACAACACCACCCCACACCGCTACCTTCAAACAAGGGGCCTGCGCCAGGGCTGCCCCATGTCCCCTGTTTTGTTCATCCTCTACGCAAACGTGCTGCTTCATGCAGCCCCAACTCCCTCTCCGTCGGAGAGACCAGTCGAGACCAAAGCACCTGCTTTTATTGATGACAAGTTGTACCAATCACCCTCCCAAACCTACATCCAAAAATTAATCAACTTTTACGACAAAGGCGCCAGAACATGGGGACTTCATATGAATTGCGACAAGTTTGAGGTGCACGCCTTGGGTGGCGTCCCGCAGCATGACTTCCAATGCCCTAGCGGCTTTACACTCTCTACCATCGACCGGTTGTAAATACCTGGGGTTTGCATCTACAACGACAAGCACCCCTTGCAACTCCGGCACCAAATATACTCCGAACTGAATAGCTACTTCGTACACCTTTCCCCCCTCCGCCTCACCCTCCCCGAGCTGGTCAAACTGGTCAATGGTCAACTAATACCGATCCTCACCTATCGCCTCATAGCCAACCCCTTGCTTCCCGGCGAAATAGAAGAACTCACGGAAGCGGTCTGGAAAGAGCTTGCTAAGCATGGTAGAATATCGCCCAAGGTATCCACCAAGGACATATACCAACCTCGTTCTAAGCTACGCCTGGGCCTACGCCACCTGGGAGTAGCAGTTCATAAATCCTTTGTCGAGGCGGGGCCGAGGTACCTCAACCAAGACGGACCCCCGGCCAGCTGTGCGGCAGTCAGGGACGCCCTCCTATCAACACAACAGAATACCCTCCAAGATGGCTTCCTGGCTGCGGCTAATCGCCTGAATCTCCAATTCCACACCGCTGGGCCTTGGAACCCCTGCCTCCCCCGCGAGGTACGCAAGCATGAGCGCCTGTCTGCTGCGCCCCGCAATGCCCCACCTTGTTTGGCCACGGTTACCAAAACTTACAAAAAAACAGCCACCATCCAGTTGGATACCGGGGACTCTGCCACCATCACGGAGCGCAGTAATTTCACGTTCTCCCCCCCCCAACACCCCTCCCCTCCCCCCGTATGAGATAACGCATCACCACCTCTTCCCCCCCTTCTCTTCCCCGCAAACCCGCAACCCCGACATCCCGGTTCCTCTACAAGCGGACCTCATGGACAATACCTGTGAGGGTCACTGGTTCCACCTGCCCAATCTTCGCCACGTCCTAAACCACGAGGATCTGCTGGGGTGGGGGTGCATTTGGGCGGCCAACCTCGTCGCCGAACCCCCCTTCGATGACACGGCCTGGATCTACACTGATGGCAGCTCGGGGGAAGGGGGACATGGGTGTGCCTTCGCCATTTTTAGGCAATAACAGTGCTATATCCTCTCCCGCTCCTCTCCCTCACCCACGTCCGGGGGCTCTGAGCAGTGGGCCATGGCAATGGCAGTCGCCCACCTCCCGAACATCCTTCCCCATACCCCCGTAGCAATCCTGGGTGACAACCTCGATGTGGTCCAAGCGGTTAACCGAGCCATCTCCAACTCCCCCCCCGGCACGGCCTTCCACCTACGTACAGGGCACACGGGACACTGCCTACACATCCCTCCTTACCCCCTCCCCCACCAAATCCATGTGGCTTGGATCAAGGGCCACGCACATTTCATGGGGAACGAACTGGCGGACTATTTTTCGAAGTGGGCTGCACAAGCATTAACGTGGCGCCCATCCCTCCTGCCCCCCCCCCCCCCCCTGGGGGTAGTCACCAGCGGAGGCTTGGTCATCATTTCAAAAATACCGAAGCACCACACCCGCTCTCTCTTCTCGACCCACCCGCACACTCGCCTACACTTCAGCACCGGCGCAAGTTTCTTCCGGCAAAGCAGTTTTTTTTCAGCAATCGCCTTCCAATGGGTGTCAGGCACGTATGGATGCCAGCACCACCGACCCCACTGTGACACCAGCGACCGAACGTGCCTGGGAGTGCACCCAATGGACCCAATCTCATTCTGTGCACTCGGCGTCTCTCCGGGGCCTGGCCTCCTCCCTTTGAGAAACTAGCACTTGAATGGTGGATCGCCAGCGACCGTGGAGACCGGCGACTCGCCACCAGGTCACTCATTCCAAAAACACTCCACAGGACACTAGCCACGCCACTATCACACAAGGATCCTGCCATGCATGCCAAAGACTTTGAGAACGCTTTACTTGAACGCAGCAAGGCGCTCACACGGCTCATCGAGGAAGGCAACCAATTTCTGCATGACAACCCGCTAGGGGCCATCGGTCCACCGCTAACTAGAAACAATTATTTTGACTCCTTGCGCGAGTTCAGCACCTCTAGAGGCCACACCCCCCAAGACCCACCGAAATACTGCCCTCCTTCAACACTGCCCACAGAAGTATTGCCACTCCCGAAACGCAAGGCCTCGGACCAAAAACACCGCAAGAAGCGCCCCCCCCCCCCACCCGCGCCCTCCAAATCGGCAAATCCCAGCGCTCTGCAACGCGCTCTAGACACTTACCTGCAGCCTGCTGGCCCCCGCCCTCCCCCCCCCCCTCCTGCACCACCCCGCAGCGACCGACCCAAGGTGCCGCACACGGGACGCAAACGAAATGAGCCTGCCCCCCCCCCTGCCGCACACCCGCCTGATCCCAAGCAGCCTCGAAGCGACAACTTTTTCCTCCCTCGCCAATGACCTTAACCATCTGCATGTCTCTCCCCGCGCCCGTGTCCGCTCTGTCGCATGCTATAGCTGGCTAAACCACTCTGCGAGTCTGTGCCGCAAGGAAGTCCTGTGTGGCTAGCACCTCCTTCGCCCTAACCCGCCCGGTCTCAATGGAGCGCCGTCTTCAAGCGTCCTTGTCTTCAGAGGCCTGTCGGCCTCGCTGCATAAAACATCACGTGCCGGCGGGCGCCCTACACGAATTCGAGCCGCCGGGCACACGAAGATACACTGACCCACAGGCACAAGGGGCATCCATCGGTCGACTCTGCCTTCTGGATTCTGCTGTACAGTAGTTTTGCAGTGTAAATTCGTCTAAACAGTCTTCACCAGACTCAAAATGTGTCTATGTGCAAAAAAGGTCTCTACCCATGGTCTCCAACACTTCGGCCTATCCAAGAAGATGGCTCAGGACGAATCCCAACATGCCTCCAGAAACGCCACAATCCACTTCAAACAATGGGCATACATCGCGCGCATTGCTCACACCCATTTCCTTCTGGGTGTTAATTTACATCAACACAATTCACTAATTTCTGTTGCGATCAATCCCTGTCTCACACCATGCACAAAATTCGCTCTACAATCCCTTGTACACCCTGCGGGATTGTTGATCGAACTTCGCGTTCATAAAGCCGTGGGTGATGGCATCTATTAGGAGTCCCTCCAATTGTTGCACGTCTGCGATATCAATCGATTGCACGAGAACATCGTAGGACAATACCCATTGAAAAGAAACAAGGAAACCATAAATAGTACAACAAGCCCTCCCAGGGAGGTGTGTGTTCCGGAAGTGGACTTTATTAGAGTCAACACTCAAACTCCATGGCGTTGATCCAACGCAATAGGTGGCAAGAGAACGCCTTCACGTCACCGCCATCTGTGAGAAGTATTTCACACCCAATGTTTTCTTATGTCCGTGCAAGCACATACTGCTCACCCGCCTGCCCCGGGAGGTTATCGAGGGGCACCAGCATGTCGACACTCACCACAAGATTCAGTGTATGAAGTGTGCATGGTCATCGTAGCCCCCCTGTCTTTGTGGTCACTTATCCTCAGGTGAAAGTAATGGGCAGAGAAAGTTGTGATTTGGTGATGCTTGACGGTGCCGATCGGGCGAAAGAAATTCAGGAGAAAGGCACCTCGCCGTGAGTGGGAGTCTTGAATGTGACACCCATTGTCGTTCACTTGTCCAAGCAAACTTATATGAGCCCAAGGTCCTAGTGCTTAGAATGGTACTTTGCCGCTGCATTCGTGATTTGTGGATCTACTCAAGGAACCAAACAATTGAAATAATTGAAGCAAAGGGATGAGGCACTAGAGGAAATTGCAAAGCTTGATAACAACTTAGAAGAACATGAGAAACAGACCTAACCCAAGCTAGAACACAAAGTGAAGTTGAGGCCAAGTACTTGGCATCCCCAAACGCCCGGATGACGGGCTATGCCGGCTATGTGATAGCGCATCGCGGGTGCACTGTAGAGGAGATCGACGCCGGATGGCAACATGTCCCAGAGGAGGCCAAACACTTATTGGATACAAGAAGAAGGGTCGAGCCTCGGACAAAGAGTAGGAAGAACCACCGCAGAACAAATGGAAAGCCACGGCTACAATCTAGCCCCTCCACTTCCTCGCATGGAGGTGAATCTTGAGTGTATGTGTGGCAAAGCAAAGGACGCTGTGTTCGGCAAGTAATTATTCATTGCTAAGCAGAGGAAGAAAACGAAGATGTGCCCCATTATTTTGCACTACGGTCAATATAGTTGTGCTCCACTTTATTGTGACCGGCTATTGCAGAAAATTCTTTTCTCCTGGGACACAAGCAACATTCACATTTTGGGGCTTGGTGCACCCCTTGCCAAATGACTTCCAATTCTAGTTCCAAGAAGGTGTGTATCAATTTTGATTCCTCCTATCTTTGCGGGCCCAATGACATATGTAACCACTTTCATTCAGCCTGATGTTGCATCTTTGATGAATCCCCCTCCACCGACAACGAAACGCCCGGGGTGTTGTAGCTGCTCTTTGCAACCTCCTTTTTGTGTGTCCTAAGACAATAATTGTTACAGCTTGTGGCTCAGTGTTGTACACAGGGGACCACGTATCCAAAGCACCCTGGACTATGGCCACTGCCTAGGCAACACCAAAATCTCTCGCGATTAGTATGGTTGCTCAGAACCAATGGCAAACCGCTAGTGGTGGTATTTCACCGCCAGCCATGTCGATAGGCGCTGGTGCAAGCATGCAGGGCACCAACCCATTGGCCATCATGATAATCCAGAGAAGAAGAAGCGGCCGATGGCCGCCACCTAGATCCAAATACTCAATGCAACGTCGAATGTGCAAAAAAATTCAATGGGTAAGTATAAAGGACAAGCAGGCTGATTCGCCGAGGGCCGAACTTCTCTCACCTCCTTCGATTATACCCTCCACCTTCATAATGCAAAGGCGACGGTTGTGGTGCGGCCACCACCTTGTTTTCTATCCTTTGTGGTCGGCAAAAGTACGCATGGGTTATGTAATCTTTGTGATTTGTCTCCAATTGGTGCACCCCGAGACGGTAAAGTCCCAAAAGGGGGGGGGGGGCAAAAAGTGCGAGCGCAGGGCTATCCAACATTACCTGGGTGGCCCAAAAGACTCATGGTGCTCATTGCCACCACTGCTTCTAAGCCTCGCGTATTGCTACAGGTCGGAGGCGCCAAGGATATTTGGTGGCGATGTGAGTTGCCGTGGTGCTAGGAGATTCTAAGCGAGAAGGCGCAAGAAGTTTTGGACGGCAGCTTATGCTATACATGCTCCTTGACAATATGCTGGCGAAGCACCACATTGGGCACACTAGACATGGCACACACTGAGGACACCACAATCTCGGGTCTAGTCACTTTGCGACGCATATCTGATAATCTAGCTCATGAGGTGAACCGTGCATGGCCGATATGTTGGCTACCATCTTCGTGTTGACCATCTTTGTAGCAGAATGGGCCCACAGCATACAAATCGGGTGCATGCAGCTTGGAGGAATGGCTAGTACGATGTTGTACCATTTGGGAATAAAAATTCATTGTGAGGGGCAGGTGTGCTCCTATCCTCCGCCTTAGCACTCATGTCCGCATGATGTGCAAGCCCGTCCATGAGCACATCCACGTCAAGCATACCTTCAAGCACGCAGCTACTTATTTGCTTGGTTTGAATCATTTTGGCTTTGGTTATCGGCAATGGCAAAGGAGGAACCGCTTGAGATGTGTCACCACATGGCAATGGAGCCGTAGGGCAATGCGGCCGGCTTGTGCGTGCGTGCGTGCGTTGGTGTGTGTGTGCCCAATCTAAATTGTTCCCAACTGCCTCGGATCGAAGCTAGGGACCGAACAATCCCTTGCATCCTCCCCTCATACGCCCACTCCCAACTTCGCGACGTAACATACAATTCGACCCACTCCGGCCAAAGGATGATGCAGCAGGTATGGAAAACTAGAACCAAGGACATAGCCAATGACATCCATGGAAAGGCAACCAATGGACCAACCTGGTGGACCAACGGTTGGTCAGCTCCAAGGTGACTTTATTTTCAAGCGTGTCTTTGGTTACTACTTGTAAGTAGTTCCCACAGATTTTGTTTCTACTGCCGAACCCCAATTATATTTTGTTATGTTGGCCGAGGGCCAACTAATTGGTGTGCATGATGGTTTGGCCTCGGTGGGGCGCCACTAACACAAGTGGCCGTGAATCCACTCGGGGGCGTTTTCTGCTCAAACAAAAGTGCCACCTACCAAGGAAGTGTTGACTACCTTGTTTAAAACGGCAACCGGGGGGGGGGGGGACTTAGTGGACCGAGGTAAAACTCAGTAAAGAAAATTTTTTAAAAAACCTTGTACCTACTAAAAAAAGTACCTTTTCAAAAGAAAATTTGTAAAAAAAACTTCTACTAGGTTTTACTATATTTTACTAGGTTTTACTACGGCGCATACTAGGTTTCACCAAATGCCCCCTATGGGCTACCTTGCGCCTTTGGTGGTCATTTCCAACCGTGGTTGGGGAGGAGGGGTACCGGTGTAAAATTTTGTTTCAAAATTATTTTTTAGAAAACGTCTTATTTTACTCAATGCTACCAAAACCTCGTCTGGTGCTAAGTGTTGCCAAATACCCATTTGGACGGCAATCAAAGGGTGACTCATGGCAGTTGGAGGGAAGCCGGTGGTGGCTGGAGGGTGTTTGACGGTGGTTGGAGGGTAATCGATGGCAATTGGACACCTGATGCGTGTGAAGGAAGAAGCTGCCAAGCCGTTGCAGGACACCCAAGACTCCCTTGCAAAGGCCGCAGCAGAGCGCGATGCCGGCATCCGCAACCTGATGCATGTGCAGGAAGAAGCTGCCATGGCCCCGCAAGACAGCCAAGAGTCCCTTGCAAAGGCCACAGCAGAGCGCGATGCCAGCATCAGCGACCTGATGCGTGTGCATGAATAAGCTGCCAGGGCGTCAATGGAGGAGCAAGAGTTGGGAGTGCTCACAAAGGGGTTGCATGACGACCCACACCGCTGGGCGGCATGGTGCTTGTATGGGCAGCAGCAACAACATCAACAACATATGGGACACCTACAGCTACAGCTGCAGCTGCAACAACCATGATGCAGTCCATGGTGCGCGGACACACGACTGGTGGAGGCTGACTTGGAGTCAGCCTCCTTCTTGCTCTTGCGGTGCCCCCCAGCCCCCCTTTCTCTCTCTTCCGTCGCTGCCCTTTTCTCGCCCATGTTTGTCACCATTATCACTGCCTGACTCGTGAGGTCTTTCTTTTTACACCATTCACAGCTATGGGCCCGTCCGATGTTTCAATGCTCCAGCACCAGCACTCCACGCACCGCTGGCGAACTGGCATACGCCGATCTCCGAACTCTCCCCCAAAGACTTGCAGGGCATCCCACACGTTGACACCTTCGTTTTGGACGATGGCAGCAGGCAGAGCGCCAACGGTGCATTCTCGCCGCGCACTCGGAGCCGTTCAAGGCGATGTGGGAGGGCACCGCCGAAAACGTCCCCCTGCCATCCATGTCTGCCGAATGCCTTCTGGCACCATTGAATGGCCACACTAGTGGGCTTCGAGGCCTCTGCACTAAGTTCGGGTTACCATCACCACCACCACCGAGCACGGAATGCGCACGGAATGTGTCAGCGGCAAGCCCAATCATTTCAATCGTTTGGTTCCGTGGGTAGATCTGTAAATCACGAATGCAGCGGCAAAGTACCATTCTTAGCACCAGGACCCGGGGGTCATATAAGTTTGCTTGGCCAAGTGAACGACAATGGTTGTCACATTCAGGCGTCTCACTCACGGCACATCTAATATTGGAGCAGCAAAGATGCGGCACACCTATTAGCGCCAATGTGGCACTAGAGAGACCACTGCAGCATGCAAAATGTGGTGCAAAGATGGTGTTAGGCATGCATCCGGTCTCTTCAACATCCTTCGACGGTGTCCCCAACCCCTCAGCATTGTCTTCC
Organism: Eutreptiella sp. 'Long Island Sound 2002'; assembly: GCA_964036045.1. Taxonomy (NCBI): domain Eukaryota; phylum Euglenozoa; class Euglenophyceae; order Eutreptiales; family Eutreptiaceae; genus Eutreptiella; species Eutreptiella sp. 'Long Island Sound 2002'. The sequence goes on along the minus strand of OZ038390.1, from coordinate 3,123,560 downwards.
GATGGTTACCACCCCTTGTACTCTCACCTCACGGTTCATTTGGGTTGTTGGCCGTTTTCATAGGATGGAGACAAAACAACTGATGGCAAAGCATATGCACCCACATGGCGCGACATCCACAGCACTCTTCGATATGCTGTAGTTTGTCTGTTTGTTCTTGTGGCGGTTGCACTCAGCATCAATTGAGTCCACTAGGCCTCGAGTCGCCAGATATCTTGCACATTCCATGCAACATCAACCCCGACTGGAGTGGACGGATTGTCCACACACTCCAAGCACTATTAATTGAAGCAGAGGGATGAGGCACTAGAAGAAATTTGGAATCATTTTGGCTTTGGTTATCGGCAATGGCAATAGCAATCTCAAAGTGGTTGGCTTCTGTGGATGTATTGTGAAGTGACTTGCTTGAAATCAAAAGAACCATTTTGAATTTGTTGATCTAGTTATCTTTTGCATGATTTTGGCACACTTGGTATACTCCAAGAAAAGGATTTGTAGCGCATAGGATTTCTCTCCAATTTGTCAATTGGTCTTGCTGGTGGCGTCCAACATTTTGGTGAAGAAACGCTTGGTCACTTGGCCGTAGTAGCGTGCCCTCCGCCCATCCAGAAGGCCGGTTCACTTCATTGAACCGCAAAGTAATGCGGCACCTTCTACATATCTTAGCTTTAATTAAGCAAGAAGGTCTTTGGTCCTTAGGCCGCCTCTAAAAGACCCCCTACCCCCCGCCACCCCTAGTCGGTAAGCAAAGGTGTGGCCACAAGAGCATCAGTGGCAAGTGGGAACAGCTTACCTGTGTATGGCCCACCGCACCCTTGCACACCGCATGCAATTCCTAGTGCTTGGACAAGAAGTGCCAAACGGTAATCCCTCCCTTGAGCCCTTGGACGAGCTGCAGATCGAGGAAGAACGCAAGGCTAGGTCCGTCAACCCCTATTCCACGGCCCCACATGCGATGGTGACGAACAATTGGACGCCTTGCAAACAGGTGTAGTCCGCCCGCAAAAGGGTTTGTTGACAAATGCAGATACGGCCATGCGGGATTGTTGACCGAACTTCGCGTTCATAAAGCCGTGGGTGATGGCATCTATTAGGAGTCCCTCCAATTGTTGCACGTCTGCGATATCAATCGATTGCGCGAGGACATCGTAGGACAAGTCCTATTGAAAAGAAACCAGGAAACCATAAATAGTATAACAAGCCCTCCCAGGGAGGTGTGTATTCCGGAAGTGGACTTTATTAGAGTCAACTCTCAAACCGCATGGCGTTGATCCAACGCAATAGGTGGCAAGAGAACGCCTTCACGTCAGCGCCATCAGTGAGAAGTATTTCACACCCGATATTTTCATATGTCCGTGCGAGCACATACTGCTCATGCGCGTACCCCGGGAGGTTATCGAGGGGCACTAGCATGTCGACACTCACCACAAGATTCAATGTATGAAGTGTGCATGGTCATCGTAGCCCCCCTGTCTTTGTGGCCACTTATCCTCGGGTGAAAGTAATGGGCAGAGAAAGTTGTGATTTGGTGATGCTTGACGGTGCCGATGGGGCGAAAGAAATTCAGGAGAAAGGCACCTCGCCGTGAGTGGGAGTCTTGAATGTGACACCCATTGTCGTTCACTTGTCCGAGCAAACTTATATGAGCCCAAGGTCCTAGTGCTTAGAATGGTACTTTGCCGCTGCATTCGTGATTTGTGGATCTACTCAAGGAACCAAACAATTGAAATACTTGAAGCAAAGGGATGAGGCACTAGAGGAAATTGCAAAGCTTGATAACAACTTAGAAGAACATGAGAAACAGACCTAACCCAAGCTAGAACACAAAGTGAAGTTGAGGCCAAGTACCTGGCATCCCCAAACGCCCGGATGACGGGCTATGCCGGCTATGCGATAGCGCATCGCGGGTGCACTGTAGAGGAGATCGACGCCGGATGGCAACATGTCCCAGAGGAGGCCAAACACTTATTGGATACAAGAAGAAGGGTCGAGCCTCGGACAAAGAGTAGGAAGAACCACCGCAGAACAAATGGAAAGCCACAGCTACAATCTAGCCCCTCCACTTCCTCGCATGGAGGTGAATCTTGAGTGTATGTGTGGCAAAGCAAAGGACGCTGTGTTCGGCAAGTAATTATTCATTGCTAAGCAGAGGAAGAAAACGAAGATGTGCCCCATTATTTTGCACTACGGTCAATTTAGTTGTGCTCCACTTTATTGTGACCGGCTATTGCAGAAACTTCTTTCTCCTGGGACACAAGCAACATTCACATTTTGGGGCTTGGTGCACCCCTTGCCAAATGACTTCCAATTCTAGTTCCAAGAAGGTGTGTATCAATTTTAATTCCTCCTATCTTTGCGGGCCCCATGACATATGTAGCCACTTTCATTCATCCTGATGTTGCATCTTTGATTGTCTTTGATTGATTTTTAAATATTACAGCTTGTGGCTCGGTGTTGTACACAGGGGACCACGTAGCCAAAGCACCCTGGACTGTGGCCATTGCCTAGGCAACACCAAAATGTGTCGCGATTAGTATGGTTGCTCAGAACCAATGGCAAACCGCTAGTGGTGGTATTTCACCGCCAGCCATGTCGATAGGCACTGGTGCAAGCATGCAGGGCGCCCAGCCATTGGTCATCATGATAATCCAAAGAAGAAGAAGCGGCCGATGGCCGCCACCTAGATTCAAATACTCAATGCAACGTCGAATGTGAAAAAAATCCAAGCGTTAAGTATAAAGGACAAGCAGGCCAAGTCGCGGAGGGCCGAACTTCTCTCACCTCCTTCGATTATACCCTCCACCTTCATAATGCAAAGGCGACGGTTGTGGTGCGGCCACCACCTTGTTTTCTATCCTTTGTGGTCGGCAAAAGTACGCACGGGTTATGTAATCTTTGTGATTTGTCTCCACTTGGTGCACACCGAGACGGTGAAGTCCCAAAAGGGGGGGGGGGGGCAAAAAGTGCGAGCGCAGGGCTTTCCAACATTACCTGGGTGGCCCAAAAGACTCATGATGCTCATTGCCACCACTGCTTCTAAGCCTCGCGTATTGCTACAGGTCGGAGGCGCCAAGAATATTTGGTGGCGATGTGAGTTCCCGTGGTGCTAGGAGATTCTAAGCGACAAGGCGCAAGAAGTTTTGGACGGCGGCTTAGGCTATACATCCTCCTTGACAATATGCTGGCGAAGCACCACATTGGGCACACTAGACATGGCACACACTGAGGACACCACAATCTCAGGTCTAGTCACTTTGCGACGCATATATGATAATCTAGCTCATGAGGTGAACCGTGCATGGCCGATATGTTGGCTACCATCTTCGTGTTGACCATTTTTGTAGCATAATGGGCCCACAGCATACAAATCGGGTGCATGCAGCTTAGAGGAATGGCTAGTACGATGTTGTACGATTTGGGAATAAAAATTCATTGTGAGGGGCAGGTGTGCTCCTATCCTCCGCCTTAGCACTCATGTCCGCATGATGCGCAACCCCGTCCATGAGCACATCCATGTCAAGCATACCTTCAAGCACGCAGCTACTTATTTGCTTGGTTTGAATCATTTTGGCTTTGGTTATCGGGAATGGCAAAAGAGGAACCGCTTGAGATGTGTCACCACATGGCAATAAAGCCGTAGGGCAATGCGGCCGGCTTGTGCGTGCGTGCGTGCGTTGGTGTGTGTGTGCCCAATCTAAATTGTCACCAACTGCCTCGGATCGAAGCTCGGGACCGAGCAACCCCTTGCAACCTCCCCTCATACGCCCACTCCCAACTTCGCGACGTAACATACAATTCGACCCACTCCGGCCAAAGGATGATGCAGCAGGTATGGAAAACTAGAACCAAGGACATAGCCAATGACATCCACGGAAAGGCAGCCAATGGACCAACCTGGTGGACCAACGGTTGGTCAGCTCCAAGGTGACTTTATTTTCAATCATGTCTTTGGTTACTACTTGTAAGTAGTTCCCAGAGATTTTGTTTCTACTGCCGAACCCCAATTATATTTTGTTACGTTGGCCGAGTGCCAACTAATTGGTGTGCATGATGGTTTGGCCTCGGTGGGGCGCCACTAACACAAGTGGCCGTGAATCGACTCGGGGGCGTTTTCTGCTCAAACAAAAGTGCCACCTACCAAGGAAGTGTTGACTACCTTGTTTAAAACGGCAACCGGGGGGGGGGGGGGACTTAGTGGACCAAGGTAAAACTCGGTATAGAAAATTTTTAAAAAACTTTTTACCTACTAAAAAAAGTACTTTTTCAAAAGAAAATTTGTAAAAAACATTTCTACTAGGTTTTACTCCATTTTACTAGGTTTTACTACGGCGCATACTAGGTTTCACCAAATGCCCCCTATGGGCTACCTTGCGCCTTGGGTGGTCATTTCCAACCGGGGTTGGGGAGGAGGGGTACCAGTGTAAAATTTTGTTTAAAAATCATTTTTTAGAAAACGTCTTATTTTACTGAGTGTTACCAAAAATCAACCAAATTTCACCTCGTCTCGTGCTAAGTTTTGCCAAATACCCATTTGGACGGCAGTCAGAGGGTGACTCATGGCGGTTGGAGGGAAGCCGGTGGTGGCCGGAGGGTGTTTGACGGTGGTTGGAGGGTAACCGATGGCAATTGGACACCTGATGCGTGTGCAGGAAGAAGCTGCCAAGCCGTTGCAGGACACCGAAGAATCCCTTGCAAAGGCCACAGCAGAGCGCGATGCCGGCATCCGCAACCTGATGCATGTGCAGGAAGAAGCTGCCATGGCCCCGCAAGACAGCCAAGAGTCCCTTGCAAAGGCCACAGCAGAGCGCGATGCCAGCATCCGCGACTTGATGCATGTGCAGTAAGAAGCTGCCAGGGCGTCAATGGAGGAGCAAGAGTTGGGAGTTCCCAAAAAGGGGTTGCATGACGACCCACACCGCTGGGCGGCATGGTGCTTGCATGGGCAGCAGCAAAAACATCAACAGCATATGGGACACCTACAGCTACAGCTGCAGCTGCAACAACCATGATGCAGTCCATGGTGCGCAGACACACAACTTGTGGAGGCTGACTTGGAGTCAGCCTCCTTCTTGCTCTTGATGTGCCCCAACCCCCCCCCCCCCCTCTCTCTCTCTCTTCCGCCGCTGCCCTTTTCTCGCCCATGTTTGTCACCATTATCACTGCTTGACTCGTGAGGTCTTTCTTTTTACACCATTCACAGCTGTGCGTCCGTCCGATGTTTCAATGCTTCAGCACCAGCACTCCACGCACCGCTGGCGAACTGGCATACAACGCTCTCCGAACTCTCCGCCAAAGACTTGCAGGGCATCCCACACGCCGACACCTTCGTTTTGGACGATGGCGGCAGGCAGAGCGCCACCTGGTGCATTCTTGCCGCGCACTCGGAGCCGTTCAAGGCGATGCGGGAGAGCACCGCCCAAAACGTCCCCCTGCCATCCATGTCTGCCGAATGCCTTCTGGCATCATTGAATGGCCACACTAGTGGGCTTCGAGGCCTCTGCACTAAGTTCGGGTTACCATCACCACCACCACCGAGCACGGAATGCGCACGGAATCTGTCAGCGGCAAGCCCAATCAATAGTGCTTGGAGTGTGTGGACAATCCGTCCACTCCAGTCGGGGTTGATGTTGCCTGGAATGTGCAAGCTATCTGTCAACTCGAGGCCCAGTGGACTCAATTGATGATGAGTACAACCGCCACAAGAACAAACAGACAAACTACAGCATATCGAAGAGTGCTTTGGATGTCGTGCCATGTGGGTGCATATGCTCTGCCATCGGTTGTCTTGTCGCCATCCTATGAAAACGGCCAACAACCCAAATGAACCGTGAGGTGAGAGTACAAGGGGTGGTAACCATCCGAAGACAATGCTGAGGGGTTGGGGACACTGTCGAAGGATGTTGAAGAGACCGGATGCATGCCTAACACCATCTTGGCACCTCATTTTGCATGCTGCAGTGGTCTCTCTAGTGCCACATTGGCGCTAATAGGTGTGCCGCATCTTTGCTGCTCCAATATTAGATGTGCCGTGAGTGAGACGCCTGAATGTGACAACCATTGTCGTTCACTTGGCCAAGCAAACTTATATGACCGCCGGGTCCTAGTGCTAAGAATGGTACTTTGCCGCTGCATTCGTGATTTACAGATCTACCCGCGGAACCAAGCAATTGAAATAATTGAAGCAGAGGGATGAGGCACTAGAAGAAATTTTGAATCATTTTGGCTTTGGTTATCGGCAATGGCAATAGCGATCTCAAAGTGGTTGGCTTCTGTGGATGTATTATGCAGTGACTTGCTTGAAATCAAAAGAACCATTTTGAATTTGTTGATCTAGTTATCTTTTGCATGATTTTGGCACACTAGGTATACTCCAAGAAAAAGGATTTGTAGCGCATAGGATTTCTCTCCAATTTATCAATTCGTATTGGTGGTGGCATCCAACAGTTTTGTACAGAAACGCTTGGTCACTTGGCCGTAGTAGCGTGCCCTCAACCCATCCAGAAGCCCGGTGCACTTCATCGAACCGCAAAGTAATGCGGCACCTTCTACATATCTTAGGTTTCATTAAGCAAGAAGGTCTTTGGTCCTTAGGCCGCCTCTAAAAGACCCCCCGCCCCCCGCCACCGCTAGTCGCTAAGCAAAGGTGTGGCCACAAGAGCATCAGTGGCAAGTGACAACAGCTTACCTGTGTATGGCCCACCGCACCCTTGCACACCGCAGGCAACTCCTATTGCTTGGACAAGAAGTGCCATACGGTAATCCCTCCCTTCAGCCCTTGGCCGAGCTGCACATCGAGGACGAACGCAAGGCTAGGTCCGTCAACCCCTACTCCACGGCCCTACATGCGATGCTGACAATTGGACACCTTGCAAACAGGTGTAGTCCGCCCGCAAAAGGGTTTGTTGACAAAGCCAGGTACGGCCATGAAGAAGACGGGTGATAGTCGCTTGGGTTGTGGGTTTGTGTTCAACTTGGGCGTGGTATGCCCCGCACCCGCTAGTTCTAGAGGAACCGCTTGAGATGTGTCACCACACGGCAATGGACCCCTAGGGCAATGCGGCCGGATTGTGCGTGCGTGCGTGCGTGCGTTCGTGCGTGTGTGCCAAATCTTAATTGCCCCCAACTGCCTCGGATCGAAGCTCGGGACCGAACAGCCCTGGCCTCCTCCCCTAATACGCCCACTCCCAACTTCGCGACGTAACATCCAATTCGACCCACTCCGGCCAAAGGATGATGCAACAGGTATGGAAAACTAGAACCAAGGACATAGCCAATGACATCCATGGAGAGGCAACCAATGGACCAACCTGGTGGACCAACGGTTGGTCACCTCCAAAGGTGATTTGATTCTCAAGCGTGTCTTTTGTAACTACTTGTAAGTAGTTCCCACAGATTTTGTTTCTACTGCCGAACCCAAATTATACTTTGTTATGTTGTGCGTGATGGTACCGCCTGGGTGGGGCGCCACTAACACAAGTGGCCGTGAATCCACTCGGGGGCGTTTTCTGCTCAAACAAAAGTGCCACCTACCAAGGAAGTGTTGACTACCTTGTTTAAAACGGCAACGGGGGGGGGGGGGGCTTAGTGGACCGAGGTAAAACTCAGTAAAAAAAGTTTTGAAAAAACCTTGTACCTACTAAAAAAGTGCTTTTTCAAAAAAAGAATTTAAACTTTTCTACTAGGTTTTACTACGGCGCGTACTAGGTTTCACTAAATGCCCCCTATGGGCTGAATTGCGCCTTTGGTGGTCATTTCCAACCGGGGTTGGGAAGGAGGGGTACCGGTGTAAATTTTTGTTTAAAAATCATTTTTTAGAAAACGTTGAATGTTACTCGGTGTTACCAAAATTTTACCAAGTTGTACCTCGTCTGGTGCTAAGTTTTGCCAAATACCCATTTGGACAGCAGTAGGAGGGTGGCTTATGGTGGTTGGAGGGAAGCCGGTGGTGGTTGGAGTGTGCCCCATGGCAATTGGACACCTGATGCGTGTGCAGGAAGAAGCTACCAGGGCGTTGCAGGACACCCAAGACTCCCTTGCAAAGGCCACAGCAGAGCACGGTGCCAGCATCCGCGACCTGATGCATGTGCACCAAGAAGCTGCCAGGGCGTCCATGGAGGAGCAAGAGTTGGGAGTGCTCACAAAGGGGTTGCAGGACGACACACACAGCTGGGCGGCATGGTGCTTGCATGGGCAACAGCAACAACATCAACAACAAATAGGACACCTACAGCTACAGTTGCAGCTGCAACAGCCATGATACGATCCATCGCGCGCGGACACGCGACCGGAGGAGGCTCACCTTGGAGTCAGCCTGCTTCTTGCTTTCTCTCTCTCTCTCTCTCTCTCTCTCTCTCTCTCTCTCTCTCTCTCTCGTTGTCTCTCGTCTCTCTCTCTCTCTCTCTCTCTCTCTCTCTCTTCCGTCGCTGTCCTTTTCTCGCCCGTGTTTGTCACCATTAGCACTGCCTGACTCGTGAGTTTTTTTTTTTTTACACCATTCATAGCTGTGGGCCCGTCCGACGTTTCCATTCTCTAGCACCGGCACTCCACGCACCGCTGGCGAACTAGCATACGACGATCTCCGAACTCTCCCCCAAGAACTGCAGGGCATCCCACACGACGACACCTTCGTTCTGGAGGATGGCAGCGGGCAGAGCGCCGCACGGTGCATTCTCGCCGCGCACTCGGAGCCGTTCAAGGCGATGCGGGAGGGCACCGCCCCAAATGTCCCCCTGCAATCCATGTCTGCCAAATGCCTGTCTGGCATCATTGAATGCCCGTACACTGGTGAGCTGCGAGGCCTCTACACTAAGTTTGGGTTACCATCACCACCACCACCGAGCACGGAATGCGCACCGAATCTGTAAGCGGCAAGCCCAATCAATAGGGCTTGGAGTGTGTAGACAATCCATCCACTCAAATCGGGGTTGATGTTGCATGGAATGTGCAAGCTATCTGGCGACTCGAGGCTAAGTGGACTCAATTGATGATGAGTGCAACCGCCACAAGAACAAACAGACAAACCACAGAATACTGAAGAGTGCTGTAGATGTCGTGCCATGTAGTTGCATATGCTCTGGCATCGGTTGTTGTGTCGCCATCCTATGAAAACCGCCAACCACCCGAAGGAACTGTGAGGCGAGAGTACAAGGGGTGGTAACCATCCGAAGAAATTGCTGAGGAGAGGACAGGTTTCTGCTGGTGACCGACCCGATTTTGCAAGCCATCCCCCGCCGTCAGGGTGTTGAGGGTCCCCTGCGACGTACCCCGCATGTAGGTACCACTGGATCTTCAGTGTATGTGTGGCAAAGCAAAAGACGGTGCGTTCGGCGTGCTGCCGCGGCATATAGTGGGGGTATCACAGTTTGGTGCGTTCGATGGGCGTTGTGGAATCTATGCGTGGTGGTCTGGAAATCCATATGTACGGTCAATGGTTGTGTTGCTCCAACGACAGGACACCCTTAAGTGTCTGTAGTGTGTCACCTGTGCTCTCAACGTGCAAATCTAGGACATACATGGCTTCCATGGCCTTAATAGCAGCCCATAGTGTGCTAGCTCGTTTTAGACCAATCATATCATCACAAAACCTGGCAGGGTGGACAGGCAAGTTAGAGGTATCACCCAGAGCACCCAGTGTACCGCAGGGGGAGAAAAGCTCCTCGGCAACTGAAATTGGTAACGGAGGTGAGTTGAGCACTGCCCATACCCCCGATCGCCAGACCTTGCTTTTGATGCACAAATTAGCAGCCCAAGTCGACAACACGGCACAAAACTGCCTCATCACGTGCTCCGAGTTGGACTGGTCTCCTCAAAGAGCCCGAGCCCACATGGATGATGTCTTACTTGACACACACCAGAAATTAGGTTTTCAGCCCCGTGAGCCTTAGCGGTGGTTTGGGGTGCTCTGCCTCTGCCCTCCATTCCTTCCCCCGCTGGCAGACGGAGGTGCAACAGCTCTTCCTGCACTTCGGGTGGGCAGTGCTGCTGGGGGCTGCCCTGGGCTGCCCCGCCCATGCCATGGACAGGCATGGAGACTGAAGGAGGGGGGCTCTGCAGCGCAGATTAAGGGCACTACATGGTGAGAAGCCCAAATGACACCTGCAGTGGGTTGCAGTCTAAGCTGACGACCCCTATGGGGTTCTCACCGTGTACCCTTGTCTTTTCCCTGAATGCTCCAGCTCAGAGGCAGCGGTGCCCATTGAGGTTTGCCCCACCCATCACTCACACAGCATCCCTTCCCCTTCTATGTTTCAGCCATACGTAAGAAGAAGAACGACAGTACCCGGCTTCATGGCACCGGTCTTTAGTGCACCAAGGTCTGCTGCCCCTCCCCTGTGTTCACCCCTGCACACTGTCCTCAGGCTGTCCTCAGAGTTGGCGGTCTGCGGTTCGTTGTCCTATGTAGTACATATGGCAGTTGCAGTGGTAGTGGCACTACTAGTGATGGTGTTAGTGGGAGTTGTTGCCACTGGTTTTTTGGTACGTTTGATTGCCGATTAAATTCGTTTTGCCCTTTTCGTTGCGCACATATTGGCTGCAAAAGATTACGTTTCAGCAGATGTGATGGTAATGGTTGTTTCCATGGTGCCCCTTATTGAGTCCACATGCCCAAAGGAGTAGTCCCCTCCTGCTTCCGCTTCGGTTGAGATTCGCCAACAAATTCCATAAGAGAGATTGACTGCCCAACCGGACTATTTCTTTGGCCAGAGGACAGTCATAATCATGGCCCATGAGACCCCTGCACCAGCGGTTGCACGGGCCGCACCAGTAATTATTCATTGCTAATCAGAGGAAGAAAACGTAAATGTGCCCCATTATTTTGCACTACGGGCAATTCAGTTGTGCTCCACTTTATTGTGACCTGCAATTGCAGAAAGTTGTGTTCTCCTGCGAAACAAGGAACATTCACATTTTGGGGCTTGATGCACCCCTTGCCAAATGACTTCCGATTCTAGTTCCATGAAGGTGTGCATCGATTTTGATTGCTCCCGGCTTGGCGGGGTGAATGACATATGTAACTATTTTCATTCATCCTGATGTTGCAGCTTTGATGAATCCCCCTCCGCCGAGCACGGAACGCCCGGGGTGTTGTAGCCGCTCTTTGCAACCTCCTTTTTGTGTGTGCTCATACAACAATTGTTACACCTTGTGGCTCGCTGTCTTACACAGGGGACCACGTAGCCAAAGCACCCTGGACTGTGGCCATTGCCTAGGCAACACCGAAATTTCTTGCGATCAGTATGGCTGCTCAACACCAATGGCAAACTGCTAGTGGTGCTATTTCACCGCCAGCCATGTGGATAGGCGCTGATGCAAGCATGCAGGGCGCCCACCCATTGGTCATCATGATAATCCAAAGAAGAAGATGTTGGTGATGGCCGCCACGTAGATCCAAATACTCGATGCAACGTAAAATGTAAAAAAAAACTCAATCGGTAAGTAAAAATGACAAGCAGGCCGAGTCGCCGAGGGCCGGACTTCTCTCACCTCCTTCGATTATACCCTCCACCTTCATAATGCAAAAGCGACGGTTGTGGTGGGGCCACCACCTTGGTTTCTATCCTTGGTGGTCGGCAAAAGTACGCACGGGTTATGTAGTCTCTTTGATTTGTCTGCACTTGCTGCACCCCGAGACGGTGAAGTCCCAAAGGGGGGGAGGAGGGGCAAAAAGTTCGAGCACAGGGCTTTCAAACATTTCTTGGCTAGCCCAAAAGACTCATGATGCTCATTAGGTAGGGCGGAAGCGTAGTCAATGTTGCCACCAATGCTACTAAAAATTGGGGATTGCTACAGGTCAGAGGCGCCAAGAATATTTGGTGGCGATGTGAGTTGCCGTGGTACTAGGAGATTCTAAGCGAGAAGGCGCAAGAAGTTTTGGATGGCGGCTTATTTTATACATGCTCCTTGACAATATGCTGGCTAAGCATCCCATTGAGGGGCGCTAGACGTGCCACACACTATAGACACCACCGTCTCAGGTATGGTCCCTTTGCGACGCATATACAAGCAACTAGACCATGAGGTGCACCGTGTATGGCCGATATGTTGGCTACCATCTTCGTGTTGACGATCGTTGTAGCATAATGGGCCCACCCCATAAAAATCGGCTTAGAGGAATGGCCAATGCCATGTTGTACGATTAGGGCACAAAAATTCATCGTGAGGGGTGACGGTGCTCCTATCCTACACCTTAGCACGGGTGTCCGCATGGTGTGCAAGCCCGTCCATCCACATCAAGCATACCTTCGAGCACGCAGCTACATATTTGTTTGTTTTGAATCATTTTGGCTTTGGTTATCGGCAATGACAATAGCGATCTCAAATTGGTTCGCTTCTCTGGATGTATTATGAAGTAACATGCTTTAAATCAAAAGAACCATTTTGAAGTTGTTGATCTAGTTATATTTTGCATGATTTTGGCGCACTTTGTAGAATCCAACAATAAAAAGGATTTGTAGCGCATAGGATTTCTGTCCAATTTATCAATTCATATTGGTGGTGGCATCCAACATTTTTGTAAAGAAACGCTTGGTCACTTGGCCGTAGTAGCGTGCCCTCCACCCATCCAGAAGGCCGGTTCACTCCATTGAACCGCAAAGTAATGCAGCACCTTCTACATATCTTAGCTTTAATCAAGCAAGAAGGTCTTTGGTCCTTAGGCCGCCTCAAAAAGACCCCCCGCCCCCCGCCACCCCTAGTCGGTAAGCAAAGGTGTGGCCAAAAGAGCATCCGTGGCAAGTGGGAACAGCTTACCTGTGTAGGGCCCACCGCACCCTTGCACACCGCATGCAACTCCTATTGCTTGGACAAGAAGTGCCAAACGGTAATCCCTCCCCTCAGACCTTGGCCGAGCTGCACATTGAGGACGAACCCAAGGCTAGGTCCGTCATCCCCTACTCCACGGCCCCACATGCGATGGTGAGGAACAATTGGACGCCTTGCAAACAGGTGTAGTCCGCCCGCAAAAGGGTTTGTTGACAAAGCCAGGTACGGCCATGAAGAAGAGGGGTGACAGTCGCTTGGGTTGTGGGTTCGGTTGTGGGTGTTCAACTTGGGCGTGGTATGCCCCGCACCCGCTGGTTCTAGGGGAACTGCTTGAGATGTGTCACCACATGGCAATGGACCCCTAGGGCAATGCGGCCGGCTTGTGCGTGCGTTCGTGTGTTCGTGCGTGTGTGCCCAATCTTAGCTGTCCCCAATTGCCTCGGATGGAACGTCGGGACCGACCAACCCCTTGCCTCTTGCCCTCATACGCCCACTCCCCACTTCGCGACGTGATATCCAATTGGACCCATTCTGGCCAAAGGATGATGCAGCAGGTACGGAAAACAAATACCAAGGACATAGCCTATGATATCCATGGAAAAATCCCAATCCGTTGGGCAAAGAAGGGCAATTGAGCGCCGTGCTCCTCCCTAAGTGGAATCCAAGGTCGAGATGAAAAAAGGAACGCGAGGTGGAGATGAAACAAAGTTGGCCACGCTTTGGCCAATTCCCTTTCACCACATGCAATGCACACCAAGCTGCTCATCGCGACATTTATATACTACAAAGACGCCGCTACCACCGATGCACAGCAACACACGGCAACACGGGTGGGTGTTCAACCTCGCCAAAGGAAGTCTAGGTGCTTGCCTGATTTCGCATTGTGATTCCGATTGGCTTTGTGGTAATGTGATTAGACCCAATCGAGGCAAACCTGAGAGTGTCTGTTTGTTTCCGGTTCCGCATGCCATCGGGCACATGTCTGATTTTGCTTGACGCCCCATGGCGAGCAGTTTACGACACTCGGCTCTTCTTGAAGTGTTTGTGGTACACTTCACCATAGGTGTCTGCCACATGCTTCCCTTCCTTTTCTTCTTGCTTGCAACCTACTCCCCATTTACCGCATATTTTCCCACACCAACCACTATGGCAAAAAGACTGGTGGCCTTGGCGAATTGTGTTCTCCCTCTCTTCATTTCGGTTTGTTTCTAACAATGAGGTTAGCCCACAGCATGGCGGGTAGCAAGCCAACATCAACATAGTTAGCCCCCCAGGGGTACATGGTTGCTCAAAGTGCATTGGCAAAACACATCATTCACTGAGCATGCACAGCACACAGACCGGTCAATTGTGATGTTCCTCAAACTAATTTCTAGGGTAGAAAAGGCTGGTATTTGGGGTTCAAATTGTCCGGTGCACTGTGCATGGGCTGTGCGCACACTTCTTAAGGGATGTGCTCAAGCAAATCCGTAGTAGCCTATGCTAGGGGTACCGGTGCAGTGCAAACCGGAGGAGACCATTGCGATAGATTATGTTTGGTGCTGTTATACTTTTAGGGGAGTGGGGGAGGGCTATCTCTTGGCGTCCTAAAAGGAGATCATGTGTTCGAAGATAGCTCTCTCAAGATTGCTCCAATTTGATTGTCTGTTACTAGCTGGCCATCGCAAGGAGTGCATGGGGCATAACCATCACTTGGCTTCGAGTTATGAATTTTGGATCGCTAACACATGTTGTGGTGTTGGGTATGGCCATCACCACCCATAGTTGTCAAATTCGGTCACGTCCATGGTCCACTGCATTCCGCTTCTACGAAAATGGCGTTTACAATCATACTCCATGAGACAAGAAGTTGCTCTTCCATGGAAACAATCCATGGACAGAATGGTGCACATGAGGTTCGAGCAGTATTCTCCTGGTTGAGAAATGCACTACTCCAGGAAGGGCAGAAGAGGTTCAACCCTAGATCCCCCAACATCTTCTTAACTAGGCCCTAGAAAATTGGTTCCTGGTTATTGCTCAACACGCATATCCGGCACACAGAAGACATGTGCAAGGTGAAGTTGGAATATGGAACGTTGGCCATGTGTCCGATGTGCAATGGGTGGGCCAAGCACTACTTGTGCATTTCATTATTGTGTTTGTTGTGAAGAGACTTTTTTCCCTACGACGTCTTCAACACCACCGACATCTACTTCAAGAACCACATTTCGCGAAGCGGTGACGGCGGTCGCCCGGGCTGCTGAAACAGGGGAGTGCCGCCATGAGGTTCTTATGCCGCTTGCACAGATCGGGCCCCACGTGGAGCACATGTCCATACGGCATCGGATTGGCGCCTCAACTATTGGCATCAGGAGTGCTGCCCCTGCTTTGCACATCTGCTCTAATGCGTTCACTGTGAATTGGACACCACCGCCCATCCTCAACAGCTCGTCCATTCACCGAGTACACTATGACAAACCTTTGTCCTTCATGTGTCAAGGCATGTATTGAAACGATTATTGGGTGTCAAAACCTGCGGCTTGGCGGCGCAACACGAAAACTGAGATGCCATTTATTCCCATCCAATCAATAAAACAAACCCAAGACCATACAATGCTCTGTCAACCGTTGTCGCGTAAATGTGCACATTCCCTTGGGCCCCGGAACGGGAGCATAAGGAGAATAATACTGATCATGAGGTAATTTGTGGCCGACAGACGTAATGTGAGCACTATAAGAAAATCAGCCGCGACTCCTGCAAGCATTGGTTTAATTGCACCCCAACGCCTCTAAGGCAGCCCAATGTATCCCCCCAAAAGCAGCAATACTGGGAAAATGGGCAACCGCGCCATAAAATGAATGGCAAGGGCGCTAGGAACGTTTTGTCCATTACAAAAGGGCTTCTTGAACAAATGTGTCCCCCTAGCCCCCATGTTAGGTGTAAATTTCGTGTGTGCAAGTATCACGACAACCTTACAAGTAATTTTCTTTGTGCATCTCAACACCACAACCCTTCAAAAGGATGGCTTTGTCGACCCTAGAGCGGAACTGGAAGGTGCGGCAGGTCCAGTGTTTTCCCCGCAAAGAGGTGGCACCAGCCCCGAAGCCATTCAAGATTACGGGGGAACATCTGATACATATATTTGGAGGTGAAACGTTGGTTTGGGTCGACGTGCACACACATTCTTGGGCCGCATAAGGGACATAATGGATACGGCGTTGTCGAGTATTCATTCATATTGTTTCAATACGCAAACACATAATATCGTCTTGTCCTCCTCCCCAAGGCGGTCGTTAACGCAAAAAAAAAGTCCCATACATCTCACAAATGCGCTCTGTGCTTTGGCCAAAGTCAGTAGACGTCACGTAGCTAAACACTCTCTCACACGAACACGAGCTTGCCTCAACCAAATCGTCCACTGTAGCACATCCCACTGAGTTCCGGTGAAGCGTGTTTGGACATGTTCAATCAGACTGCGAAGAAATTTCATCCCGCTACCCTTGATGAGATTACTCCCTACGTCAACACCCAACGATTCCTCCCACCTGCATAAGTAGCTACATAACCCCTGCCGTCTGAGGGGTCCCCACCGCTTCAAAGCGGGGGGCAAAATCAGAAGTGGCCCACAAGTGGGCAACGTGGCTACATGAACCCTACCGCCTGGGGGGTCCCCACCGCTTCAGAGCGGGGGGCAAAACGAGAAGTGGCCCACAAGTGGGCAATGTGGCTACATTACCCCTGCCGCCTAGGGGGTCCCCACCGCTACAGAGCGGGGGACGCAATCATAGCTGGCCCACAAGTGGGCAAGGTAGCAAAATAGCCCCTGCTGCCCGGGGGGTCCCCACCGCTTCAGAGTGGGAGGTAAAATCACAGGTGGCCCACAAGTGGGCAGTGTCGCTACATCACCACTGCCGCGTGAAGGGTCCCCGCCGCTTCAGAGCGGGGGACGAAACCAGAAGTGGCCCGCAAGTGGGCAAGGTGGCTACATAAGCTCTGCCGCCTAGGACCTCCCCACCGCTTCACAGCTGGGGGCAAAATGAGAGGTGGCCCACAAGTGGGCAAGGTGGCTACATAACCCCTGCCGCATAGGGGGATCCCCACCGCTTCAGGGCGGGGGACAGAATTAGAAGTGGCCCACAAGTGTGCAAAATGGCTCCATGACCCCTTTTTGGGGCGCCCAAAAGAGGGTGGAATTGCTATGTAACCCCTACTTTGTCGGGGATCCCCAAAAAGGGGGGATAGACATGCCTCACGTGGGGCCAGCGCAAAAAGGCCTCGAGGGGCGGTCCTTCGGGCGGTCCTTAACAAAAAGAATCACATCCCTTAAGGCCCGCCCTCCTCCTCCCTAACGTCCTATACGTTGTGCTTGTGGGACTCACAATAGGTACCTTGTCATATACCTTCAATGGAGACTGAACAAGGGTGCTTGTTGTACGGCTTTGCAATGCTGCCCTATACACGGATGCAACAACCTTCCGCATGCAAGCAACAGATTGATGTGTGCATCGTCTTACCATGAGTGATAGGAAAACATGAGAACATGAGGCACTAGAAAAGCAACTGGACCATCAATGCATGGTAGGTATCTACCCGTGCGAAGGTACCGAAAGCAGCATGTACACTGACATACGTGCGTTGATGGCTTGCAACGATTCGGTTGGCCCTTGCACACTTAGCCGTGATTGAATCGCTCTCTCATGCGGGTGCACGTCGCAACCCCTGGAGTTCCTTGCAATGCGTAACATCTCCCCCATCAACCCCGCAGCACTCAGGAAGTGAGCCATCGTTTAGCCCCGGGACCAACCTAGGTAGCACTACCCCGTAAACGTGCACATGGTCCTGGGCCCCGGACAAGGAGCACATGAAGAACAAGAGTGACAAAGACGTATGGCCCAAAGACGTCATGGGGGCATTAAGAAAACAAGCCACGATTCCTCTAACTGTTGGTTCAAATTTCCTAACAAAGCACCCAAAGTAGATTGCGATAGGGAGCGATGTTAACGAGCCACACTTAGTCCAAGGAGATCAGGGTCACCTCATCCTTGACGGGTTGATGAAATGAACGTGGAGGGAAAGGGCGAACAGAGGGTTGCCGAGGGCCGTAGGTCTCACCACGTGGTGATCACTAGAAGACCGCTTGAACGATTGAACTTCCACCCCAACACCTTGAAGGCCCGCCGTATCCCCCCAAAGCCACAATGGTGGGGGAAATGGGCACCCACGCCACAAAATGAATGGGTAGTTGCCCCTAGGAACACTCTACCGGTTGTGGAAGAGCGTCCTAAACAAATCTATCATCCTAGCTCCCATTTTAGGTGTATAATCCTGGTGTCAAAGAGTCTCAGGACAACCTTACGAATATTTTCCTTGGCAGATCCGAACACCGTACCCCTTCCAAAGGATGCTCTTGTCAACAAGAGCGGAAATCGAGGGTGTAGCAGGTCCGCAGTGTTTTTCCACCGAAATGGGAGTACCCGCCAAACAATAACAGAACATTTAAGGGGTGCATTTGATTCATATATTTGGAGGCAAATCATGTGTTTGGGTTGACGTGCAGACACCTTGTTGGACTGCACATCGCTTACGGTTGATACCACGTAGTCGGGTGTTCATTCATACCGTTTCAATAGGCAAGCGCATAATGTCGTCTTGACGTCCTCCCTAACGTCCGATACCTTGTGCTTGTGGAACTCATCGCAATGGGTTCTTGGTCGAATACCTTCAATCTCGACTGGACAAGTGTGCATGTTGTGTGGTGCTATAACGCTGCCATATACACGGATGCAACGACCTTCGGCATGCAAGCAAGAGACTACGAGATGCATTGTCGTCCCACGGACAAATGGTAACATGAGGCATTGCCAAGGGGTTGGTACATGCCCGCAAGGGCCTGTTCGCACTAGCAGTACGGCGTCCAAGCAGCCCCCAAAAGGCGGTCTATCGGCGGGCTTTCTTGCGGCCCGTCGAGCAAGGGGCGGTGGTGGTTCTGGTGGTCTGTTACTGGCCCCCGCCAAATTCACCTTCATGCACACGATGCGCATGTCCCTATGTAAAAAGCAAGAGTTCCCCGCGGGCGCGGCCTTCAATTGATATTCGATGCTGGTTTTCTTGTTAGTGTCTATTTCAATAGTGAGCATCCATCAAACACCTCCGACGGTTTACTAGATAATCACCGCCGAGGACGATGAAGACGAGCACCTCAAAGAAAATGGCCATAATTTGCATGGGTTTCATTAGTCAAAGCCCACACCCTTTCTAAAGGGTGCGGTCCCTTTGAGTCACTGCAGCGGCCAACCATTACCAATGCACTATGGAGAGGAGCACATAGTGCAGTGCACATCATCATCAAAAGCGGGCATCGGGGAGCGGGCCCAATTGTTCAACGCCACATTTCTGTGGGCAGTGGGCGGCAATGATTCCTTTTGTGCACTACCACACTAGTGGCGCCTTTGGTCCACCGCCTGATGGGAAATCAAACGCAAATCCAAATGAAATCAATCCCACTTGTACACGTGGAGTACCTTACATTTGCGTAACATCCCAACACATCTTGTGGGTTACCTTTTTGTGTGGTCTTTGGCTTAAACTGAAAGTGGTCCAGAATGAACAATTTAGGTTCAAAGCAGGAGAGGTGAGGCACAAATGATGGAGAAAAAGCCAAGATTACACCAGTGCTTAGTGATAAGGAGTGTGCCCCGCAGTTCCCGCAGTGGCTTGGGGCCAATTGTTGATGTTTTTTCCTCTCATTTTTCACACAACGATCTCTGCACCAATGTTACTACTAATTGTCGCAAGGGCACAACATGAACCACAATCAAAGTGCGATCGCACACAAGCAAACACACCAAAGCCCACATAGGGCCCTAGGTCACCATGGCATGGGTGCTGCAGAAGAAGCGATCTCACGAGCAAGCAAACTAGCAAGGGGTACTAACGCCCTCGTAGCCTGTTGCGGTGCGGCGACGGGGGGTGCAATGCAGCTTAGACAGCGCACCCTATTGTGCTCTGCACTACAAGCTACAAGCACTTCCGGTTCCTGGAACTGTTGGATGGCCCGGACATGTGCCGGTTGAACAACAAGTGCAAGGAGTACCAGTTGCTAGACCAGGGGCTCCACGAACTCTACCGAGAAGAACAATGACCCTGGCACATGGATTACAAGGAGCGAATGGCGCAAGGTCCGCAAACAGCCACATCCCAACCACCAAGCTGATTTTCCGATGCCTGTCACGGTCATGCATGGGCATGCTTGCACCATTGTGGTCCCATGGTAAAGATTCATTATGATAATAATGTATGTTTTGTCTTGGGCAAAGGGTGGGGTCTTAATGTGTTCAAGTACATGTGTATGGAAGTATCTTTTGGACAACCCTATTGAGCTCAATCAAATGGGTGATGCGAAAAGATGAATATTCATGTATATTTCATACAACATACTATCCACAATTCCTGCTTTGTGGTATGAAATGTGCCGTACCGATCATCTATATGAACACATAGAACCAGTGTGGCCGTCGAGATCCCACTGGACACAACTCTTGCATGCACGATTGAAAATGCCAATTTATTCACGGCCGCGACCGCTCTTTGTAGCGATACCAAAGAGGCCTCGGTGAGCCAAGCTGACTTCACCTAACACGTTCTGGCAACCCCCAAGGCAACACCGTGTTAGCACATGTGCCGCCCAGGTCACCCGGGCAGTGACAGATGCTTCACCTAATGCTTAAGTGCTTGCTTCGGGCCCCTCGCCATCAATAGTCTTGCGACGAGGTTTTTCTTTGGGGTACAATTAAAGTTCTCAAGGGTATTCAGGATCGTTCTTGGAAACTGGGCGTCTGGGGAATATGTAACAATGCATCCGTGGTGGACGGAGCAATGGGCGAAGTCCCAAAGCCCATACACGTGGAGTAAGGAGGCGCTCTCTAGTGCGGTACGCAACCACCACGCCATATGGGAAATCCTATCACGAGGTACGAAGAGAATGGGCGTGTGGATATGGTAATGATTGCTCTTGCGACAAGGCATTGCTTGTACAAAACAATGCAAAGCATTCTCTATGATGAGGATGTAATCATAGTTGTGACACTTCACATAACAATACATCGAGCCGTTCGCCATGTGTAGGGTTGTTAGGGCTGCAGGTACACCATGGTGTCCTGCTCAACTGCCCTTTACCAACTATGGTCTGCACAACGTGGTGTACGAAGAAATTCTATGGGCGCATAAGAATCCGCTACGTGGACCTAGCGGCCACTTCTTTGTACCCATAGGTGCTAGACTACCCCTATTGGCACCAAATGATTACCTCAACCCATCCTAGAGGCAAACAAGAAAATTCGGAAAAAGTGAAATTATATTGCTGTCAGCAAGGCAACAACAAGAGATGCCGCAAGCCCCATTGCACAAACAGGTTTTCCGGGCGTTGGCTACCTAGGCCTAGCAACTTCCCGTGGGTGCTATGAGCACCCGTATTGCTACCAAATGCTGACCCAAATAGGCCCCCCAAAAGGCTCCCCAATAGGGCCCTTAATGGGCCAGCTCATAGGCCCTCTAATACGCGCCCAAAAGGCTCACCCATACGTCCCCCAATAAGCCCCCCAATAGGCCCCATAATTGGCCCCCCCATAGGCCGGCTCATAGGACCCCGAAGAGGCTCCCCAATAGCCTCCACAATAGACCCCCCCATAGGCTCCCCAATAGGCCCCGCCATAGGCCCCCCAAGAGGCCCCCTCATATGCCTTCGTAACGGGGCCCCTAATAGGCCTCCTAGTAGGCCCCCCAAAGCTACTTTAGTGGTATAGTGGACGGTTCACGCACAGCCGTGAGACTCAATGCCGGCACTCCGCTCCAGGTGGCGCCCAGTACGTGACCGACATCACGAACGGGAGGTTGCTCCAACGTCTTCCGGAATCGTAGCGGGTGGCCTGTGTGGCTCGGGGGGGATACCTCGTCACCTAGGGCCTGTGGGGCGGAGCACGCCAGCCAACGGAGCACCAAACTAGATTCGTGGTGGCTTCACGAGGGCCACATCTTGCGCAGCCCCTCGAGTATGGCAAAGGGAGAAGGGGAGGTAAGCAACATCTACTGCAACGGACAGCGCCTTGGACCAGATGCCGTTGGTTGGTGCTGCGGTGGCTATTGGTTCCCTCGCATGCAAGGCAACGGCACGGGGCAAGAGGGGCATGCACTGAACATCACAGGAAGAAAGAACGTAGTTAGACTTAGCCTACCGTGGAGCCCTAAGTTGTGGGCTACAAGGGGCCGTTGCCCCCCCATGTTGTGGTTGTGTACATCTTGTAGGCTACACCTTTGGTGGGGGAGCGGCAGGGGAAGTGCTCGTCTACTCCCTGGCCCAGTGTTTTGTTCCTTCACACCCCCGTTCTTGGCCGTGTGTCGATCCGCTCGTGGGCATGGCAGAGGTGGCATCCCGCTCTGTGGTCGGCTTCTTGAGACACACATGACTTGAAAATTCTCGTATCACGGCGGCAACTTCTTTGTGCATGGCCAATCTAGTGCTCTTGACGTTGTTCCTCCCCACCATATGTGGGAGGACTGCGATGATTCCACGAGGCACGCATGCACTTTAAGCGCAGAGACAAGCAGTGTTCCTCTCACTCCGACACAAGTGGCTGTACACACCGCGATCCGGGACGACGTATCTTTCCACGGTCAGGACACCCTCGCGCACTAGAAGCATCTACAGAGGGGGCTAGCCAAGGGCGAAATTCAGTGTACTTGAAGGGGATAGTCGGCAAGTCCGGCGCCTCACCCGCGCACCAAGGTAGCACCCCTTGTCATACCACGCTGCTCTTCCTTGGGCATACTCCAGACGAGGTGTGACTGAACGAGGGCCCTTTTGATCTTGGGGTAGGCCGGGTCTCGAGCAAGAGGCAAGCAAGAGTGGTTACCCTTGAACATCTTCCCACCCGTTCCCACGTAAGGTGCCCCTGCGTGTTCATGGCGCCAGTTCCCCTGCTATGGCCGCGTGGGGCATTCACCACACTGGGCAGCCGTGGTTTGACGCCGGGGGTGGACTGCACGAGAGGGTCTGCGAAGTTGCACCGCCAATAGGTTGGCGCGAGGAGGTGGGGGCTCAGCACTCAATTTGGGGACTAGATCACAAATGACTACCTAATGCCTACCCTCTTAGGGGCCCACATATGGGCAAAGTGGCTACA
Organism: Eutreptiella sp. 'Long Island Sound 2002'; assembly: GCA_964036045.1. Taxonomy (NCBI): domain Eukaryota; phylum Euglenozoa; class Euglenophyceae; order Eutreptiales; family Eutreptiaceae; genus Eutreptiella; species Eutreptiella sp. 'Long Island Sound 2002'. The sequence goes on along the minus strand of OZ038390.1, from coordinate 3,100,640 downwards.
TCACCTCTGCCGTCTCGGGAATCACCAACGCTTAGCGCGGGGAGGAAATGTAAAATGGCGACCTAGCCCCTACCATCTCGGGGGGCATGTCCGTAAAGTGGTTAAATTGCCCTTGCCTATTCCAAAGTCCCCAATTATCAACGTGAGGACACCATCAGAAATGGCTATGCGACCCTTAGTGTATCGCGCGCGTGTGGGCAAAGTGGTCACATCACCCATACATGTTAAAATAGGGGGCCCCAACACTTAATGCGAGTATTAAAATCAGAAATGGCCCGACGCCTGCTGCCTCGGGGGCCCAAATGGGGGCAAAGTGGCTACATAACCCAATTTGTCTCTGTGGTGGCTTAAAACCGTGGCCCGTTCCCTCAGATCTATTGAACATGGATCTAACAAAAAAAAAGGACAGTACGATGGGACTGTTGACATTGCATCGAACCGTTCGCCATGTGTAGGGTTGTTAGGGCTGCAGGTACACCATGGTGTCCTGCTCAACTGCCCTTTACCAACTATGGTCTGCACAACGTGGTGTACGAAAAAGTTCTATGGGCCCATAAGAATCCGCGACGTGGACCTAGCGGCCACTTCTTTGTACCCATAGGTGCTAGACTACCCCTATTGGCACCAAATGATTACCTCGACCCATCCTGGAGGCAAACAAAAAAATTCGGAAAAAGTGAAATTATATTGCTGTCGGCAAGGCAACAACAAGAGATGCCGCAAGCCCCATTGCACAAACAGGTTTTCCGGGCGTTGGCTACCTAGGCCTAGCAACTTCCCGTGGGTGCTATGAGCACCCGTATTGCTACCAAATGATGACCCAAATAGGCCGCCCAAAAGGCTCCCCAATAGGGCCCTTAATGGGCAAGCTCATAGGCCCTCTAATAGGCCCCTTAATACGCCCCCACAAGGCTCGCCCATACGTCCCCCAATAAGCCCCCCAATAGGCCCCATAATTGGCCCCCACATAGGCCCGCTCATAGGACCCCGAAGAGGCCCCCCAATAGCCTCCACAATAGACCCCCCCATAGGCACCCCAATAGGCCCCGCCATAGGCCCCCCAAGAGGCCCCCTCGGATGCCTTCGTAACGGGGGCCCTAATAGGCCTCCTAGTAGGCCCCCCAAAGCTGTTATATTGTGGTATGGTGGCAGTTTACGTAAGGGTTTATGCCGACACTCCGCTCCAGGTGGCGCCCAGTACGAGACCGACATCACGAACGGGAGGTTGCTCCAACCTCCCCCGGAATCCTAGCGGGTGGCCTGTGTGGGTCGGGGGGTATACCCCGTCACCTAGGGGATCTGGGCCGGAGCACGCCAGCCAAACGGAGCACCAAACTAGATTCGTGGTGGCTTTACGAGGACCACATCTTGCGCAGCCCCTCGAGTATAGCAAAGGGACAAGGGGAGGTCAGCCACAGCTACTGCAACGGACAGCGCCCTGGACCAGATGCCGTTGGTTGGTGCTGCGGTGGCTATTGGTGCCCTCGCATGCAAGGCAACGGCAGGGGGCAAGGGGGGCACGCACTGAACGTCACAGGAAGGGAGAACGTAGTTAGACTTAGCCTACCGTGGAGCCCTAAGTTGTGGGCTACAGGGGGCCGTTGCCCCCCCGCTTGTGGTCGTGTACATCTTGTAGCCTACACCTTTGGTGGGGGAGCGTAGGGGGAAGTGCTCGTTTACACTCTGGCCCAGTGTTTTGTTCCTTCATCCCCCCGTTCTAGGCCGTGTGTCGATCCGCTCGTGGGCATGGCAGAGGTGGCATCCCGCTCTGTCGTCGGCTTCTTGAGACACACATGACTTGAAAATTCTCGTATCACGGCGGCAACTTCTTTGTGCATGGCCAATCAAGTGCTCTTCATGTTGTTCCTCCCCACCATATGTGGGAGGACTGCGATGATTCCACGAGGCACGCATGCACTTTAAGCGCAGAGACAAGCACTGTTCCTCTGACGCCGACACAGGTGGTTGTACACACCGCGATCCGGGACGACGTATCTTTCCACGGTCCGGACACCCTCGCGCAATAGAAGCATCTACAGAGGGGGCTAGCCAAGGGCGAAATTCAGTGTACTTGAAGGGGATAGTTGGCAAGTCCGGCGCCTCACCCGTGCACCAAGGTAGCACCCCTTGTCATACCACGCTGCTCTTCCTTGGGCATTCTCCAGACGAGGTGTGACTGAACGAGGGCCCTTTTGATATTGGGGTGGGCCGGGTCTCGAGCAAGAGGCAAGAAAGAGTGGTTGCCCTTGAACCTCTTCCCATCCGTTCCCACGTAAGGTGCCCCTGCGTGTTCATGGCACCGTTCCCCTGCTATGGCCGCGCGGGGCATTCGGCACATTGAGCGGCCGTGGTTTGACGCCCGGGGTGGACTGCACGAGAGGGTCTGCGAAGTTGCACCGCCAATAGGTTGGCGCGAGGAGGTGGGGGCTCAGCACTCAATTTGGGGACTAGATCACAAATGACTACCTAATGTGTACCCTCTTAGGGGCCCACATATGGGCAAAGTGGCTACATCACCTCTGCCGTCTCGGGAATCACCAACGCTTAGCGCGGGGAGGAAATGTAAAATGGCGACCTAGCCCCTACCATCTCGGGGGCCATGTCCGCAAAGTGGTTAAATTGCCCTTGCCTGTTCCAAAGTCCCCAATTATCAACGTGAGGACAACATCAGAAATGGCTATGCGACCCTTAGTGTATCGCGTGTGTGTGGGCAAAGTGGTCACATCAACCATACATGTTAAAATAAGGGGCCCCAACACTTAATGCGAGTATTAAAATCAGAAATGGCCCGACGCCTGCTGCCTCGGGGGCCCAAATGGGGGCAAAGTGGCTACATAACCCAATTTGTCTCTGTGGTGGCTTAAAAGCGTGGCCCATACCCTCGGATCTATTGAACATGGATCTAACAAAAAAAAGGACAGTACGATGGGACTGTTGACATTGCATCGAACCGTTCGCCATGTGTAGGGTTGTTAGGGCTGCAGGTACACCATTGTGTCCTGCTCAACTGCCCTTTACCAACTATGGTCTGCACAACGTGGTGTACCAAGAAATTCTATGGGCCCATAAGAATCCGCTACGTGGACCTAGCAGCCACTTCTTTGTACCCATAGGTGCTAGACTACCCCTATTGGCACCAAATGATTACCTTAACCCATCCTAGAGGCAAACAAAAAAATTCGGAAAAAGTGAAATTATATTGCTGTCGGCAAGGCAACAACAAGAGATGCCGCAAGCCCCATTGCACAAACAGGTTTTCCGGGCGTTGGCTACCTAGGCCTAGCAACCTCCCATGGGTGCTATGAGCACCCGTATTGCTACCAAATGATGACCCAAATAGGCCGCCCAAAAGGCTCCCCAATAGGGCCCCTAATGGGCCAGCTCATAGGCCCTCTGATAGGCCCCTTAATACGCCCCCAAAAGGCTCGCCCATACGTCCCCCAATAAGCCCCCCAATAGGCCCCATAATTGGCCCTCCCATAGGCCCGCTCGTAGGACCCCGAAGAGGCCCCCCAATAGCCTCCACAATAGACCCCCCATAGGCTCCCCAATAGGCCCCGCCAAAGGCCCCTCAAGGGGCCCCCTCATCGGCCTTCGTAACGGGGGCCCTAATAGGCCTGGGGGGGCTTCATAAGAACAAACGAGCCATATCACCCGTGCGGTCTCAAGCTTCCACCAAGCTTAGCACACGTACGAAATCTGAGATGGCCACCCAAAGCTTGCTACCTCCATGGCCCACATGCGGGCATCGCTCCTTCCGTTTCCGGGGTCCCAAAACTTGGGCCGGGGACAAAATCAGAAATGGCTACCTACCCCTTGCCGTCTCGGGGGCCCACATGTGGGCAATGTGGCTATGTCTTCCGTGCTGTTTCATAGGTTCCCAATGCTCAACACGCACATGGGTCGGGGCACCGCAGTTCGGGTGCAGTCGTTTCGTACGAGTGAAAACAAATGTAAGCATCACTAAGGAATGTAATGGGCCATGTGCACCTTCCGAGGGCACCAAGCACAAAGTTGTTGAACTGCACCACCAGAAGAATGCACATTGGAGCGTCTTGTCCAGTGCCCCATTGTTCTCTGCAATTTTGCATTCGTAGGTTGTACCACCACCACACCTTCTATTTGCAAAAGCGGAGCACAAGAATACTGCAACAGAACTTGCCTAAGTAGGGAACTGCAAACAAAAGTTGAGGCAAGGCTCAACTAGTGGTTCGCGACAAATCAATGCCCAGTAGTAGGCAGTTGCGGCGTTGTGCGATGTCTTGGCAATAGGATGCAAGACGATCTAGTGCTAAGCGCTCCAATAAGCGAGGAACAGCATGTTGCAAGTGCTTTGACCGGGGGTATCGGACATTGAGCGCAATTGGCGAGCTATGATTGGGATCTTGTGCACCCTATATCACGACCCACAAGATCCCTAGTTAATTGGTTGCATCAATGTTCTAGAACCATCTATGTGCCTCGGCCAAAGTTGCAATTTTGCTGGTGGCGTGTACAACAAGTAGACCACATGGCAATTACAAGGCATGTGTTTTCCCATCCTGCATCTTGGTCGAAGTACTGCCAGCCCACTTGCAAACTCCATGAGCATAGCAAAATGCCGAAGGAGTGGCCTTCCAAGCCGCACGCTTCGGTATCCCAATGACAACACGACCAAATGCCGATGCCTGGTGCAACAATTTTCTTTTTTGATTTCTTGAGGGATAATCTTTTACATATTGTGCGTACCAAAGACATTCTAGTGGAAATACATTTAGTATTTCAAACATGGAAAGAAACTTGACCTGCCAAGGGAACAACAACAAACACCAACTTAGATCACATCAACGAGCACGCCGTAAGAGCATGTAAGAAGACATGAATGAGTTGTTATGTAATCATGCCATGAACCTCATACAACATAGACCAGCATTATTTACGGCGAGGCACTTGGGCAAGCACTAAACACCACCATGGTAACCAGGTGCATAACATCTAGCAAATACCTTGGCCACCATGTTCCGGCAGTCAATCCCTGGTGCCAAAAAGGCCCTACCTGTGAAAATCTCGGCGCTATGGCACAACCTCCGGAATTGCCACAGCACTATTCGGCAACTTGGCCACAAAGATCCCTGGTGTTTGACAACCGGGATCATCCACATTGCCAGAATGGAAAGACCATTGTCGCCAATCGTGCGTGCAGGTTTGGGCCATAAGAGGAGTAGCAGCAATTTTTTGAGAAGATAGCTAGAACGCTTAGCACTTTGATTACTTAGTTGCTCCTGCGGAAGATCTGGTTTCATGGCTACATTGCATGCAAAGAGGGCTACGACAGTGTGGTTGTCTCATTGTCAACACGGCGGGGTTGAGCCAATATGGGAACATGGACCTTGCAATCTTGAAATCCGCAAAACACACAAGAACCAAAATGGCCGCATAACCCCTACCGTCTCGGTCTCGGGGTCTGTGAAGCGGAGATGGATGAAAATGGCTACAAAACTATTTGCAACCCGGGGCCGGCACTGCGGAGTAAAATTAAAATGGCACCGTAATCCTTGGCTTCTTGGCGTCCATCACGGGGGGGGGGGGTCTCCTCGCTTTTGTACGCGACCCCCCCCCGAGTAGAAGTGGGCCGAAGGCCCCTTGGGTGGGCATTGGAGGGGGGGGTTCAAGGAGGGCGACGGGGGGGGGGTCAGGAGGGTCGGTTGGGGGGGGGTCCAGGTGGGGCAATTTGGGGGGGTGGTGGGGGGGGGGGGGGTGGCACGAGGCCCTGGTGGTTAGCTGTGGGGGGTTCTGCTCCGCGTACCTCTCCTTGCCCTCCCTGTGAGCATACCATCACCATAAACCTACCCCTAACCTTTGCAGTAACTTGGTTTGGCCATGCCTGCCATGTAGATTGGGCTGAACATCATCCACCAAATTTCATTCATGGCTGCTTTTGCGACATCATTGCTCTCCATTTTGGACCCCAATACTCACTCGGGTTAGGGCTAGGGTTAGAGTTAGGGTTGGGGTCAGAGTTAGGGTTAGGTGTAGGGTCACCGAGCTGGTGGAACCAGTCTTGGTTTTATAACCCTTTTTAGTGTCTAGGGTGGACCTAACAGTTTAGCAGCGGCAGCAGCAAGCAAGCAAGCAGCAAGCAAGCAGCAGCAAGCGCGAAATGGGGCAAAATCAGAACTCTGCCGTGGTGCTTCGGATTTGGTTAAAATTTTGGTGGATGATACCTATGGGTGTTAGGAACAACCACACAAAGTTTGAGCAAAAAATTCAACAATGGCGGCCAAGAAAAGCTGTTGCACGTGGTGAACTTCGGTTTCAAAAACTGCAGTTTACGGCCAAAACGGCCATTTCGGGGCCAAAACAGCCCTAGAACCCATTCAAAACGGCCAAAAGAAGAGAAAGGGTGGGTACACTCTATGTGCGGCTTGACTTTCCCGTGTCAGCGAGCCCTTTGCGGCCCTCTAACTCCACCATATGTCCCGGAAACGGCCCAAAAAGGCCCCCAGAAGCCCCAAATTCTGTGTAGACTGGCTGGCGACGGCCACAAACCAAGAACAGGCCATATGCTTGGCTACATGGCTCAAAACGCGATTCCGAGGGCACCTAATCCACCCGCCATCCCCCACTTTTCGTGGTTTCCACCCCTCAAAATTGCTTAAACGGACACCTAGACCCCCGTACCTAAGCCCACTAGACTGCGGCAAGCTGCAAGCTCAAACCGAAACAGGTGGGTGCCCAAATGGGTCAACAGGGTCCAATAGGGGCAAAAAACTGACTTTTCTCAAAAATGATCCTAGACCATGTGTGATGCTAAGGCAAGTGTCTTTAGACTGTTTTGAGGTTGTGGTGGCATATTTTGGTCCTCCCGAAATGTCAAAATGCCTTGAAAGTGGGCTGTTTTGGGACCAAAAATGGGTCAAGAATGGGTCAAAAACACATTTTTCCGAAACTCAACCTAGACCGTTTGGGGTGCACCAACGGGTGAAATGAGCCCATTTTGGGCCCATTTTGGGGGCATTTTGGACCCTCACAAGTCCAACAAAAGCCTTGAAAGTGGGCCTTGTGGTGAAGGGGATCAATTGCAAGATGATTCCACTCTGTCAACGGGCTTCAATGTGTGACTCATTGGTGTCCCGCACCATTCATAGCTGATGTTCCCTCCCCCACTAGCTCGGTCCCAATATTCAGTCTTGATTAGGAGCAGGCTGAGGGTTGGGATGGCGTTAGAGTCCAGTTTTGGGTTCAAGGGTAGTGTTGGGGTGCCGAGGGCACCTAATCCACCCGCAATCCCCCACTTTTTGTGGTTTCCACACCTCAGAATTGCCTATACCCCCGTACCTAGGCCCAGTAGGCTGCGGCAAGCTGCTAGCTCAAACCGAAACAGGTGGGTGTCGAAATGGGTCATCAGGGTCCAATACGGGCAAAAAATTGACTTTGCTCAAAAATGATCCTACACCATGTGGGATGCTACGGCAAGTGTCTTTAGACTGTTTTGAGGTTGTGGTGGCATATTTTGGTCCTTTGAAAATGCCCAAATGCCTTGAAAATGGGCTGTTTTGGGAGCAAAAATGGGTCAAGAATGGGTCAAAAACACATTTTTCCAAAACTCAACCTAGACCGTTTGGGGTGCACCAACGGGTGAAATGAGCCCATTTTGGGCCCATTTTGGGGGCATTTTGGCCCCTCACAAGTCCAACAAAAGCCTTGAAAGTGTGCCTTGTGGTGAAGGGGATCACTTGCAAGATGATTCCACTCTGTCAACGGGCTTCAATGTGTGACTCATTGGTGTCCCTCACCATTCATAGCTGATGTTCCCTCCCCCACCAGCTCGGTCCCAATATTCAGTCTTGATTAGGAGCAGGCTGAGGGTTGGGATGGCGTTAGAGTCCAGTTTTGGGTTCAAGGGTAGTGTTGGGGTGCTCCACCGCCTGGGCGGGGAGGGGTGCTATGTGGGCAAGGAAAAAAAATTTCGGGCGCCTTCGGCACCAACATATGTATGGCCGGCAGCTATTGACCCTTGGTAACTAAGACGGCCCGGAGGGCAGGGAGGGGTGGGGGAGTTGCGTCCCCGAACTGAGAAGCCGGCCCCCCCGTGGTGTCCATAAAGCTGAGAGCAATTAAAATTACCTTATGACGCCTACTGTTTGGGGTCTTCAAAGCGGATAGGAATCGGTGTGGCTACATAACCATTTGCATCTCAATACCCCCAAAGGAAGAGCAAAAGAAACAATGGTAAAAGTCCCCAATTGTCTTTGGGTCCCAAAGGGGGCCAAGAACCATACTACTTGTGCACCCCTTGCTGCACCTTTCGGATTGAAACAGCCCGGCTCAGTTGTGGTGCAACACGGCAAGGGCACGTTGCGGCTGCGTTTGCAATGTAGTGAAGTACACAACCCTGGTGCCGTGCCACCTTTGAGCCCTTTGCTGCTCCCCTCTGGTGGGCAACAAATCCATGCCGTTGCTTGGGCCACCGCTGTTGCTGACCCCCATGTTGAGGTGCTAGCCAAGGCTTTAGGAACTACCTTTATGGTAGTTCTAAACCATGAGCACCTGCAGGCAGGATATGTCTGGTCCAGTGGCCTCATTGTCACTGCATACCACTATAAATACGCACCCGGCGCGCGGGACACGCTTGTGAGCCCAAGCCATGGCACTAAGAATTTCTTTGTTATGTGTTACGGCAGCAACACGCGCCATGATGCTTTCTTCTGTGGTGCGTGGTTGGCTGATGAAGTGGCTGTTTTGCAGGTGGACGAATCATTGACCGTTCGCCCGTTGCCGCAGGGCAGCACTGGCGAAATGGGGAGAAATGGGATTGTGTGTGCATGGCAAAGTGTAAATGCGGAGTGTAAATGCTGTTTATGTTGGAAAGCGGAGCAGCAATTTGTGAGCCGCGCCTGCGTTACAGCCACCGGATGGTACGGAAGAGATGGCTACGGAGACATGGAGAGCGGGGAGCTCACCCCACAATGATCAACACTTCCTCCGCCCCCCTGCAGCGTCCCTTGTGCATGGTACGCTATGCCGAGCACAACCCTCCCCCCCTTGTGGGTGATGCCGTATGCCGGGCAGCACGCTCCAATGCTTGTGGGTAGTGCGCTATGGCGGGCAAAACCGTCCTATGCTACGCAGCCAAGGAATGGCTGCCACAAGAGCGCCTACGCAACCACTGTGTAGCTGCCTTGGGACCGCCAGCGCAGCCAATCAGTGGCTGCCCTGTGAGCGCCGAAGGTGCCAAGGAGTGGCCGCCCCAAAGCGATTGGGCTGCAAACAAGTGGCCGCATCGTGGGCCGCACTTGAGCTACAACCTGCGGACCGTACAAAAGCCACGGCATCGGGGATATGGAGAGTGGGGAGATAACCAACTGGTGGTAAACACAGTTGGTCCTCCCTCCCCCAATGGAGATAGGATCACCGTAGCATGCTCCCCTAGGGTGGGGGGGGGGGGGGTCTAGTATGTGTGGCTCTACAAATCAAGCACTACTATGCACTGTGACTGGTGGGTGGTGCCCGATGCTGGGCAGAACCCTCTCATACTTGTGGGTGGTACCCCTTGCTCGGCGGATTCCTTCTACACTAGTGGGTGGTGCCCGCTACCCAGCAAAACCATGTGATGCTTATGGGTAGTGCCCTATGCCACGCAGGACACTCATGTGCCTGTGCACCTGCATGGCCAAGGTATGGCCGACTTGAGAGCACCTAGGCTGCCAATATGTGGCCGCCCTAGGAGCGCTTGGGCGGCCAATGAGTGGCCGCCCAGTAGCGCCTATGCTGTCAAAAAATACAATGGGATATCATCTATGATTGCAGAGATCAGACACCACTGGCAGACTGAATGGAGGAACAGAAAGGGGAGACTGGGCAGGGGAAATGGCTGGGCTTGGTGGGGCTCTCTCTGCCCAGTGATTGCAGAAAGGCAGCTATATGCATTTGGTTTCGAAATACCCCACTCCCCCTTGTAATAGCTAGGCCCTTGTCCAAGCTACTGCGGGCGTAGGGCCCGTATTAATTTGGTACCTAATTTTATTGCAATGGCTGCATGAAAAAGGACCGGCATCTCTGGTATTGGAAGTTTTCGGATGTCTTCTTCTTCTAGCAGTAAAAGAACCCAAATTCTCATGAGCGGAGTCCGATAAAGATATTAGATGCAAGACCTTTAGAGGTCGGGTCTCCTTTGAGCCATTGTTCTACTACTAGCAGTAAAGATCTTCATCTTTTGCGAAATTGCAAGCAAAAAAGGAGTATCAGCAGCAGCATATCCCCGGGCTGTAACATGTTGCATTTAACATGTTGTAACATGCAACATTTTGGCATGCAACAAGGGATTGCATGGTGCTTCCATTATCCAGTTAGCGGTTTGTGTGAGAATCATCTGACCCATTTGTTCATTATATCAACAAGAATAACTTGCGCGCGTTCAAAATGCTCACAATGAAATGGGGAGTTCAAAGATGCCGCCAAAGCCCCAAAACAATGTTGACCCCCCCCCCCAACTTCTTTGGAACCCCCTGACCACACCGTGGGGCTTGGGGTCCGCAACTAAACTGGACCCCCCCCCTCCGCCCTCTAGCATTGTTGTGAACTTCTCAGTTTGAGCAACATTTGAATGGGTTTGTGGTCCCGTGAAACAATGGGGAAACGAATGCCTGCCCCACTACAACCCCTGCCCCGAGTTCCCACGTCAGCCCAAGCCCCATCCCGGGTCCCAAGATGCGCCGTGCACCGCCAAAGAAAAGCAATACAATGATCCCACCCGCATACAACAACTTGCCACCGCATTGAGCCAGAGCCCCTCTTTGATCTAAAGATTGGAGAACTCCACGAGCAGTTGGCATTTGACTGTAAGTGGTGGCGGTTGAGTACCAACTGCAGGCTTGGGCAACTTTTTGGATAAGTCCTGCAGCTGATTGAGAGTGAATTGGCTGAGCTCTTGCCCTCGGCAGCACGGCATGTAAACAACTCCACCAAAGCAGGTAGAACACTTGGGCAGGACCAAGGAGAGACACTGCGACACCCCACCAGTGAGATGAAGCACCGCCTACCAAAAAAGAACATCGGTGTGCTTATTGCGGCATCAGATTTTTTGGGGGGGGGTGTTCCGGCGATGGCGAGCTGGCGAAGCCCTCTCAACAGAAGGCACCCGAGAAATCTCTCAGAATCAAGGATCAGACGTCCCAACCACCGTGGCAAGAGGTCGCAGGCCATTGGAGCGGGTGTAGAACACCTTATTCCCAATACTGAGATCCATGGAGAAAATGGGCCTGAGAAATGAGGAGGGAAGTATGATGTCCTGCAGCAGGCACCCTCAAAGTGTATCGGCATATCAATCAGCCGAGAAAAAGAGTAGATGTGGTGGAAATGCGCAAAAAATGTGTGCAAAAAAGTAGAAATGGATGAAACAGGGTGACCATCCAAAAATGCCAGATCCCCAATGCATCAAAACCTACTACCAAACAACAATGATGCCCAAAGTACCACAAAGTATGGGCTTCTACTACGGCCAAACGCCCAACTAGTTGCACTGCGCGCGCACTGCATGCGCACTGCGCTTAAGGCGCCCCCATTTAATGCACTCAATGCTGAAATCGTCTCCGGTCAGTCTATGTGCAGCTCGACCCACGCAAAATGAAAAATTGATCTGTGCGTAGGATGCCAAACTCCTTTTTTTCGCAAAACATTGGGTACCCCGGAAAATGCAGCGGGAACTGCCACACCCGAAGGCATCCCAGGGTGCTTCTGGGGTGGGTTGTCCAGTGGTTAGTGTGGGTATTGCTGCATCAGTTTCCCAGGCACTCGGGAGAGGTGCTTCCGGCTGTGCTGAAACAAGCGCAAGGGTAGGGTGGTGGGTCAAAGAGGAAACCCTTGCCAGAGTGATCTCCAAGTCTCAGGCCAACCGCGTACTATGACCTGAATGAAGCCGGCGCCTCCGCATGCTGCGCTCCAGCGCGCTCGAGGGCAGCGGTAAACTTGCGGGCGGCCGCACAACACAGCGCCCATGCCTGCAGCTGGTGGAGAGGACCCCGTTGGTCAAGGGTCAAAATGTGTCCCACGCCACCCCCAACGATCGAAGCCCGTGAGTGGGGACCATGGGTCAGCTGGACCAGGGTTGAACTGAGATGGGGTTGTGAAAGGCGGCACAGGGGCATGGCTAGCCCAGTGGGATGGCACACTGAGGGAGATATGTGCGGGTCTGATCTGGGCGCATGGACACTTTGTTGATCAGGGGGGATTGGACGCTCCTCTCCAAGTCTCATATTCCCGCTCACATGTGACTCCAAAGAATTTGGCCATTCAGACTGACACCCTCCAGAATTGGGGCGCACCCGGGTTGTCATTTGCGGGGGGGTCGATAGAGCCCTCCGGTCGGACCCCCCCCCCAAAGGGCTCAACTGACAATCCCCCCAAAATCCTACCGAGACTGACCCCCGGGCCCGAGGGGTGACCGAGACCCAAAAATCGGCAAAACATGAAAATGGGACTTTTGGAATCAGCGCGTCGAGGGGGTTCAGAAAAGTCATCATTTGCCATGCATTTGGTGAAAAAAATTGACCAATCTTAATGCTCAAAAAAATGTTCGGCGCCTTCGGCGCGCAAGTTCATAATAACTGATTAATGATGCCTGTCAATTGAGCCCTTTTCCCGAACCCCCCCCCCCCGTTTTTGGGGGCTCTATTGATCAGCCCCCCGCAAGTGCAAACCCGACATGCCTTGGACGCTCCTCTCTGGGTCTCATATTCCCGCTCACATGCGACTCCAAATGATTTGGCCAGCCATTCAGACTGACACCCTCCGGATTTGGGGCGCACCCCCCCCCAGTCCGAACCATTCCGTTCCTTCCGAACGGCCTTCACACCTGCCACCACGAACGGAGCCCCGCCCCCATGCACCGATGCATGTTGCGCGTGCAGGGCCTGTGCGACGCCCCTCACGGAGGCAAGAAATCGGAGGAGGCGGGCGGGGGGGGGGGGGGGGGGCAAGGCCTCGGTATCAGGTTGCCTTTGGCGGCGCCCAATGGCCCCTCGCCACTGCTCATTCTGACCCTCTGTGGGCCCGAACGTGTTTTGGTTGTGTCAACGGAGCCCCCGGATGACTTGTCCTGTTTGACTACTCCGGGAGACGGGCTGTTGCCGTTGACCAGGTGCACACTCCGAGTCCATGCAGGGGTTTGCCGTCTCCAGTACTGACTTGTGCGCGGTGGCGGGGGGGGGGGGGGTTCACCATTGAACACTGACCCCTTGCACAATGCCACATGGGCACCACAGCGAGGACCCAAACATGTGCACTTTTCGGGACTAGGGCCGTCCTGGAGCACGAGCAGTGGAAAACGCCTCCCACCCGATCCCCCAGGAAGCGATGAGCACCGGCAGCACCGGCCGTTACCTCCCATTCGACTGCGCACTGGCACTGCTTGACTGCAAACTGCCATCGATGAATGGCGAACCGGGCCACACCCCGCTCCAGAGGTTTGCATAAGGGGGGCTCGGGCAATCTGGAACAGACCTGCCACTAGTGTCTGGCAGGGAAACTGTTCCTCAGTAGGAACCCGCCCCGTATCAAAGGCCACTCAGTAATACCCGCCCCCTGCACCATCAGAACTCAGTAGGAACGTCCCGCGTCCAGCGTGTGGCTCAGTAGGACCCTCCCCCATCTGATCATGTCTGAGCCGGCGGACGCTAGTGCCAAGTCTGGTCTGGAACGCAAAAAACCAAAAGTTTGGGTACCAAAAATAGCCCAAATCAATGTTTCCTTTTGTACATTTCCTTTTTTCCCACAATGAAATCCGGGTCCGAGGGGGGGGGGGGTTAGACCCACCCCCCACCCCCCCCCCGGAGATGCTGAGTTGTTAAGCAAAACTCTGCCCCCCGAATCGCCGTGTCTAATCTCAAGCAATCCCCAGGGAGCCGCTGATGAGGGTCCCAGGCGGTCCCGATGACAGTCCAATCGCGTCTGAAACTGCACAAGGCACAGCCCCAGCTCCGGCCCAACCCTCAGCCCCCAGCCCCAGTCGTTCAGGGGAACACGTGAGGCCCACTCGTGCGAGCAGGCCCGGCCGGCATTGTTGGGCCCGACGTAGTGGGGGATGGGCCATGAAACCGAAGAAATGGAGGTACGCTGCCCCCCCCCCCCCCCCCCAACCGGCCCTCCTCCTGCGCCAATACGGGCCCGGCTCAGTAAACGTGCGGGAACACAGGGTCGCGGTGTTTGGACAAGCCCGTGTTTGCGCGCGGCACATGCCACGGAACACACGTTGCACGCATACCCCGACCCTCCACAAGGCTGCCCAACAGCCCAGCGTACGCACCGGGAACACAAGAGCACATGGAACGGCAGCTGCACCCACACGGTGACGCCCAAATTGACCCCTCCTGTAGCCTGCACAAAGCTACAAACCCCGTTCTCATACACCGGAACCGCCAAAACGATGGTTCGAAAAAGGCCCAAAAGGGCGGAAACGCGGCTTGAAGCTGGCACTGGCTCCACCCTTGAAATGCCTCCCTGGGCTAGTGCCATTGTTTCCAAGGATTCCAGGGGACCTCAAAACATATGGCCCAAAATAAGAACCGCAGCGGAGTAGTCACATCATTGCAGTACATCGGGGTACCACCAAATGTTGCCGAAAACGGCCTGGTTTACGACGCACTCAGGGCGCGTTCTGGGAATCAGCGGAACTCCGAGGCCGAGGGAACGCATCATGTGCCTCGGATTGCGTGAGAACCAAAAAAGGTCGACATCTGGCTCACCATTTAAAGTTTGGGCTCACCATTTCAAGGCCCCGGGCTCACCATTTAAAGGCTCATCAACGCCCCCCCCCCCCCCCCCCCGGGGACGCCAGGAGGAAAGCGGACACGCACTGCACAGCACTCAGCACAGCCCAGGCCATTGCTCAAGGACCCCCTGGGGGAGGGGGGGGGGGGTTGTTCAGGGCCCTGGCCAGCCCCGGCCGACCCACCCCCCCGACCCACATCACAAAAATTGTCCTGCGGCAAAAAAATGAAATGTATCAAAGGGGCCGCAGATTTCAGGTACTCAAACTTTCTTTTCGGCCTCTGCCCCCCCCCCCCCGAGGGGGGGGGTGTCCTTAAGTCATAGCCTGGCACAGCCCCCCACCCTCCCACAGGGAGATCAGCGGGCCCCATGTCGAGCCCGGGGGCACGTCCCGATACCGTACCAGACCAGACCCCCCCGCCCCCGGTCCCTCCCTCCGGCAATTGTAAACCCGACTCATCCCCCGGCCTCAGCCCAGAGTTCCCCTTCAGGCGGGGGGGGGGGGGGGGTCTGGAACCCCAAATTCCAAACGTTTGTGTACCGAAAACAGCCAAATCAACATTTCCTTTTGTACAATTCCAATATTTCCCACGATGCAATACGGGTCCGAGTGCGGGGGGCGGGGGGGCAGTGTTGGACCCCCCCCCCATCCCCCCCGCCCCCGACGGGAGACGCTGAGTTGTTAAGCAACACCCTGCCTCATGCCCCGTAGAGTTCAGCAACGCAGGCCTGACTCTCAGGTCCCAAACAGGGCCCTCCAGACTTTGGTGCTGCTGGGGGCGTTGGGGCGCCACTCCGGGTGGCACCGGTACACGAACTCCGTCTCCGCCGCGCTGAAGTGCAGGAGGTCCGCCAGCGACGGGACCAGCGTGGCCTTGACGGCGGCGTCGTTCTCGCACAGCAGATTGACCACCAGGTTCTTCAGGTACACCCCCATGGCCTCCTGCTGCTGCGGCGACGCGTCCGGCATGAGCCCCAGGTCTCCGTACCGCCGGTCGCTGTCGCGCCGCGCGTTCGCGATCATGTCGCGCTCCCAACTGCCGTCCCCGCCCGCGCGCGCGGCGCCCGCCGCGCCGGACTGCCGCACGTTCAGCGACGAGACCTCCGCGCGCAGCTTCGCGACCTGCTCGCGGTACACATTGACCTGCTGCTGCCGCTCCTGCAGCGCGGCTTCACTGCGCTGCGCCCCATCCGCCGCCTGCTGCTGCCGCAGGTCCTCCAGCTCTTCGCGGTGCACGCGGCGCACGTCCGCGAGCTCCTGCTCGAACTCCTGCCGCAACGCCGCCTCCCGCTCGTGCCACTTGCGGTGCCACAGGCCCTTCTCCGCAGACAGCTCCGCCCGCAGCGTGTCCAGCTTCTCCTGGAACTCCGCCGCCTCCTGCAGCGGGGTCGCCTCCAGGGCCGACTGCTGCGCGGACTGTAAATGGGAGACCCGCTCGTAGGCCTCCCGCAAGTCCTGGGGCGAGGGAGGGCGGGGGACGGCGACACAGCAAAGGGGGAGGCGAGGGAGAGGCAGAGGAGAGGGTCAGGGCTTGAAAGGGAAGGATCGCCGGGAGGGAGCGTCAGAGACGAGACTTGGTGCGGGGAGGTGCAGGTCCAGCGAGCCATTGTTGAGGGGTGCTGATCAGACCTGCCACTGGCGTCTGCCAGCCCAGACATGATCCGATGGAGCAGGGTCCTACTGAGCCACACGCAGGACGCGGCACGTTCCTACTGAGTTCCGGTGGTGCGGGGGGCGGGTATTACTGAGCGGTTTTTGGTACGGGGGCGATTGCGACTGAGAACAGAGAGAGAGAGAGAGAGAGAGACAGAGGGAGAGAGAGAGAGAGAGAGACGAAGACCTTTTGGAGGGACACGATCTGGGCGCTCTGTTGCTGCACCTTCCGGTCCAGTTCCATTGTGCGCACCTCGTGCTCCGCCAGCTGCGTGTCTCGGGCGGCAATCTGCCGCACGAGGGTGGCCATCGAGGCCGTGTAGTGGGTCTCCAGGTCCGCTTCTGCGTGGCTCCCGGCGGGAGACGGCGGAGACGCGCTCCCGGCCACCACAGGCGCATCGCCGTCCTCGCTCACGGCGGCCGCCACCTCCTGCGCCGCTGCCTCGGCCCTCGCGGTGTCAGCAGCACTTGTGACGTTCGCCAACATCTGCGTGTGGGGGGGTGGGGTGGGGTGGGGTGGGGTGGGGGGGTCCCATGAAGGCTGGGGGGGTACCGCGCAGCCGTGCGGTGCCCAGTTCCGTGTTGTTGTTGTGCTTGTGGCGGGAGGCCTCCTCAATGCCCATGCACACGGCCTCAACCAGGATGTGACCTTGGCTGACCCCCTGAGGAACGTTATTGTATACCGCGGGGGGTGGGGGGGGGGGTTGATGTTTGGAATGGCGAAATGTGGTGCGCAGAACATTTGGCGCCTATTTTTGAACCCCCCACCCCCTCGTAACCCCCCCTCCCCTGATGTCAGGCCGGTCCCCCAAGGGGGGGGGGGGCGGTCATGAAGTGACGCCCCCTCATTGGGTCCCGTAGGGGGGGGGGGGCGGATTGCACCACACAATGGTAGCACTAAAACTCTCAATATAACCTAAAGAAAGCCTTTCTTTGGCGCCTTCTGCGCCCAGTATTGCCTATGTCTTTTTGTCAAAGTGAGGGTCCCCCCCATGGGAGGGGGGGTTGCAAAGGAGGGGAGAGGTACCACTGCGAAATTTGGTGCCAAAATTCCCAGATTGTGGCACAAAAACAAGCAGACACCGCGACTGTTGGTTGTTGTTTCCCTCTGGACTTTGGTTGGGTGCTGTTAAATCGTCTTTCTTGGCTTCTACCCCTCTCCCACTCCCTCTCACTCTCCCTCTCCCTTCTTGACTCCCTCTCCCTCTTCTTCTCTGTTGGCGATTCTCAATACACACGGTTATTTGGGTCACGGCACATGCGATGGGAATCGGGCCACTGCCAACGCACTACTGGCAGCCTCCCCTGCGGGGGGGCCATGAGCAACGGATACTGGACTCGCATACACCCCCGTGACAGAGGCGTATGGTCATGGCCACAAAGCACAGTGCATTGTTTCGCCTTGCCGCACTGCAGCGCGAACCAGATCAGCTGCGAATGTTTCCTTGACATCACCTGCAGGGGGGGGGGGGGGGGTTAAGAATGGGCGAAATGTGGAACGGCAAAACGTGGCACAACAAAAGTGTCCCAAGTTATGCCACAGTATTTGAAGGACCGAAGCCATTTCTCGAGGTGTCATTGTGAGCGCTCTCGTTGTAACACCCCCTTGTGCCCGCGCAGTTTACTCTACAGGGGCCCTTTGGTAGGCCGGTCGGGGGCTGCTGCGGCCTGCCTCGTGTCATTGTACATGACGGGTAGTCCCTAATGCTCAAGAGAAACCAGCACCACATGTTGTGCCGTATGGTGCCGGGGGTGTGGTCTGTGGTTCAGTCTTGAAACTACCCCCGCCCCCGCCCCCGGAGTAGTCAAACAGGACAAGTCATCCGGGGGCCCCGTTGACACAACCAAAACACATTCGGACCCACAGAGGGTCAGAATGAGCAGTGGCGAGAGGCCAATAGGCACCGCCAAAGGCAAGCAACCTGATACCCCGCCCCCGTGTCCAACGAATGCCTTGTCCAACAAACACTTCCATTCGGACCGTAGTTTTTTGGGACCCAATGAATCAGGTACCGGGTTTAGGTACCGACTGAATTGAGTACCGAACGGCCTGTCCAACGAACGCTCCTGTTCGGACCGTGTTTTTTGAGGACTTTATTGCTCGCTGGACACGGGGGGGGGGGGAAGAGGGAGAGTGAGAGGGTAAGTTTCTGGGCGTTCTGCCCGCCGGAGGCGAGAGGGCTGGCTGCTCCGGGTAGAGGGTGTTGAGGGTGTCGGGCGTCGGCTCTGTTGGATGTGGGGGGTGTTCGCCTTAGGTCGGGATATCCCTGTACCGCCCCCCCCCACCCCCTCCTTGGCCAAGCATGGGCGAAATGGAACGAAAGGCGCGGTCGGAAGGGGTACCCCTGCGTCTGATGGGCTTCTGCCTGAACCCGGTACCAAACATTGAGACCACATAGACATGCAGCGGATGACGATGCAACAGCCCAAAGGGAAGCTTGCAGGATGAAAAGAGCCCACAAACAAAGACACGGATCAATCACGGAGACATCCGAAATGATGTCAGTTGCGCCGCCCAGTCCGCGTTCTCTGCAGCGCCGGTGCGACAGGCTGAGCGAGCTTGGCAGAGGGTCATTGGTAATGCCTTCGAACTCCACCCTGCACCCGCTGAGGAGGACGACGGTGAAGACCAGGTTGTGCTGAGAAACAAGGAAAGGGCAAGGCCGACCTCCGACCTCAATTGTCGCGCGAGCACCCGATGCTCGGCATTCTTCTGCTCCTGCGCGTCCGCACGCAGCTTCCGTTCGTCTCGCTCTAAGGCCCGCCTCCCGCTCTCCTCCTCGCGTCGCACGCCCTCCTGCTCCTTCTGCAGCCGCTTTTCCTCGTCGGCCTTCTCCTTCTTGGCTTTGAGGTCCGCCTCCCGAGCCAACTGCTCTGGAGTAATGTCCAAAGTAAAGACATCGGCAACTCCCGTCTTCTTCAAGAAATCCATTTGATGCGTCTGTTGCAGAAGGTCACTCTGACAGCCCCTTTGGCCCTCTCATGAGAACACTGCACAGCACAAAAGATGTAAGTGAAGGCCGCGAAACACATGCAATCCATAGAGCGGGAATACAGCAGCAGAATTGCATTCTAAGGGGGCGTTTTCGGCGGGTTTTGCGATGGGCAACGTGACACCATTTCCCGTTGACTGTGGGCGGCCAGTGCTGGGGATATGGGAAGGTCTGGGGGAGCCTCAGGCTGTGCTGCAGCCGGCCCTCGTGCCACTGCTCACTTCCCTCCTCCAAAATTCAATCCAAGCAGCGGTCCGGGGGGTCCGGACCAAAACGAGCTGGCGTGGTCTGCTCACTGTATGGGACTCGAGACGACTCGGAATCAAAGCTCAGAGCTGTCCAATTCTACGATGATCCCACGAATGCCTTCGATGCGGTGCTGTCCACCCAACACAATTGAAGCAGTGGTGTCTGCACAGCGTGTGTTCAGCACTGGTGTAGCCCTGATGGCAGGGGCCTTTGGAGTTGCCCACCCCCCAAATCGGGCAGTGAGTCATGAGGATGCCCCACAAGTGTGTCTGCGTGGCAAAACCCATTTGCAAAGTATGCACCACAAAAAAATCCGTCCCCACAATACCATCCCCGGACCCAAACCGCAGAAAACGGTTACTCTTCATGGACCACCAGAAAAAGGAATCGCCACATTCCACAGTCCCAAAAATTGCGGCAACACCACCTCCTGTTGCTCTGAGAAGCACATTGCTCTCGCGAGGGGGGTATGCTTGTGTGGATTGGGAGGTCACAACCAATAGCTCTCGCAGTGTCTCACAAGGAATCATAGTGTAGCATGAGCATGGTCCGTCCGCAGAAGCGCATCTCATGAAGAATTTGGGATCGAGGCGAAATAAGCGTGTCGGTTGGTACTTCTGGATGTGTGCACTGATTCAGGTGTCGAGGAGGAAACTGTATACGTTTGTGCCGAAACGGCGGAGAATTGTACTTCGGGAGGCGAAAATGGGGTCGCACGTGCGACCTCTGTCCTGTGGTGCCCACTTCCCTGCCGCAGCCAGCACGCATTACATTCAGTCGATCCCATACCAACAGCGTCTGGAGCGTGCTCTCCAACAATATGGGGAGTGGGAGACAAGAGCTATGCAATGCGGATTACAATTTGTTGCGGGCGCCCTCACCAGGGAACCAAGGCATCACACTCATACACTGTTGCACGCAGTTTTTGCATAGATTTCTCTCGCGTAGTTCTGGGACGGGACATTGACCTTCCAACCCATGTGTTGGTTCGTATCGGTTCACGTCCGTATCGGTCCGTGCATCATGTTTTGCAAGTGCGTAATGGCGCACACCTTGTTTTGCAGGTGTGTGACAACGCGCAAAGTCTATTGCGCGCGTGTGGACCGACCCGCGCACCCTGGTTTCGCAGTTCCCATGGTCCCGCCTTTTGGCTGCTGTGCACGGAGGCAAAGGCGGGGGGGGGGGGGGGGAAGGGGGGCTCCTCCTTCCAAAATTTCTCTCCTAAACCATGTCCGAGTGTAGAGCGGTTGACACACTTTTGGTATGAATGCCACAGCAGCAATGCTGATCCCGACAGCAGCCGTTGTACTTAACCATCTTGTCCGTCGTGCTGTGGTGCATATAAATGGCCGTGGGGTGTGCGGGCTTCAGATACTTGTACACATGCCTGGCCATGGGCGAAAACCCCCGCACCCAACGCTTGCCCGACGAGACCAAGAATGAGGACATAAAGTCTCCTTTGGAGAAACCTGAAGCAGATATGGGAAACTGCCAACGTGTCAATCACATGTGCACACACACACACACACACACACATACACACACAAACACGCACGCACGCACGCACGCACGCACGCACGCACGCACGCACGCACACACGCACGCACGCACGCACACACACACACACACACACACACACACACACACACACACACACACACACACACACACACACACACACTTCGTGCGGGAAAACCAGTGGGGACCAAACGCGGGGCACGACGTCAGTGAAGACGAAAGCAAGCGAAGGCAGAGCACTGATCACCGAGACAATTTCATCAGGCCATTAACAAAAAGGTAGGCAAGGTCCTTTCTGAGACAGGAGTGACGGTGAAGAGGAGTTTGATCTCACAGTGCATTGTGCGCTGATCACTACAGACCCTGCCCACTGTCCGGCCCTGTCTAGCCAATGATTGTATGATCTGTTGAAAACCGCAGCGCTACTTACATGTCTACTCTGGAGGTACTTAGCTGGAGACGGGTGTAACCACCCGCTCACATACACACTTGCGGTGCGTGTAGGGGGCCGGGGGTTTGGGGGGGGGGGGGGTTTGCCTGAAAAAGCGAGGCGCACCGCCCGCTGCCGGTGCCCGTGGACCCGCTGGCCGCGTGTGCTGTTGTAGGGGGTGGTGGTGCGTTTACGACGATAGGAGGATTCGAACCTCCGCTATAGGCAGACGAGTCTATGTCGCTGACCACTGGTCCACTCCAGGCCTCTTACATGTCTGTGGCACAAACATGCACATTCATGGGTTACACACACATGGTCTCCCAAGGGGGGCAGTCGTGGTTGCTGGGTTTAACTTTGGCGGCGTGGAGGTGGAGGATTTCCCAGTCTCCGCACCAGAAGCCCGTGGTTCCGTCTGGTGACAGGGATGGGTCCAGGTGCCAACTGCTGTAGCTGTCCCCCGCCCAGTGTGCATGACGCCGCAGCCACGCGGCGCACAAGGTGAGGTGGCAGCAGTGTGGCATGGGGAGGAGGTGGCGAACCGTGTACAGGTAGCGGGTCGTGGCTGTATGGTCGTTGGGGCTGGTAGACAGGCCCCGCGTGACCGCCGAGTGTGCCGCCCTGGTGACCTGTGGCAATGCATACCCGCTGAGAAGCGCTATCTGTAACCAAGCCGACAGGGACAGCAGCTCCCCCGCCCATGTCGTGGCCCAAGGGCGTGCATTGCTCAAAGCGCCCGTCATGATACCCGGCAGGTAAGCAGGGTAGGCGGTTGCAGGGGACAGGAGGGGGGGTGCACTCTTCAGACCCCAAGTTGATGAGAGCGCGCTGGGGTGTAGGTACGCTAGGCCTTTACCCGTTTCCCCCCGAATCATGTCAAAGCCGAGGGCTGTGGTGGACGCTGAGTGGCAGTGATGTTTGCAGGGGTCCCCTGGCCCCGACATACAGTCACAGAGCACATCCAGGTTCCATGCCTCGCCAAGCAGGTTACACACTGTAGAGACGATGGGGTGGGAGGTGGTGTCTGGGTTGGTGGTGGCAATCAGGATGTTGTCTCTAAATTGACATAGGGCGGTTATCCCCTGCGGGGATTCCCAGTAGGGGAACCCTGCCTCGGAAACAGTGAGGGAGCCCAGGCGGCGCAGGAGGTGGCGATTTGAATATACCTGCCATAGGCTGTGAAGATCGGCAGCCTGGGCTGAAAAAGAACCGCCCATTGGAATGCAACCGTGGCGGCACCATAACCCTCCCACTGCTCTGATGAAGTTATTGCAGTGCATTTCAAACGTGATTGTGTCTGACATTTGGGCGTGGGTGATGTACCAGAATTTCGTTGCTTTTGCACGTCCCGCTCTGTCGGGCATTTTGGAGTCTTTGTGAATGGACCACTCAATATCTGTCATGCGCCACTTGCGGCGTTTGGCGAGCCACTTGCTGGCTGCCGTCAGGTGGGATTCTATGTCAGTGGGGCATATATTATTGAATTGGTCCTTGCAATCCACCTCACTGATGAACCGGGCGTTTATGGTGTCTAACCAGTGGAACCATTGGCTTACTTCTGAGATGCTCTGAGCTAGAAAAAAGCAGGGGACTTCTTGGCACAGGAGTCGGAGGAAGGCTGTGTTGGCGCGTGCGGCGATGCGCAGCGATTTCTTGGGTAGCATGGGTTGGGGGAGGGAGGTAATGCCGCGCCAGAGCCATTTACCCTTAGCCAGTGATTTAAATTTGCCCAGGAGATAGAGGAGGGGAAGTTGACCGGCTGTGTTGCGGTCCTAGCCTCTGGCGTCGAGCTCTGCAGAGACGAAGGCCATGGCCTGGGGCAACGTTTTAGGGGACGGGGTGTAGCCTTCGCTCTTCAGGAACTGTTGGATGATGCCCCATACCCAGTGGCGGCAGAACGCCCATAGGACTCCCACCCCCTTGTCGACGATGCGGACATAGTGGGACTGACAGACCGACTTGGCAAATTTCCTGGCTTGTGTAAGCTTGTGGCCCGTCTCTGGCCACAGGGAGTCTGGGAGCATCAGTTCGAGGGGTGGAAGACTTGCACCGATTTGATCCGCCATCTTTTTCAGGTCAGAGAGGAGTTGGGAGCGGACGGAGGAGCCTCTGAGGGGTAGGGGGTCGTTGGGTCGGGCGTAGGTGTCTGAGGTAGGTACCCACAGCGGCGTGTACGCTATGTGCCCATCGATGACTGTGGAGACCCCCGGGAATTTTGGTGCTGTGAGACACTTGCATGGGGGCTGGTCGCCTAACTTATCGAATCGCCGAGCGTGTTGCTCAAAAACGCGGCGGACGTTTACAGGGCTACTGCGGACGACTCGTATGGCCTTAGCCAGGGCTTGTTTTTCCCATGCGGGGCTGGCAACAGAAGCAATCATTTTTCGGGTGACTCTGTGAATAGCACTTTTCTGAGATGGTTGCAAATTCGGGACGATGATACTGCCTACGGAGTACAGTGGTACACTCATCTGCGAGGCCAGACTGTGAAGGTCCTGCTGCAGAAATTTAAGTCGCGGGAAATCCTTTATCTGTCGGGCCTCTTTCATGCTGTGCAGGACTTGCAGGACTCGTTGGTAATGCCCCTCGGTGCTAATGCCTGGCGCAACATCGTTGCAGGCCCATTTTTTTAACACAAACCACCAGTATCGCTCCCTGACGCTGGCGTACCACTCATCACTCATGAATTGCAGGGGGATGATCCCCCAGTGGGCACTGTCCGTTTGCAACATTAATCGGTGGAGTGTAGAGCAATCTTGGAAACTCGACGCGTCTGTTTGGTGTTTCCGGAGGCGAACGATCAGTGCTTTGCTTGTGACGCCCACATACACAAGGTGGAGATATATATGGAATACTAAGTATACTGCATACTGGGGGGGTGTTACATGAGTGTACCAGACGTGGACGTGGCTCAACCTGCGAGCCATCCTGAGCGCTGCATGCGTGTTGTACGGGAGGTAGGATATTCTTAGTTGGTGGAGTGCTGCCCATCCCCCAAGATTTTTATCTGACAGGGCTCGTGACATCTGGATACATAAAGCTCTGAGGACATTGGTGCTCTGGGGTGGGGGTTGGTGGACCAAGAGGCTCGATCCTTCATGCGACAACAACAGGTGCAGACGGTGTATTTGGATGCTGTCACATGCATCTAGGGCACTGGACAAGGTCATGAGGTGAATAGGCTGTGCAGTGCTGAACCAACCCACAGTGGACATTTGGGGGAAGTGGTATTGCACCGCTGGGACCTCAGATGCTGGGGCCCAAATCCACAGGTGTTGCAGGGGGTCCGGGAGGGGGGAGGGCAGAGGGAGTACGGAGCTGCATTCGTCCCAAGATGTCAGGACGTGGGAGGAGGAGGAGGAGTGTATCAGCCGTGTCGCTGGATTGTCCCATTGGATGTGACATGCTGTAAGCCACCCGTGTGGAGTGGACCATCCACTGACCGCGGACAGGGTGTGGCATACTCTGCGGAAAACCCACCCAGGCACCTTCGAACACTGTATATCTCTGAATGGGTGTGCCTGCAGGGGGGGCGGAGGCGAAGCATGTGCCCACTGTCCGGCTACGTTATCGGTGTGTTGTTTGTCACATAAGGCGCGCTCACTTCTTTGGGAGTCACAATGGGATAGGGCGTTGATACGGTTACGTGTGTTGTGGATCGGATCACCGGTGTGTGTCATGTCCATCGGATAATATGTGTGGGTGTCCAGATGGGAGACGAACTCTGATGTTTGCTGGACTATGTAAGAGGCAAGACCCATTTTTTGCCGTATCCACTGGAGGGAGAGCATGGTGCTGACCAGACTGTCTACAGGGGGGGCCATCACTGCATGTCTGCTGGGGTGAGGACGCCCGAAACAGAATATGATCTCCCCCCTCCCCTACCGATTTAAATTGGTGAACAGGCGCACTGGAACTCGAGATGTTGTCAGCACTGCAGAGATGCCACGCTTCTTCTCTGGTGACCACGTATCACGGGCCAGGGTTTCCACCGTGCTCTTCATTTCACCCTGGAGATGCTTCGACGCCCACTGCTGCAATCTGGAGTCCATATGGGCTGTCCATTCGCTGAATAGCAGGTCAAGGGCGTCGTCTGACCACTGAGAGCTTTCTGTAGGTTTCAGCGCTAGCCACGGCGCACTCGGAGGCGAGACTCCACCAAACGCAGCTGCCCCTGCTTGCATACGGGAGGCCGGCGTGGCGAACACTGAAGACGAGGAGCTTGCACCGCCGGCGCCAGACGGAGTGTGGGCACGCTTTGCCGCTCTTTCCTTTGCCGTTTGCCCTGGGCTACCGATCTCCTGTGACTCTGAAGCCATGCGTGGGGCGCCCGTGAGCCGAGCCGTTGACATTGGTGTGTCCTCGTCAGCTCGTTTGAACCCCGCATGTTCCATTCTCATGACATAGTCGTTGAACGATTCCGCTGGAAGAGATGCCGAGGCCTGTTGCTCAGTTGGGAGGAAGCGCGTGTTGACGAATTCATCGAAGGTCGATGTTGCTACTGCTGTAGCGGCCTGTCGTTGCGTCGGGGTGAATTTTTCTTCCACGAATGCATCAAAGCTGGACCGGGCAACGAATTTATTGTTGGCAGAGGACTGCCAGGACTCCAAAACCGTCAAGCGGCCCTCTGTAGCTGACTTCCAGGTCATTAAACTGGACATCTGTCCCTCCAATGTGGACACTTTTCCTGACAAGGCATTGCAGTCTGTGACGGATTTTTGTAGGGCATCCACGCGATCTGTCAGACCCGCAATAGCTGTAGCATTTTCTTTTGCTTGGATTGGAGCTCGGCGCATGCAGGATTGATGGGAGTGGCCTTTGATGGAGCACCAAAGGCAGACACCTTGCAGATCGTCGGCATCGGAGGCGTCCGGCAGGATGATTGGGGGACCGGCGGCTGTGCAATCCATTGTGGGGTGTTCCCCTTTGACTCCGCAGCGCAGGCACCATGAGATTGCTGATCGCTTGGGACCGGTGGGCGAGTAGGTGGTTGTGGGGTTGCGGGCCTTATGTTTGTCTGCTTCGTATCTGGGGCATCCTTTTTTCCAGTGGTCTGGCGAACCACATAGGGTGCATTGGCGATCCTTCAGTCGCTGCGCGGCTAATGGACACTCATCTCCCCAGTGGTTTGCATCAGCGCCATCGATCAGCTCACAGGTCCAGCACTTTGATGGTGGAGGGCCGCGGCCTCCTCGCTCCGAGCGATTGCCGGTGCTAGCTTCTGGACAGGCAGAGGCATGGTGCCCGCCTTTGTGACATCGGCGGCAGATAGTAGGGGGGTCGGCCATGAGAGGGTCGGAGGATACAGAAACGAGATTAGTAGAGTAGACGAAGCAGCGCCAAGCGTGGAGATGTCTTCAAACAAAACGCAAACTGCCGAACGGACACTGGGGGGCGTGCCAACAGCAGACCACACACTTCGTGCGGGAAAACCAGTGGGGACCAAACGCGGGGCACGACGTCAGTGAAGACGAAAGCAAGCGAAGGCAGAGCACTGGTCACCGAGACAATTTCATCAGGCCATTAACAAAAAGGTAGGCAAGGTCCTTTCTGAGACAGGAGTGACGGTGAAGAGGAGTTTGATCTCACAGTGCATTGTGCGCTGATCACTACAGACCCTGCCCACTGTCCGGCCCTGTCTAGCCAATGATTGTATGATCTGTTGAAAACCGCAGCGCTACTTACATGTCTACTCTGGAGGTACTTAGCTGGAGACGGGTGTAACCACCCGCTCACACACACACACACACACACACACACGCACACACACACACACACACACACACACACACACGCACGCACGCACACACACACACACGCACGCACGCACGCACGCACGCACGCACGCACGCACGCACGCACGCACGCACGCACACATACACACACACGTTGGGAACCGCGACACAGGAACGAAGCAAGAAAAGTGGTTGAAAGAAAACTCCTCAGGGACAGCAGAGTTGTCCTACATGTCTTTCGGTCTGCTGAAGAAGCAGATGACGGAGACGGTGTACTACCGATGCCACAGCCTAGAATCACCCCGCCACCCTTCCCCCCCCCAAAGGTGCCGCCAAAGGCAAACAACCTAATCCTGAGGCCTTGTGCCAAAACCCCCCCCCACACACTTTGTGAGGGAGACAATGAACCAATGACCAATAATCCAGTGTGGACGATACGAAGCACAGCAGGGCAGAGGCCACAGGGCACACAAGCGTGTGACATTGTTGCTTCACACCAGACATGGTGATGGCGTTTACCCAGTTCATGAGCCTCGCTACTATGGTGCACAGCAGGCTGCAAACAGAGGAGCCCAGGAGACTCATTGTTGAATCACTTGTCTCGCCCCCCTGTTCGCAACGCTGTAGCCTGGGAGAGGTGCACCCTAACACACCGTGCCATCAATGACAATGGTACATGTAATGGGTTTGTCAATGTACACCGTGTACAAATATGTCTGGATGCAAACAACTGTGCGTGATCGGTGAATGAATGAAAGTTTGTGGCTGTTGGGTTTGCAGATGTTGCATAGCCTGTCATATGAGCAGTGGTGGCACATAGTAGCCAATGCATAACATGCACCTACCCACTGAAGTGAACTACAGCTGCTCGTGTGTAGGCACCGAATCCTCTAGTGTTGGACAACCTCCACTTACTACTCTTCTGAGAGAGGATCGCATGCAAACCTTCAATACATTCTTCCCTAATATAGCTAGAGCAAGTCACCGTTTCCTGTCTTGGTGCACCAGCTCGTCCATTAGCCAAAATGGCCATCCCTTGGGAAGCGCCCTTTGTCCCACTGTTGGGTTCAATGGGTTGCCATCCTTTTCACACACGGGTACAGGGCAGGGGGAACGTTTCCATCACCCTGTGCATACCGGCCTAGGGCAGAGGGATCTTTTTCCAATTCTTGTGCAGGCCAGGGATGCATTAGAAGGGAAGGGACCCCAGAGGCGGCCCCAGGAACCGGTAGACAGGCGGTTGGAGGAGGTTGCCAAAGCGGTTGGGGGCGGTTACTGTCGGCATTGAGTGTGGCACTTACCGTCAGGGAGACAGTGGCGAGGCAGAGGCTGGGCGCCCTGGAGAGGGGGAGGTGTAACCCCCCCACTTCCGGCCTAGGGAGGAGGACAAATTGCAAAACCCCTTGCATATTGGCAGAGGCAAGGGGACGGTTTCCAAGCCCCTGTGCCACCCCGAAATAGGGCAAATGGACAGCCTGACCACTGAGCATGCTGGCAACCGGCACAAAGACTAGAATTGTGCACAAGGCACGTGGAAGCACTGACATGTCTCTTGCAGAAATGTCATGTCTCGATGGCCCACTGCTTCAAGGCACACGTGGTTGTCCACCAACACCACCTCTTGAATGTGTGAACCACGGGGGGGGGGGGGTGACTGTAACCGGTCCCGATGCGACCCACCCCAGGCTATCTGTCGAAAACTCGGGGTGGGGGGGCGTTGGTGGGGGGGGGGTATTGGTGGGAGGGCGGGGGGTTGTGGGTGGGGGGTGCTGCGGGGGGGGGGGGGGCGGGCTTGCGCGCGACCCACTAACACATACATACCTCCATGGGGTATGTGTGTGTATGGGGGTCAAACCAACATAGCATTCTCTGGACGAGTAGCAAGGTGCAGAATGGGGCAAGAGGCATGGCAGTCAGGGCAAAACACAAAACACCACATGGTCCAACCTGTCACACCGGCGGGACCACGGGGGGGCTGGGGGCGGTCGCATACAAGGACCGGGCCCGGTCCCCCCCCCCCCCGTGGTGTGAACCCATCCCTGTGTCCTGTGGCAGTGGCAGGGCTTGCAAACTGTCCCTCGGCCACGTGTTAGGGTGCGAGCTGTCCCTGTACATTGTGCCGGTGTGTGTCAAACTTCTGCAAACTTGCCCCATTTTCCACTGGTTTGCACTTAGTGGCCTAACCTTGCGGAAATGGGGACTTCTGAGCACTTTACCAGCGTCGCCAGGCGTCCCAAAAAGACTAGAGAATTCCGGGAATCCTGACTGAAAATTGCGATTTATGAGCTCAAAGTTCGACAAGAGAACACCAGACCCACAAACATGATGTTGGAGAGGCAGGGTCCCAAAACAACACCGCCACACTCTTGCCCCTTCCCAGGGCCCTCTGTCAGGGCAAAACCATCCCCCGTCACACTGACAAAATGCAATTGTCACGGTTACCTCCCAACCGCCATCGGTTACCCCCAACTGCCGTCGGTTACCCACTATCTGGATCCTGAGGGACGGCCCTGCCCCTCACAACGACAACCATTGTGAAAACCCATGCCAACTCCCCCTACTATAGCCATGTCAGCCCGTCATGAGACGAGCATCCGGGCGCACACCTGTGACGTACACCGAATCTTGGGAGATGTTCACCATCGACGTGGTCATATGCACCACTTGCTCCAGAAAGCCCAAGTCGTCCAACCCCTGACTCAACGCATCACCACCACAATACCTGGAGAATCGGGGATGGGACGACAGCCAACCAACAGCGCCGGCAGTCCCAACTGGCGGTTGGCCAGCCACCGATCGTCGTTAGCAGTCAGCCACGTGTGCGGATTCGACCGACGGACGAGACGAATGAATGAGGAACGGGAGTGCGTACAGGGACCTCCTCCAATGAGACCTGATCGGCAGACGTGAAACCCACGGGCGGGGGGGGGGCTTACGTGTTGGGCCGCCCCCCCCCCCCCCGCCCGCCCCCCCGTCAGGACCCCCCCACCCGCACCGACGGTGATCAATGAGAGGAACAACCAACTTGGGCGCTGGGCAGATTTTTTTGGGCCTCTGTGGACCGGGGCCCACGCTTCCCTTGTCTTCCCCATTGCCCCCCCATTTGCGGTGAAAGGCAAAAGGGGAATGCAATCCCTCGGGATTGTGCTGATTCAAATTGCTCAGAATGAAACGCGGAATTCCAAAAATGCCCCCCTTCTGGACAAGTATGCCCCCATGAGCCCCCATGCCCGAATGCCTCATGGGGGGATAGAGTTGCTCATTGCTATTGGGTATGTGCAAGACCCTTGATTTCAAGTTGGCCTCCGAGGCCCAGCTTTCCAATTCTCCAAGTGGGTCCAGGAGCATTCTCGCCTCTGGGCCGCCAAAATAGATCTGACAAATGCAATGGGTTCTCCTCCTTCCCGTGGGTGCGCAACTTGTGTTCCAGTATTGGGGAGAGGGTGGGTTGGGTCAATGTTTAGGTTGCCTCAAGCAGCAATTTATCAGAGGTTCCTTGCTGATGTTGCTCGTTCCCACGTTTCACTGGAGACATGCTTGATGCAACGATTCATGCAGTGGTGCTAGTGTCATGTTTGTGTCAGTGGCAACTCCACCCGTCCCCCCCCCTTATTGAGGGAGTGAATATTCAAAATCAAACTACAAGTTTTGCATTCAGCCGCGTGGTAAGGAGGAGGGCAACCTCCCCCTCCTCAGACCCCCACCCCATTCCGTCGAAAAATTCTATTGCCTTCGGCAAGGCACCTCGAAGAGGGGAGAGGGGCCAAAACATGCTTTACATAGGATATTTGATCATTTTGGATGGTCAAAATATCAAAAAAAAATAGTTTTGGAAATTTCCATTTTTGAGCTGCCGAGGCCTGAAGGCTGCATAAGCAGGCTGTGTGCCCTAGACCCCTTGGTACCCCCCCCCCCACACCCAAATTGGGTGAAAAACACATGAAGAGGGGCCAAAACATGCTTTACATAGGATATTTGATCATTTTGGATGGTCAAAGTATCAAAAAAATCAGTTTCAGAAATTTCCATTTTTGAGCTGCCGAGGCCTGAAAACTGCACAAGCGTGTTGTGTGCCCTACACCCCTTGGTACCCCCCCCCCCCCCACACACCCAAATTGGGTGAAAAACACATGAAGAGGGGCCAAAACATGCTTTACATAGGATATTTGATCATTTTGGATGGTCAAAGTATGGAAAAAATCAGTTTCGGAAATTTCCATTTTTGAGCTGCCCAGGCCTGAAAACTGCATAAGCAGGTTGTGTGCCCTACACCCCTTGGTGCCCACCCCCCACACCCAAATAGGGTGAAAAACACACGAAAAACACACAAAGAGGGTCTAAAACATGCTTTACATAGCATATTTCATCATTGTAAGTGGTCACAATATCAAAAATTGTTTTTGCAGAATTTTCCAATTTTGACCTGTAGAGGGTGGAAAACTGCTGAAGCAGTTTGTGCACACCCCAAATGCCATTGAACCACCGATAAACAGCAATTTTGAAGCTTTTGGGGGGCCCATGGTTCGGGCTAGATGGGCCCAGTGGCCACTACGTGGGCCCCCATGGGTGCTCAAGCACCCGCATTGTCACCAAATGATCACCCAAACCCATCCTAGGGGCAACAGAAGGGTTTCGGAAAAAGTGGAAATATGAAAAACTTTCAAGTGTCACTAAACAGCCTACGCAACAGCAATTTTGGGGCTTTTGGAGGGCCCATGGCACGGGCTACATAGGCCTAGCAGCCACTACGTGGGTCCCCATGGGTGCTCAAGTACCCGTATTGTCACCAAATGATCACCCAAACCAATCCTAGGGGCAACGGAAGGTAGTCATGAAAAATCGAATTTCAAAAAACCTTCACGTGCCACTAAACAGCCTATCCAGCGTGAAAACGGCGAATTCCTCCCTGGCGAGGGGCCATATAGGGGGGGGTGACTGGGGGTACCTGGAGTTGGGACCCGGGACCCCCGCCATGGGTTAGGGGGTCCATATACAAGAAAAAAGTTCTTCAGGACCCAGGTCCAAA
Source organism: Eutreptiella sp. 'Long Island Sound 2002' (assembly GCA_964036045.1). Taxonomy (NCBI): domain Eukaryota; phylum Euglenozoa; class Euglenophyceae; order Eutreptiales; family Eutreptiaceae; genus Eutreptiella; species Eutreptiella sp. 'Long Island Sound 2002'. Next base: position 3,068,290 of record OZ038390.1, on the reverse strand, counting down.
TACACACACAGCGGCCACAATACACAAAGAAGTTTTGCCCCCCCCCCCCCACCCCCATTTGCATTTGCATTCATCCGCGTGGTAAGGAGGAGGGCAACCTCCCCCTCCTCAGACCCCCACCCCATTCCGTCGAAAAATTCTTCAAGGGAATTATTAAATTTTGCAACGGGAAAGACTTTCGGGCCATTTTTGGTACACAAACCCTTGGATCTTAGACACCCCCTTCCCCCCCCCAATCTAAAACAAGCCGGTTTGCATTGTTTTGGGGCATTGGGAACGGCATTTGACACATACGGCCCAAATTTTTTTTGCCACTTGGCCGTTTGCCGTTAGCCAAAAACAGACATACATACATACATACCCCCCCCCCTCCTGAATAGTAACCATCTGCGCGCAACGGCATCCTCACCCCCCCCAGGGGAACAAACCCAAAGTGACTCACCCCCCTGAGAGGACACAAAGGACGCGTGACACGAAGCAAAACATGCAAACACGAGAGCACATGAACCACCAAAAGACCCGGAAACTGCCTGCTGGGATGCATGTTCAGCAAGCAAACAAAGCACGTGCAAAAGAGGCCAGTGGCCCGGGCACAAAGAGCCTTAGGAACGGCTCACTAGAAAAAAAAGTGCGGCACCCATTCGTCGTTTACACAGCCCTTATGCTTCTTGGAAGTACCATGGCTCCCCGGCCACTCCCACACTCCCGGCCATGAGGTACCTACTTCCTCTATCGAGTTGCCGCCTCCTTGTGTCCTTTTCCCCTTGTTGGAAGGCGGAGTTCGTGGTTCTGCCTTTTCTTTGTTGTCTTTCGTGAGCATCTCCTTCTTCCGTTTCTTTGGAAGCTCATCCGATTCATCGTTGACCTTCCTCTTGGCTTTGACCTTCTTCTCCTTCTTCCCCTTCTTGGAAGGCGGAGTCGGTGGTTCTTGCTTCTCTTTGTTGTCTTTTGTGGGCATCTCCTTCTTCCGTTTCTGTGGAGGCTCATCCACTTCATTGTCGACCTTCTTCTCCTTCTTCTGGTTTTTGTTCTTCAGTCCCATGGTTTGAGTACAAAACCTGTTGCATAGCGTTTGCCATGCACGCAACGTGAAGCCACACAAAGCTACATCATTTTTCGCTGAAATGGAGAAAACCACTCACTCCTCTAGGGCTGGTGTCAGCCATGTCATTTCTCGCTGAAATGGAGAAAACCACTCCTCTAGGGCTGGTGTCAGCCGATGCTACCTCAGAATCTTGAGGCTATCAGAGTCTATGAGATTCGAATACAAGTAAGAGAACAAAAGCTGAACATTTAAAATCAAAGTGCCTAGCGATTTTGGAAGGACCCTCCGCTTGCTGGGTGTCGGTGTCGTTGGTGTCTTCGAGCAGTGCATCGGAACTGCATAAGATCTGCATCGGAGCTGCACCACACGTGCAACTGTTGTGTTGTGTTGTGTTATGTTGTGTTGTGTTGTGGCACCAGTGCAGTCAGCAGTGCAGCAGAACTGCAGCAGAACTGCATCAAGAGTGCATCAGAACTGTACCAGAACTGCATCAAGAGTGCATCAGAACTGCATAAGAACTGCATCAGAGCTGCAGCACACCTGCAACTGTTGTGTGGTGTTGTGTTATGTTGTGTTGTTGTGTTGTGTGGTGTTGTGTTGTGGCACCAGTGCAGTCAGCAGTGCATCAGCACTGCATCAGAACTGCATCAGAGCTGCATCAGAACCGCATCAGAGCTGCATCAGCAGTGCATCAGAACTGCATCAAGAGTGCATCGGAACTGCATAAGAACCACATCAAAGCTGCAACACACCTGCAAATGTTGTGTTGTGTTGTGTTGTGTTGTGTTGTGTTGTGTTGTGTTGTGTTGTGTTGTGTCAGCAGTGCAGTAAGCAGTGCATCAGAACTGCATCAGCAGGGCATCAGAACTACCTCAGAACTGCATCAAGAGTGCCTCAGAACTGCAGCAAAACTGCAGCAGAACTGCATCAAGAGTGCATCACAACTGCATCAGCGGTGCATCAGAGCTGCATCAGCAGTGCATCAGAACTGCACCAGAACTGCATCAAGAGTGCATCGGAACTGCATAAGATCTGCATCAGAGCTGCATCACACGTGCAACTGTTGTGTTGTGTTGTGTTATGTTGTGTTGTGTTGTGTTGTGGCACCAGTGCAGTCAGCAGTGCAGCAGAACTACATCAGAACTGCATCAAGAGTGCATCAGAGCTGCATCAGCACTGCATCAGAACTGCATCAAGGGTGCATCAGAACTGCAGCAGAACTGCATCAAGAGTGCATCAGAACTGCATAAGAACTGCATCAGAGCTGCAGCACACCTGCAACTGTTGTGTGGTGTTGTGTTATGTTGTGTTGTGTTGTGTTATGCTGTGTTGTGTGGTGTTGTGTTGTGGCACCAGTGCAGTCAGCAGAGCATCAGAACTGCATCAGAACCGCATCAGAACTGCATCAGAACTGCAGCAGAACTGCATAAAGAGTGCATCAGAACTGCATCAGAACTGCAGCAGAACTGCATCAAGAGTGCATCAGAACTGCAGCAGAACTGCATCAAGAGTGCATCAGAACTGCATAAGAACTGCATCAGAGCTGCAGCACACCTGCAACTGTTGTGTGGTGTTGTGTTATGTTGTGTTGTGTTGTGTTATGCTGTGTTGTGTGGGGTTTTTTGTGGCACCAGTGCAGTCAGCAGAGCATCAGAACTGCATCAGTACCGCATCAGAGCTGCATCAGAACTGCATCAGCAGTGCATCAGCAGTGCATCAGAACTGCATCAAGAGTGCATAGGAACTGCATAAGAACCGCATCAAAGCTGCAACACGCCAGCTTGCATATGCTGAAACTGCCCCTCCCTTCGTATTCCACAGCCTCGACTTAGCGTTCCTGCAGAATGAGACCTCAGATGTTGCCACGCCACGTTCAGTTTCATGGAGGAGGAAAACTTTTCGACTCCGGGGTAATCAGTGTTGGAGGATGAAGAGGTCACCGAAAAGGCTTTCGTGAAGGCAGTGGCAGTATCCACAAAACCCCCGGCAGTTCACATCCGCGTCCAGTTCACACTTGCAACGATGGCTGTAACAAACTTTGGAAACGTACTCACGATCATCAAATATGGCCGTGTTGAATATGCTTATCACAACTTGCTATTGTAGATTGGATCAAAAAATTTACATGCCGAAAACCCTCAAAATGGCAACATCAGGAAATCGGCAATTAAAGTGCTTGCAATTATGCATCAACCGATCCACCTCAGTGAGTTTTCATCCAAATATTCAGATCTTAAACCGCAAATCGAAAACTGGCTTGAAAAATACAGGGACACACAGAGTGCGCCACCCACGCGGATAAACCTCCTAGCGATTGGTCAAGGCAGCCACAAAACCCTGCACCTGGGTTCGAACCGCCGCAACGGACTGCTGACCTGCGGTTATGTCCGGTACCATAGGTGCGGCGGCAAAACATAGGCCTACGTGCCGCGGTGGATCTTGGATGGGGGATCACCAAATCACCGCAGTTACAAAACAAAATTAAATGGTTGGGACGATCAAAGAGGTGCTGTGTGTGGTTGTTCTTCGGATCTGTTGGTCATGCCAGCAATAGTGACTTTCTGGTTGTGGCGAACCCCTGCTTTTTTCAATCCGCTGAAAGAAGAGATCTGCAGCCGTGGCAGCATACCTAGGAGGGGCCCCTCCAACTTCTGTCGCCTCCAATGACCGGAGTACCATTCGGAGTACCATAGACTTCTCGAGAGGAGTTACTGGTTGCCAAATTATTATGTTTGGCAGTATTTGGGCAGTCTTATTTGAATTTGTTTTGAACCCCTTTTAGCACCTGTTACTTGCCACGGTATAAGCACCTATCCTAGCGCACCTGTCCTAGTTTCATTTTTGATAAGGCAGATCATGCGCCGCTGTACATGGCTCTGCCCGTAGATGTGTTGGGCAATTCGGAGCATCCCGAATTTCAAAAGTTGTGGACAGCCTTTTGTAGCACGCCCTCGGTGGTTTCTTCTTTGGAATCCTTGGATCAAGTGCAAAAGCAAGTACCCCTTGATGCTGCGTATGTTTCTTGGATGGGAGTTGGTCTTTCTACTACCTCCGCTCGCCGGTGATTCGCACAACATACTGCTTGCCAAATCAAAAATGATGTGAAAACTCTGCAAGAGCAAAGACTCCAAAGACACAATCTTCTTGATCAATCTCGGACACAAAATGCAACATGAGACACAACGAATGATAACAAGACCGCTCAAAAGACTTCAATGAATGAATTCATCACGCGAACACTTGAAGTCACTTTTATGATGATTATCCGGCGCACGCATTCAGTATTTTCACAAGACCTCATCTAGAAAGAATTTGGTTGCAAAAAGCAATCAAGTTTTTTCCAAAGTTCTCCCGCATCTCTTGTATGGTGGACAATCAAACCTCCATTTGAAGCTAAGTGGAAAATGTGTGACAGTTTCCCAACACAAAGATTTCCATAGTGAAAGTGCATGTGCCCTTGACCTCAATGACTTGGAATTTGGTCAAGATACGAGAGCGAAAAGGAGTGGTCCGACCATACATGGGCCACTAAGATGAATCCCCCCACCACACATCTTGATTGACAAACCTTAGGCTCCCCTTTTGGACCGAAGATATGTCGCGTAGCCCATGGGTGGGTTCAAGTTGGTCCACCACATTGGTCCAACTACCTTGCACTCACACTTGCAAATAAGTATTGTTTTGTTGGTTGTTGGCATGATGGCTCAATGGCTCATCACTCTCATGCCTCATCACTCTTGTGCTGGCGCAGTGCGTGGTGCCCCCCCTATGTTTGGGTTGTTGGTTGGGATCTGTGGAGGCGCATTTCCACTCCTCCCCTTTCGAACAAAAGCACCCAACTCAATCATGCTTCAAGTCCCACATGCAATACAATTCCCCAAGATAAATGTGATTAAGAACCCCACTGATTGTGCGTTGTCCATGCTCAGGAACCCATATTAGCTGAAGAGATTATTGTGACCTGTGACCTAGTACTCCTTACAAAATAGCGTTCATAATGGCACTCGCTATTCAATGGCACTCGCTATTCAGTGGGACCTTGACTTTCAAGGAGTATACCACCCCCCCCCCCCCCTAATTGACCCCCCCCCGGAAGGCCCAAACCCCCAGGGGGGTCAATTAGGGGGGGGGGTCAATTAGGGGGGGGGGGTCAAATCCTCACCCCGACCGCTGACCCTACATGGGGCCCCAATGGGCGAGCCACGTACAATAGTGCAAAACACCGGTTTCAATTAATTGCGGTACAAATAGGTCCTAGCAGAAAGGACATTTGCCAGTGGAAGTGCGAGACATGCAACTGGGATGGAGCCACACTTTGCAATTACTACATTGCTCAGCAGAGCGACGCAACAAGCGGTCACATTTCAAACAAATGAGAGGTCGTGGCTCCGCCTCTGGCTCCTCTTCATTGGGTTCCATTTCATTTGGTGTTTCCTCATTCCCTTCCTCTTCATCATTTTCAGGTAGCACGGCCCGTGGGCCAAAGGCGAGAATGCCCTGTCTCATAGCAAAACCCTATGTGGCAGAGGGGAGTTGGAAAATCCCAAGGGGGTCAATTAGGGGGGGGGGTCAATTAGGGGGGGGGGGGGTGGTAACCGATCCGGCCGTTGCAAAGGCCCCTTTTTCATCGGCTGAAAACCTGAAGGACTAGAGTCCTTCCCCAAAGGACTCTAGTGGTGCAACTGGTTTTGGTTTGGGGAACTGGGTTTGGTTTTGTGTGTTGCACGCCCAATGGTTCCTTGAGCTATTGAAGATGATAATGGTGTTGGGAATGCATAAGAACGTGTGCCTTTGCCTTCTGATGGGCAAAGTACTGTGCGTGGCTCTTTCAAAACAAATAGGTATGCTTTACATCTATTTTATGAACTATCTAGTTTGCACTTGGCCTTAGATGAATTGATTTGCAAGTGTGCAGCTCTTCTTGCGTGCTCGGTGTGCCTTGAGTCTACTCTTGGCAACATCGTTGAGCTCAGGGTACGGTGTATGAAGCATTGAGTTGCTGCAGGTGATGTAGGGTGTCAAGCAAATTAATTGTGTTGCACTATGGATGTACCACAACACATTTGTGGTGCAATGCATAGCAAAGGCCCAGCACCATTGATTTACGAACTCATTGTCTGCATGTGCACCCGGACACCGGGGTGCCTGAGGCAAGCAGTTTGTGGCTTTGAGTTGTCATGTTTCGTGCATGCACTGGGGTTAAACACGCCTGCTGCCTTCAACAGCCCGTAAGGACTCATGTCGTGCTCGTGTCTTGTACTCACACAATTGCCTTCCCCTGTCAACTATGGCTTGTGTGAGGGAAGATACACAAATGATGCACCGTGATGCACCACACTCATCCCCACTTGTTCACACTAGTCCATATTGCGCCCTTGTGTAGCCCCGTTGGCCTTGTCTTGTACTTGAGCTGCACCAAGACGGCCGTTTTAAAGATGGCCTAACCTTGCTGATGTTCATTGGCAGATGCTACACATTCAAAGGAGAACACACTAGGGGTAGAAATCCCTAATTGTGTCCACTGCCGAGCTTTGCCCTTGCGCATCACTCCCATTGGGATATGGATGAGGCCCATTGGCACATCATCTTGAAAGCAGGCAAGCCGTGCACATAGCATAGGCCCCAAAATGCAAATGAAGAAAGAGGTGATCTTGACCTTCCCACAAAATTGCATCCTCAGGCTCCATTTTGATGCACAATTTGATACACCGGTGCTTGCCTGCTTGTCTATGTCGACAGATTGACCAATAGGGGTTTGCCCTTAAGCGAAGACACTTGACTCTCATGGCACGTATGTAAGATGACATTTTTTCTCTCGGTGTCACTGAGACGTCACACTGAGGTGCTCGTGGATGGAGAGGGAAGAGTTGGGTGAACCAGGTTGCGGTAGGTCCAGTCATGGAGCTTACCCAGCCACGGCGGCGGGGGGGGAGGGGGGGGGGGGGGCGTGCCGTGCCATGGTGCCGCCACATAGGGTGTGTCGTGTCACACGGGGCCGCCGCTGTGTCGTGTTGTGTGAGGGTGATCGGCACTTGTGTCACTTGTGTCACCTGTGCCGGCCGTGCCACCATGACACGGAGGGGGGGGGGGGGAGGGGGGGGGGGGGACCATCGGAAAGTGTGCCGTGGCACGTGCCGTGACATGGGTAAGCTCCCATGTTAAGTGGTTGTCGGCAACACCATATTTAAGTGTAGTGGAGTGCATGAGAAAACCAATTTCAGTGGTGATGCATTTGTTTTGTGTGTTATCACTATCTGGAGGTTTCGGAATTTTGTCTATTGAGACTCGACTCAACTTATGTTGTCTTTGACATGCCAGATGGTGTACCACAGGTGCCAGCATGTAGCCAGGTGATGCCTACAGTGCACAGCGTAAATGATGATATATGTCAGTGTATGTCAGGATAGTCCAGCCGCGGACGAGCAAGTGTGCCGGTACGAACCTGACTTGGTGTGCATGATTGTTTAAAAGTGTGGTGGACACGAAAGGTGAGGGCCGAGAGAGAGTGGTGTGCAGGGGCGGCCAGAAAATGAGTGGGCATGTGCGTGTGACAGGCGCATGCCCCCAGGCATATATATAAGTGCATGTATACAGGCTGTTTCTACACTGAGCTGGTGTCGTGACACCAGGCGCCAGACGCCACGGCAATTGATGTTAGAGTGCTTGCTTTGGCCCACAGCCATGTGCATGGCCAGGGCCTGCCTCAATCGCCCCACACACGTGAGTGTGTCACTGGTGCCAGGGACATGTGCATGGCCAGGACCTGCCTGAATCGCCCCACACGTGAGTGCATCACTGAGGCTAGGGACATGTGCATGGCCTGGGCCTGCCTGAATCGCCCCACACGTGAGTGCATCACTGGAGCCAGGAACATGGGCACACACATGTCCACGCCACAAACACACGCCACATGCCTCGAGACCACACCGAAAGTAGACGGCAAGGTACGGAGCCACGACAGTCACGGTGCAGAGTCGAGGGTGCATTAGTATGACCACGAGGAACACGGACAGGTACAGCCCCAACAAGCTGTAGAGAGTGCTAGAAAGTCGGGGTGTGCAGGTACAGACAGCAATGCATACACGGTGATCAAAGGACGGCCATGTGTACGCCCGTTTGTGAGAGCATATATGCCAATGCCCTGTACTGCTTGCACAGTCTCTTGAATGTTCAATTGAAAACGGTGCTCTTGGTGCTTCGTCCCGTATAGCTATTGACTTGTGCCGTGTTTGCCTTTGTCTCGCTTTTTGCTTGCTCATTGTGTGTGTGGGTGTGTGGGTGTGTGTGTCGCACGCATCATGGCCCCTTTGCATTCATGTAGCACAGAGCAGACACAGGGTTGGAGTGTGCGGAGGTTCACGGTCCATTGGAGCATAGTGCATGTGAGGGATGTGTACATACGACGGAGTACCCATGAAGGCGCCTACCTTAGTGCAGCCCTGTTGCATGGCCTATGCAAAATGTCATGATTTGTATGTGCATTGGGACCCGAAGAACCCTACAACATTGTTTGTTCTGCTTTGTAGCTTGTGATGCATTATTGGCAATTGTTGCTTGTGGTGTGTTTTGACTCTTACAGCCTTGGCACCATGCGAGGGAAGAAGCAAATTTTGTGTGTGCGAGCTAGCGAGAGAGGATTTGGCCTGACCTTTCCCTACACTTGAAGGCAAGCATTTTATCAAGCACACTTCACTGTCCCCTGTCTAGGCTGTATCATGGCATGTTGTGACTGAGGAGTTGGTGCTTGGCTGCTTTGTGAGTTAGTTGTCCCCAGTTGGTTCAAGAAGTTGTGTGTCAGCAGGGATTCACAGGTTGGTATGCCCAAATGGACAATGTTTGCGTTGCTAATAGCAGGAGAGCACAGAGTCCTTTTTGTACGAGTCCCCCTCCTAAGTCCACCTCAGAGGGACCTGATGGTGCGGAGGGAGCAGGGTTCAATCCATCCCCAACATCTACCCAGCGTAACAAAGGGTCAGTTATGTGATTTTCCTCTATTTTTGTCCCCTTGAAGGAGGCAATCGGTGGGACTACAAACCCAGAATCCCTCCACATTTTTGGTACGAATGCTCAAGCCTCCAAGGCATCAATGGCCAAGTGTAGGAATAATCTCCATTGTCCTGATCAATGCACCCCCCTCCATGCTTGATTGCCAGGACAACAAGTTGCAGCACCAACCGCACATGTATATGCGGTTCATATTAAATGGGAGGTGCATGATGAGACTGTTGTATGGGGGGAGAGCCAAATTCTGTCCACGTTCTCACTTTGAAGGAAAGGGATAACGGTTGACCTTGATGCTTGGGTTTGGGATGGCACTGTTCAGATTCAGATGATAAAATGGCCAGACCTCCATCTCAGCTTACAGCACTTTGTTAGAAAAACTTTTGGATGCAGTGGGCACCTGTTGCCCTCATTGTTCGATCCTTGTTCGTGTTCGTGGGGTGCCACTATTTGCTGTCAGGTTGATGTCTTGTTAAGATGGGGAGGGACAAAGTCAAGCCCCCGAATCCTGATCCAAAGGGTGCTTCAAAGGCTGCCGCCGAGAAGGAAAATGAAACTAAGCCAAAGGCAAGGGGGCATCGGCAAAAGGGTATGATGTTCTTGCCGTAATGCTCGAAATGTCAAGTGCGTTTTTCCACCCCCTGTTCTGCAATAGGATTTCGCATTTGCTCGTTGCTTATTTGTTTATGAACGTGACACTTGAAGAAGGGCTGAACCAACAGTGAAAGTGAGATGAGTGAGGGTTCCAATGAATGGGAAGAGGTTAGATATTTGAACAAAGGGCATTGGGGAAGCAGGACCTGCCCATGCCTGTTGAAAGAATGAAGCGTATCCTGTATTGGGTATCTTTTTTGTTTTGTGAAATCTAGCTGAAAATACCAGTTTTTGGACACTAAATTGGCTACAAAATGGGCTACACAGGTCAAATTCACACGAAACTTGTTTGAGGTGATGCGCATTTGCTCTTCAGTTGTTTTGAGCTACTCGCATGCCACTTTGAGCCCGGTGTCCGCACAAATAGTTTTTAATCGTCTGCTGCTTGCTGCTGCTAAGATCCCTCGACCCCAAAACAGGGTTATAAAACCTCCACTGGGAAAGAACCAGCTCGGTAAACATGGCCTATCTCGGCTTATCCCGGTTCCTTGTACCATGTATGCTGCTTGTGACAAAGGAAGCAGGCGAATCATGGCAGCATTTATTCTGTAAATCATGCAGGACGATCGTCCTGACTTTGGTTGACTTTGATTGGCAGTGTGTCTGTTTTTGGTCGTCTCCAATGAGGGACGTTCTTCTTCCACAGCGATTGGGCTATCAAGTGATTGCAAATGGGTGTTCAATGAGGCGTCTCTCAAGCCGTGGTGCTATGTGGTGGTCCTGTGGGGTGAAAATGAGAAAGTTTTGAGCCTGTTTTCAGGACGATCGTCCTGAAAGTTCAGGACGCCAGTGTGTCATGTAGGCGTGTCCACTGTTGCCAGTGTGTCAAGCAGGCATCTCCAATGAGGCCGTTGCAATTGGGCTGTCAAATGATTGCCAATGAGGCATCTCTCACACCATGGTGCCGTGCGGTGGTCCATTGTGAGGTGAAAATGAGCCATTTTTCAGTCAGGTGCAGGGGATCTATAAGGACCCATCTTGGTCCTCGTCGCAAGACTTAATTGGGCAACATGTGATGAAAATGGCACACGGCTAGGTGGGGTTGTATGGGGGCGAAGGCAGCAAAACCGGTGATAAAGCAAGTGGTCCTAAAGGAAATGCAGATTTGATGCACATTATTTTTATAGGGGAGTGGCACCACCACCACTCCGAATGTGGCAGGCAGGAATACTGGATGTAACATCGTCAGCAGCACAACAGTGGTTCACAGCCAGAAGTATCCCGGAAATGTGTGATGAAATGTCCGATGATACAGAAAGTGAGGGACAGGGAGCAAGGAAAACACAGTGTACAACTATGTGAAGTGCACCAGCCACAGCGTTCTACTTGCTACCATACATTTGTTCACAGAAAAATTTTGTGGCAGGTGCATCAGTGCCCTCGCGTGCTCTGTTTGTTGCCGACCCGAAAGTCCACCTGACGACGTGGACAGTGTGTAGCAAAATCTGGTCTTAGTGATGATTCGAAAGATACAGTGCCTGTGAGTCTTGTACTATGGTCTTGAGATAAGGAAGCCACATGGCTCTGGGCAAAGTGGCAGAAAGGGTACAGGGATAGCAGAGGGCAGAGCACATGCGACGCCACCGTAAATGCTTCGGGCCTTCCAACGCAAGTATGCACATGGCGCACAGAGGGTGGCCTTCGGTCACTTGTCCACGGTTGTCATCACAAGTCCTGTCCTGCCAAGCAACTGCACGCTCTGCATGTCTTTCAGGGGCAGGCGCCATTACAGTGGATAAAGGCCCTGTGGAAAGGGGCGGCGTGGAGGTGCAATCGTGGCAACGAGTGCCTTCTCAATTGCTGAATGAGCACTGCCAGCGAGAGAAGCGCCCCAAGCCCATGTATTACACCCAGAGCAGGTGTGGGAGAATATGGACGCACCGCAGGGGGTGCCATAAGGACGCTCACCCTTTTTTTTTTCCTATGGCATCCACTCTCGGCCCATGAACCGCCATCGGCTACCCACCAACCGCCATCGGTTACCCACCAACCGCCATCGGTTACCCACCAACTGCCATCGGTTACACACCAACCGCCATCGGTTACCCACCAACCGCCACCGTAGGGCGTATTGGACACTCCGCCATTCCGACATTCCGGCACCCCCTGACGCACCGTACCTGTGTCTGGGGTCTGGTTCTGGGTCCGTGTCTGTGCATGCGCTTGTGTATACGTCGTTCCACGTGCGCTGGGTTTGGATGGATGTATGAATGCTACGCGGAGTTGCAGCTGCTTCCTTGCAATATTTGCGACATTTGCAGTAAAGACGGCGCTCACAAGCAGGAGCTTGTGCTTCCAGATGGCAAGAACAAAGACCGCGATTTGCGATTCTGTCCTGTTCAGACCTTCGAGACGTTTGCGTTGGCCAAAGAGAACGTGGCGCTGCTGGCGCTACTCCATGTGCAGGCATCCAGCCTTACCCACTCCCTCTCTCTCCCTCCCCCTCCTCTCCCTCTCCCTCTTCACTCTGTCCCCTCATTTCCCCTTTGTCTTCCTTCATTTCCGTCCTCCCCCCACCTCCCTCCACCCCTCCCCCCTCTCTTTATGGCAGCAACATATCACTGATGAACCAGCAGACTAATATAAACCTTACTGGTGGTGTACATCTTTTGCGTCAGTCATACATGCGCGCGTGCGCATGTGTGTGTGTGCCTGCTTGTGTGTGTGCGAGCATGTGTCCCGGGTCGCCACCACCAAGAGGTGATGAAACTGGATGCGCAAGGGCACACACAGGCCAACAGTGCTGATGCACAGGCGCGCATTCCCACGCCCATGCGCACCGATGCCCTGGCAAAACATGAAGTGCAGAGAGCTCCAGACTGACAGCCTTTTCATTTCCGATGGAACTTCCGCAGATCTTGACAGTTTGTGCCCCGTATTTTGATCGCGATGAGTTGACAAGGAACTCCTCCAAGTACTGATGTGCACCGACCCTCGCCGTCATATTGAATGGACGGGTTCATTTTACAGCCTCAGGCAGCGTATTGGTTGTTAGCATAGCTTTGGCCCATTGTCATTGCTTGCGGGTCCTTGCAACACGCGGCCATGACAGCCGTCATGGTGCGCTCAATACCTCAATACTCGAATTCTGCCAGCATTGGTTTTAATCACAGGGGTCATCTGAGTCCCAAAACAGTGCACTGCACTGTTTTTTCCGTTTGGGGGTTTGCAAAGGAGAACAAAACATGCCCATGGTCCACCTTAGAACGCTGCGCACGACCTGCTCAGGGTGTCGCAACCCCCGTTGCCAAGCTGTTTACTGCCCAACTAGCTGCATGGCATTGATCCAGACTCATCCTATATTTTGAGGGTCCTGGTTCAAATCACATTGAATCCTCGGAGTGTGCAGTGTGCAGAGTGCCAGTGGTCAGCGCATGCAGTATGCAGTGTCCAATGTGCAGGGTGCATAGCACAACACATTGCAGAAGGAGGAGACAGTGAGCAGAGTGCGCAGTGCCGAGTGCGCAGCAGGCGGAGCGCGCAGTGCGTGCTGTATTGATTTGCGGTGCACATTGCTAAGTGCAGAGCATGGGTTGCACTGTGCAGAGTGTGCAGTGGATGCCGTGCGCACGGTACACCGTGCAGGCAGCAGTGTGCTGAACTACCCTGTGTTGCTGAAAGTTAGGGTGCGGCCTAAATCTGAAAAGGTCATTGAGCCCCTCAAAAAGTCAGGAGGGGGGCAAAATTTGCGATCAGGGCCTGTTACTGGGAACGGCATCTTCAATCCCGATGGTCTGGAATAGCCCAGGCCAGGCCAGCCCTGGTACGCATGTGCGTGTACTCCTGGCATTTTTCTTCGGGGGGGGGGGGTCGCTGCCCAAGGCACTGCATCCATCCGGTGCTCGCCCGTCTGCCTGGCCCGAGTGCAGTGCCGCTGCCAGGACGCAGCACGTGCGCCTGGCTCCCGGGCTTGTGATCCAAACACTCAGCACGCCCTTTGTTGCATGGTGTCCCATCGAACGTGCGTGCGCGTGCGCGTGTGCGTGTGCGTGTGCGTGTGCGTGTGCGTGTGCGTGTGCGTGTGCGTGTGCGTGTGTGCAGCGCCATGGATGTATGGCTGCGTCTCTCGACGTGTCGACGCTGCCCTGAACAACGTTGAACGACGCAAATGTGATTCAATTGCACGCGTCAGGGACATCGATGGCCCGCAGCCGATTTGGTTACGGTTGCCCCCCCGACCTCCGAAAGCACAACAGCGGCCTCATGGCCCGTATTGCCATTTGTGTCGATGTGTGATGATGCAGCCCCATCGCAGGATGGGGCAGCTCGGGGCGTGCGGCGCCGAGGGGGCAGTGCCCACTCGCCGAGGGGAGGGGGCTGCGTGGATCGCGGTGTGTCGGGATGGGAGCACCCACCAGGTGGCCGGTCGATGCTATACCCAGCGGGGGGGGGGGACCTCTGGGCTCCGCGGACACGGAAACGACACCAGCAAGACACCGGCCGCAGCGGCCGACAGAACGCAGCGACCCGACACAACATGCGAAGGGAAGACCGGGTGACTGTCCAGGGCCCCGTAAAGAAACAACAACCTGACGGACTGTCACACAGGGGGTCTGAGGCCACAAAAAAGTTTGTGTACCTGAAATCGCCCTCCATTCTCTGGCCCCTGTAACAAGTTTCATTTTTCCCCTGGGAAAACTGATCCGGTGGGTGGGTGGGTCAGCACAATCCCAGCAAGGCCAGAATAGCCCCCCCCCCCCCCCCTCAGTATCACTAATCCCCTGGTCGTACCCACGACGTGTCCATGTCGATGTCCTCAGGGGAATCTGCCGCTGGAGCGCAAGTTCCCGGAGCCCTACCGCACGACGTGGCTCATGGCAGTGCAGGCCAAGCAGCAGGAGGAAAAGGCCAAGCAGCAGGAGGAAAGGGAGAATGCCAAGAAGGCCAAGGCCGACAAAAGGGACTCCAAGCAACCTCAGCCCACGAAGCCTCCGGGGCCGGTGACGGCGGGGAACACGAAGCCCGCGGCGGAGGCCGCCGGCTCAGATCCGGCGAGTCCCGTTGTGGGGGCGGATGTGGCAGGGGGGAAACAGAAGGTGGCCCCGTCGCCGGTGGTTGGGCTGGAGTCTGTGTACTCCCATGTGTCCAAGAAGGAGGCTGAGCAGGTCTGTGCACCGGGATGGGGTCCTGGGAGCGTCCTGCCTGTAAGCCCCTTTGGCCACCTGAGGTGCTCAGGCCCGACGGTCACGTACACGTACACCTTCGCACGTGCATGTACGGGTACATGTGCGCGTGTGTGTACGTTCTTCTCGGCCGCTTGCACGTAGGTTCCGGGGCTTCACAGTCGTGTATGTGTATGTGTATGTGTAGGTGTGTGTTGTATGACACACACACACACACACGCGCGCGCGCATAACACGTACAAAAACGGCATACGGGCACCAGGAAATCTACCAGGGTACAGGGTCACAACGTGCGCTTGGGGAGGGAAGTAGGGAACCCCCCCCTCTATTTCGGGGTCGGGGAACACAAAAAAATATGTTTTAGAAGTGAATTGGATGGTTATTAGTGGATATGAAGGGCTCGCGATGGCTATAAACAGGGTATGGCGTCACTGCTGCTTGTAGGATCGTCATCAGAGTACCAAATACTACCACTAAATCAACCACTAAATCCTAAAAAGTACCCCACCCCACCCCACATATAGCCAATAACATAGTAAGTCGCAGGGTTTCACATACTCTTGTCCATTTTGATGTCCCTCAAACTGGTATTTGGGGTGGAAAGGGCTAGTACTAGGGGTTTGGACCACAATTTTACCTATTTTTAGTACTCTAGTTAGGATCCTGCTAGTAGTGACATCATATCCTATTTTGAGCCATCAGGAGCCCTTCATAGGGGCAAACACACTAATAGCCATCCAATTCACTTGTAAAACATTTTTTTGTGTTTCCTGGCCCCAAAATAGGGGTGGGGGGTCCCCATTTCCCTCCCCAAGCGCACGTTGTGACCCTGTACCCTGGTAGATATACTGGTGCCCTTATGCCACGCATACGCATACGCATACACATACACACACACATACACACACATACACATTCATGCACACTGATACAGATACAGATGATACAGATGCAGATACACATACACATACACACAAACCGACATATGGCAGAGGGGGGGGGGAATTGAGGTCCGCAATTTTTCGCAATTTTCCGCAATTTCGCAATTTTTCGCAATTTTCCGCAATTTTTCGCAATTTTCTGCAATTTTCCGCAATTTTCCCGCAATTTTTCTCAGTTCCCGATTTTCTGACTGCCTCACCACGCTGGTGCAGAACAATGAGAATTTTTTTTTTTACTATGCCATGCACTCTCTAATGTTCCAAGTTTATCAAATTCTGGCATAGCTTAGTTGGTAGTAGTACTAGGTTCCATTTCCAAAGGTCCTGGGTCCAAACCCAATTGTGCACAATATTTTAACCTTCGCTTTTTTGGTCTTTTTCATGCCTTCATGTTTGCATGTTTGCATGTGCATGCCGCCCGCAGTGTGGGACAGTTTCAAAGCGGCAGCACAAATGGGATGACAACATCCGCCGCCTTCGGTTCATGCTGCACTTCCACGCTGCAATTCCACGGTGATATCGAGGGGCGCCTCCTGTAATTGTACTGCCCATGGACTATTTGTTTCAGTGAAATTCTGAGAATTCTGAGCCACCTGTCCAGAGCTGTTGCACGTCGAGGGTTCAAGATGGCCGCTTACGACATCGCAATTTTTCCGCAATTTTTCCGCAATTTTCCGCAATTTTCCGCAATTTTTCCGCAATTTTCCCGCAATTTTTCGCAATTGGATTCGACCCCCCCAGACCGCAATTTTTCCCCCCCTCTGCATATGGACACGAACACGTGCACGCATGCAAGCACACCTGTGGACACTAGGTGCAGGCTGCTGATTGGCCTCTGCCTGGATGATGCAACTGTCTGGCAACCATGAAGCGGCCTGGCTCTCAAGTCAGGACATATATGGGCGCCCTTTCATTGCTGCACATGGATCTCCCTTGTAATGGCATGGAGCACACACGTGCACGCTACAGCAAACACTCAGTCAATTGCTACACCAGTGCAAACAAACTGAATCTTCAAAGGTGATGCGCCATTTAAACCGTGAAAGTGCTGCATGTGTGCGTTGGTATGGCACCCATGTTGGAGGTTGCCACACATGCACAAGCGCGTCCTTCCACAGTATCAGCGCATTTCCATTGAAAAAAGAGGGGCAATGATGCACACAAATTCCCGGTGGCCCACGCTCCGATCAGTCTACATTTACCTTTTGTGGGGGGTTCAAAACAGCCTAATTAGCGCCCAGTGCGCACATGGCTCATGGCCCGGCCCCTGCACTGCCCTTTGCTGGAAGAATGTCAGGATAGCAAAGTCCGTATTTGTTGTTGTTGTTGCTGTTGTTGTTGTTGTTGTTGGGGGTGCCAGAAAGGCTGAACTGGGGAGGGGAGTACAGGAATGATCACAGCAACAACAGTTCAGAAATAAAAAGGGGAAATAAGCTACAACGCAGAGCTGAGGGAAGAAGAAATCCATTGGAGTCAAGCAAGCTAACCCCCCCACCCATTATTTGGCGGTCCACAATTTCTGAGGTCCACAAGGCCCCGGGGTTATACCGGGGGGTGCCAGGGTTGGATTGTTGTGTCCTCTTTGCTGTATCCCAGAAGTGAGCCCCTAGCCAAGCACATGAAGCAAGTCACCATTGCCAAGAGCTTCTGCCAGCTCCAGCTCCAGCTCTTCCTCTTGCCAAGGGGGTTGGCTTTCAAGGAAGTGTTGTGTGACCTGGTGAAGCAGTCCCCTTATGGTGCAGTTTTCTGTGTTCAGTTCCGAGGCGAAGGGGTGTGGTTTTACAAATATGGAATTTCTGAAGGGGGGTAAAGGGGGGTGGGGGGCTGAATTTGAGATGGGGAGTGGTGTTCATGGGGGGGGCTTACACCGTGCAACCAGGCTTTGGAAATTACTGGTCCAAAGCAGAAATCCAACTATAGAGAGGGCTGGATGGCACTGTTTTATCTGATGGCCTTCTTCTTCTCAAAGAGTTCTTGATAGTTGAAGGGGACCATTTGGGACTGCTTGAACCTGTCAGTTGTGTACAATCAGCCTGCGATGACGGGGACCATGCGCAGAGGTGCTCTTGTACCACCACTGTTTTGTGCGCACCCTATCAACTGATGGTAGCATGCAATGAGTTGATCGGGTTTCAGCAGTTCTTTGGGTGTTTAGGGGGGCATTTAGCTTCATGTCCTCTATTTCTCCATCCTTCCACCATGACCTCAAACGTATTATGGGTTTATTGGGGATAGGGTTTTCTACACATGGTTGCCGTAATGTGGGGTCTTTTCGTTGCCATCGGTGACTCCAGCTCCTTCACCATGTCTGCACACACGGCTCTGCCTGGTCCACACAGGAGAGGATTGCTAAACGGGAAGAACGCAATCGGCTGCATGCAAAACGGGCGGCCTCCCGATTGCAGCGTGAGGACACAGCCGTGCACATGTCCAGCCAAATGCGCACACATTTGGAACGTGTACTGGGGTTGGAGTCGGTGATGGACAGTGACAGTGATGATGAAGGTGTGCTCCTAGCGAGGCAGTAGTGTTGCACTCTATTTCGGGGTTGAGATGGGATAGTGGGAAAGCGTTTCACTGGTTGTTGACATTTGTACACAGGAGATAAGGTGCTGTGGAAGTTGTACGAGGGTGTTGAGGTTGTGGATGTGCAGTGATTGTTATGCACTGCTGTTGAGGGTTGCAGTGGTGCAGCGCAGCTTGTGCAAGGTGGTGGAGACCTGCTGGGGATTGTGAAGGTGCATTGAGGGCTTGAGGGTTGTGGAGGTGCAGTGGGGGTTGCACAGATCTGTCAAGAATCTGCAAGAGCTGCAGTGAGGGCAAAACAGGGCTGTTGAGCGTAGGCATCAAGGAGCTATAGCCAAAGGAGCGTCCACAGGGCATTTCAAGTTTCTACTGAGTTTGCGACAGTGTTCTGTCACCCTTTCAACCCTAGTCGACCTACTACTGCTGCGCAGCCCACAATGATGTGGACTCTACAAAAGTCAAGGACCAAAGTTGCTGCTAGTGTTCGCCAAGCCAGACACAATCACCCGTGGCCGGGTCCTACTGGGCCAAGTACTGAACGCAGCAGGTTCGTACTCAGTTCTGGACGTGCGTGGGTCTGGTATGACCGAGTGGTACATTTGGTAGGGCTGATTCCTAACAAGACCCAGCATCCCCGCCGGACGTCTGTCAAGGACCATCTCCAGACCTCACGAACCGCTACACCCCCTCCCCAATCATCTACGGACTGGTGTTGTGAGGGTAGGAGGTCGTTAAAAAAGGGCGTTGAGGGTGGACGACGGCGATTGGGGATTTGCGACTGTAGACAGGGGACCGTCTTGTTGCACCCATCCATCCCCCTCCCCCCTGATGCGCACAAGTCAGTGCTGGAGTCGGCAAACCCAGCGTGGACTCGGAGGGTGCATCTGGATGCCCCTGGTCAACGGCACGGGCAACAGCCCCGTCTCCGGGACGGCCGACCCCCGGAGTAGTCAAACAGGACAAGTCATCCGGGGGCTCCGTGGACACGACCAAAACACGTTCGGGCCCACAGAGGGTCAGAATGAGCAAGCAGTGGCGAGAGGCCAATGGGCGCCGCCAAAGGCAAACCAACCAACACCATCGCCTCGTGCCAACATCCCGCTCCCCTGATGCCCCCTTCTGGGCCCTCCTTCCCAGCCAAACAGGGCCTTCCCCGATCCCCAGAGCCCTCCCCGATCCGCGCCCTCCTCCGGCACTCCCTTGCGCGCTGCTCCATGACCCCGTTTCCCAGAGCTCCCCCTCACGGAAGAGCAGCTTCCCACTGCCCGGCGGCTGCAAGGGATGGGCTTCCAGGAGCAGCACGTGCGCAAGGCGCTCGCTGCCAACCTCGACACCGAGCAGACCACGGACGGCCTGCTGAAGTGGCTGTGCCTGCATTTACCCGAGGAGGCCCTGCCGAAGCAGTTTGCCGCCAAGGGCAAGACTCTGGATGTGGTGAGCAACCGCGCGAAAGGTAAGCCAGGCTTCGCGTTCCAGTTGGGGGGGGGGGGGGGGGGGGCAGCGTCGGGTTGGAGTCGGGGCTGTCGGCACTGGCCCTCGTGCTGCAGCCTTGTGCTCCCAAAGGCGCTGAAGGTTGAGTGGCCCTGGTCAACCCTCTTTTAGTGGCCTGGATACCCCACCCCAAAGGGTGGGGGGGGGGTGCCTGCCTTTTTTGAAATTGTGTGTGCCTTCGCCTACCCCCCCCCCGTTTGGCGTAGGGGGTAGGCCAACAGTGGGTCAGGGGTTTTTTTCTCAACGTACAGCACAGGCCCTGAGTCACCTGCACAGTGCATTGTCGGATGTTGAAGGTAGTGGAGTGTTCAATCCTGTGACCTTACATGGCGAATGTTGAGACGTCATGGGTTCGATTCCAGGCGCTTGCACATTCTTGTACCGTTTTCTGCTGTTCTCTGGATTTGTTGCATTGCGTACGGTAGTTACCGTGGACATTTGTCGTGCTGGTGAGTGGGTGCCTGCCTCCTGGACTGGACCCCCCGCTTGGGGGAGGGTAGGACAACAGCAGTGCCTGCCTCCTCCGAGATTTCAACCCTCCCCCCCTCCCCTCCCCCCGTAGAGAAACAAAGCCAAAGTTGTGTTCGCAGTCTGCGTATTGCGTTGATGGCCCTGCAGCAGCAATTAGTGTTAAGATTGTGCCATTTGTGCCAAGCCTGTGCGCCTACGATCTGCCGGTACTGCACTCTTTCTGAGCTGTCCGCCACAAGCCGGTGGCATCCAAATTGCATCTGCAAGAATTGTCACGTGCGTCCAGGCTTTAATGTCATTCATGTTGGCACAATACTGCATTGCACTTGTGGACGAGAAAGGCCGCAACCAGTGCTGGCATGCTCGCACAGAAATTTAGCGACGTGTGGTACTGCCAGTTTTAATGGGTGCAACACTATTTCTCTGTTGATCCTATGAATGTGCTGTAGGGTTCCAGAGGTGGCAGCTTGTGGAGTGGGGGCCATCGCTAAGGCCCATTTTTTTCTGTGGGGTTTAAGGAAATTGACATCCAATGCGCCATAGGGCACCCACACTTGGTGCAGCTGTATCATGTCCTGCAAACCACCCAAAACATAACAGTGACAGTGCGCGTGACAACCACACTGACAATTACACCGACAGTGATAGGGACAGGCACAGTCAGGCCTGTGCTTAATTTTTTTTGGCCGCAAGGAAGAGTTCTCCCTCCCTGGCCCCCGGAGTGACAGTGACAGTCACGGTGATAGTGGGTGTGGAACTGAAAGTGATGGCCTCAGGTGTACCACAAGCCCCCCCCCCTTTCTCACTAGCAATGTTTGACACGCCCCCCCCCCCCACCCTCCAGGCCAGCCTTTGGCTATTGCAGTGAAAGTGACAGGGACAGGCGCAGTCAGGCCTGTGGTTAATTTTTTTTCCCCGCAAGCAGGACTTTCCGCGCCCTCCCCTCCCGAGAGTGACAGTGACAGTCACACTAATAGTAGGTGTGGCCCTCAAAGCCCCAAGCGCTTTGCATTTTGCTCAAAACCACCACCAAGTTGCAGCAACACCACCACGCACACAGGAACGGTCATCCGCTGCCCACCCCGCACCATGCGGCCCGGCTGCCCCCCTGTGCTGCGCTGAGCGCCGCGCCGCATGCACGCTCCACGGCCAGCCCCGTGTGCCGCGAACACCCTGAGCCCCGCGCGTGCACCCCGGCATGAGCCATTTGCAGCGCACCTGCGGCGCGCATGCCACACCCGGCCTCCAGAGGGACCATGTGCAATGCCAATCGTGTATGATTTGGTGGCAGACGCTGTGGGGCCCGTTTGCTGAGCCATCCATTTTGCAGGCAACAGTGATCAAGCCGAAGCCGCGACCGCGCACCCGATTGCAACGGCGCTGCGGAGCTACGGATTTCGGACGGTGGACTGTACGATGGCGGTGTCCGCGGTTCTCAGAGGTGCTCGACTGCCCCCGTCTGTTCGCATGCCCTGAATGGCGCAGGGTCGCAGCCTGCCCATCCACACATGCAGCGTGCCCTCCCATGCACATACACACACACCTGCAGGGCGTGGAACACTGAACTCATGGTTCGCAGGAGCAGTAGGAATGGAATGTTGAACCTCGCATTTTGAGCGTGACTGGAATTATACTTTGGCACACACACACACACACACACACACACACACACACACACACACACACACACACACACACACACACACACACACACACACACACACACACACACACACACACACACACACACACACACACACACACACACACACACACACACACACACACACACACACACACACACACACACACACACACACACACACACACACACACACACACACACACACACACACACACACACACACACACACACACGCACACACACACACGCACACACACACACACACACACACACACACACACGCACGCACGCACACACACACACACACACACACACACACACACACACACACACACACACACACACACACACACACACACACACACACACACACACACACACACACACACACACACACACACACACACACACACACACATGCGCGCGCGCGCGCACGCACGCCTCCCCGCCCGCCCGCCCGCCCGCCCGCCCGCACGCACGCACGCACGCCCGCCCGCCCGCCCGCCCGCCCGCCCGCACGCACGCACGCACGCACGCACGCCCACGCACGCACGCCCGCCCACGCACGCACGCACGCACGCACGCACGCACGCCCACGCACGCACGCACGCACGCCCGCCCGCCCGCCCGCCCGCCCGCACGCACGCACGCACGCACGCACGCCCACGCACGCACGCACGCACGCACGCACGCACGCACGCCCACGCACGCACGCCCGCCCACGCACGCACGCACGCACGCACGCACGCACGCCCACGCACGCACGCACGCACGCACGCACGCACGCACGCACGCACGCACGCACGCCCACGCACGCACGCACGCACGCACGCACGCACGCACGCACGCACGCACGCACGCACACGGAAGAATTGGCGCCCCAGACAGGGTTGTGTAGCCACAATCTACAGTGATTTTGGTTATTATGTACAATTTAGCACAACACCTTGTCCGGGCACTTCAGTGTATAGTCCAGTCATGATTCCGCCTCTGTTTGTTTGTGACCCTCATTTTAGTATTCCCAGCCATTGTCCACCGGGCAACCCAGCACAAGGGAGCAAGTTCCTTCACATTGAGAAGGTGACCCCAAAGAGCGTGCCTCTGCCACCCAAGGCACCAAAGCAGGGCTGTCCTTGAAAAGCCAGATTTTTTTTTTGTGCTAAGGACAGCCCTTAAGCACAGCCCCGAGGGATCACCAACTGCCAACCGCCAACCGCCGCCAACTGCCAATCACCAATTGCCACCAACCGCCGACCGCCAACCGCTGCCAACCGCCACCAACCACCAACTGCCAACTGCCAACCCCCACCAATCACCAACCGCCGCCAACCCCAACTAACCACCAACCACCAACCTTTGAAGTAGAGAAGGTCCCATGACCAGGAAGCAGAGAGCGTCCCTGTGAGCGTTCATTTCTGTTGGCGTTACGAAGGTCTTTTTTTCCCCCCTTAAGGACAGCCATGCACCAAAGGGTCCACCGATCCTTACCTATAGCACTGACATCCATTGATCGAGACACCTGCGTTAGCCGTGCATTGGATGAGAATTTATGCTGAGACCTTCCTAGGCTCTGGTTGTTCTGGAAGTGCCAATGCCTGCCTACACCTTGTTGGTATTGGATGACCTAGGGTTGACGGCCAACTTTGACCCCATTCATGAGCTTGGGCGATTGCGGAATGCCATCTTAGATCGTAGTATTATGATTTGTGATACTCATTTGAGTGCAGGACCACTACTTCCTGTTGGCCCATCACATGGACCTTGTGATCATTGACCATTTACAAGCCCTTGATGGCAGGCAAAGTCCAAGGCTATCAAAGATTTGGGGTGACTGCAAAATATTGTTGCAGACACTGCTATGGCACATCACCTAAGAATTTGGAGTCGCCCCATGCACCATCCATGGGCCCCTTATTGCTGACAACAGGCTAGAGTGGGGTGCTATGTAACAACGTGTAGTCGGAAGCATGTGTGTGCCCTTATACAACAATCCTTAAACATGGCATGCATTACAGTGTGTTGTGAAAAGTAGGCTGCTGAAGTTGTTGATAGTAATAGGTGGCACACCGCATGTGGTGTATTCCCCCTGGCTGCCAATCCAAGCCATGAAGAACATTACAAACCACACGTGATGCAGCCTGAAAACCATGATTCTTTGTCACACTGTGGGGGAAAAAACATTTTTGGCGACTAAAACTTTTTTGTACCCCTCCTAAGAAGGTCTGCATAAGGCTTACAATTCTGTTTTGTGCCTTGTGCACATTACAGTCAAGGATTATGTCGGGGGGTAAAACTAAGAATTGTTGCACGGGGCATTTGTTTGCCAGTGAACCTCCCCCCAGTAGTACTACCATGAGATATTGTGCCAATGGCAGGGTTGTCTGGCTCCCATCTCCCAAACCTATCTGATAGTCTTTTAAGTATGTCCACAGTCTCCCCCTGCTGCACCCCCCACCCCATCCAGCCTGATTTCATAGCAACATGGACAGTTGCTCCCATGTAGGGAGGGTGCATTCCGTGAAGGCACTGCACATGATCATCCCCCCCTGTGCCCATCTTTTCCAGATGCCTACTGCTCAGGGGATGCCCCTCTCCACAACTGTCTGCAGCATATCGTGCCCCACTTTTGTTCTCATTTCGGCATTGGCAAAGGTATGCCCAGGCGCTGTTCAGTCTTGTGAGGACCGGTCATCAGAGAGCCGTTTGCGCACACATACGCGCATGGGTGTGTGTACTGATATCAGGTGTGTGTCGTGTGTGCTCAGTGTTGCGTGTGTTCTTGGGGCTGCGTGTGTGTGCATGTGTGCCTGCATGTGTGGGTCTTATTTCTTGTCGTGCGTGGGTTGCTGCTGCTGCTGCGTAGGAGGGCAGTTGAGGTGGCAATGGGGAAGGTGCTTGTGGAACACATTATCCGGCTGCACCAATCCCGGGGCTCAAACTGTGCAGTGCTCATTGTATACTCGCTGAGGAGCTCCAGCATGTGACCCAAGCCCTTTCCAGAGCTGATCAGCCGAATGGGCAGCAGCCAACGAGAGTGGCAGTGGTATCCGCAGCAGCAGCAGCAGCACGCAGGGCAGCCGGAGCTGTGTCGTTTTCCTCCTTTGTCCTTGTGCGGGTGTCTGCGTTTATGCGTACCTCTGTGTGTGCGCGTGTGTGCTTGCGTGCATGGGCACGTGCGCGTGTCTATTTGTGCATGGTATTGCAGGGTATGGTTGGATCTTTACTGGTTTGCCTCCCAGCCCGCTATGACAGAAAGGGTGGGGCTAGAAAGGATGGGGCTGATGTCTGTGGATCACTGTGCGTGCGTGTGTGTGCAGTCCCCTCATGACACCCCTCATGACCCCTCATGACCCCCCCATGACCCCAGCACGTGCTGCCCCCTCGTATCTGTCATGTATTTTTACAAGCACCTTATCAGCTAGACTGCCAGGGTTTTGCAGTTGGGGCGCACAAATTCTGTCTGTCTTGGCGTGGGGCCAGCTTGTGCTGGCAAGTGACTATCCGCAAATGCGTGTAATGCGGGCGCTACATAAAGCCGTGCATCGTGTGTTTGCCCCCCCCCCCCCCGGGCTCCGGAAAATAGTACACACGCCGTGTACGCCATCGCACACCGCATGCTGTGCGCCCAATCTACCGCCGTTGCCGTGGCTGTGGCATGGGTTGAAAAATGTGCAACATGGTGGGGGATACACTACACTGATACAGACATCCCAAGGGAGTTTAAGCCGGAGAGATTTGAGCCTGTTTGCTGCTCAGATTTTCATTTGCTGCTTTCGCTGAGGTCCCGGCTGGATCCTTCTTGTGTGTGTGTGTGTGTGTGCGGTTGGGTGGTGGCACCCAACAATGAAATACACAGCAGATCATTGGTCGGGATGTAAGCTCGGACTCTCCAAGAACTATTTGGGTCTGGAGAGGGCAGGAGGGAGTGGTTCTGCACTAATGCACACCAGCACCGTCTTGCACTCCGTCCCGCTTCAACAGACGAAAGATGTCTAGGGCTGCCCTGCAGCTCCGACACGAGGGCAAAGCATAGCAGAGCGTTTGATTTCGGACATGTGCTGCAGCGTTTAGCTAAGTTCACCAAATTCTCAGGCGCCCGTTGAGTTAGCACCAAGAACCAAGGCCACTGGATTTGGCATGAAAAACTGTTTCTCTTTAGCCACCTCCACTTCGTGGTTTTGTGGGGATATGTTGGAGTAATGGGCCCGGCATGGTTCACGGGTACCTGCGCATCACAGAACCCGTGCAGACTGAAATCCGAACTTATGTGCAGAAAGCAGCCCGTGGCGCCAGCAGATCGTTGAGTTGAGCTGAGTGGAGTGGAGTTGAGGTGGGTGAAGGAGGGATGCCCCCTCTCCCCAACCACTCTTCTTGTGGTTTTGCTCTTGTTTTTCGGTCCCCAACGCGTGTGTGCAGTGCCTCGGGGATTTGGGATGCCTTTATTCGTGTGCGCGCTCGTCCCCCTCCGCGTGTGCATGCTCATCAGGGGGTGGGCAGGCATTGGCCCTTTGTAACTATGTGCACTCGGGGGTCCCCGCCCAGTGTCTGATGAGGCGTTCCTGCAGCCCCATGCGGTGCCGGATTGCCTTCAGGGTGTTGTTGTTCCCTTGTGTCACATACGTATGTATTGGGGCGGGTGGCGGGCACTCGCAGCACCAAGGGAGACCTCATTGTGCCACGGGGCACAGGTGCACAATGATCTGCTCCTCATGCTGCAGGGCACCACAACTACACACTAGCAGAGGAAGGGGTGGGCAAAGGAGATGCATGGCCGTCTGAATACGAGCAAGGCACATGCACCAGGGATGGATCTGATTTTCGTGCCACTCGGGGGGTGAAGTTTGGGGGGGGTTAGTGAATCGTGACACGCCACGACACATATAAAGGGCCATACTGGGAAATTGCTGATTCTGAAAATACTGTGACGTCCAAGAGGCTCCACGGTTTGTGAGGGATATTGTGACGCTTTGTCACAGTACAGTATAGGGGAGTGGTGGGGGGGGGCACTAGTTATACCCATCCCGGGTAAAGGAGCTGTCACACGCCGCAGGGTTTGGTCATGCCCGGCTCCGGTGTTTTCTGGTCTGCAGAATGTGGAAGTGACGACCAACAAACGGCGGAGGTGTTTGAGGACGAGAAAATGGCCCTCGAGTCCATTTTGGACGAGGAACTGCAAGTCGAGACGGTCTCCACCAAATTGGTCAAAGTATGATGCTTCCTCTGCTCCTCCTCCATCGCTGGGGGACGTGGATCAGGGGCCAGCACACGACAGTCGGAACAGACAGCCCCAAACACAATCCCCAATGCAGTGTAACACAAGCCTTCAGGGTGGGCTTTGTGGAACCCGCAGAGCAGACTTAAATCATAATGCTTTTTACCACTGGGGAAAGGGTAATGTATGATGCAGTGTGGTGCCAGGGGGGGGGGTTTGGCACAAGGCCTCGGTATCTGATTGTTTGCCTTTGGCGGCGCCTATTGGCCTCTCGCCACTGCTCATTCTGACCCTCTGTGGGTCCGAACGTGTTTTGGTTGCGTCCACGGGCGGGGGGGGTCGGCAATAAGGAGGACGGGAAGGAAGGAGGGAACGCAAGGGACTTAACCACACACCACATGTGTGTGGGTGCAGGTCCGTATGGCAGTCCGCCAACGACGAGGCAATGACCGCGTGTGTTGTGCGGGCCACACGTGGAAAACGGGGAAGCGGGGCAGAGATCCTGCGGGGGGGGGGGCGGGGGGGTCTGGAGGGTCCAGCTGAGGGCGCACGCCCCCGCTACCCAGCCCGCCAGTCCAGAGCCGAGTTGCCCAAAGGATGTGACGCAGCCTTGGGCATGCGCATGTCATGACGTGCTTCCTACCTGCAGGTCACCATGGGCCTGACCCAGACCCACTCCCTTCATGTGTTCCTGACTGATCGGTACCCGACCGCGGCACCCGTGCCGCTTGTGGCATCCAACGGGGCCCCGAAGAACCCTGCGGGCCTGCTTGACGTCTCGGTATGCGGAGGGAAAGCTGGTGCCCTGGGGGTGGAGGGAGTTTGTGGCGATTTGGTAGTGTGTGCTGAGGGGTTTGGGATGGGCTGGCGGCATGGGTGCAAGGGGCTGTTGTGTTGGAGCGGAAGGGTTGCATGATGGATTGGTGTGTGGGCCTTGTGTGAGGGATTTGATGGCTGGGGCTGCAGTAAGGGAGGGGGCCGGCTGGGTGGGTGCATGCGTGTGTTTTCCAGACCAGGCTTCTGCTTAAGGAGGAAAACCCCGGGTGGTAGGTGGGTGGGTCCGAGGCAAAAAAAAAACGGTTGTGTACCTAAAATCGGCCTCAAATTTCCGGCAAATTTCTTTTTTTCTTTCTTTTTTTTCGCCGGAGGAAACTTTTTCTGATGTGGGTGGGTGGGTCGGCTGGGGCTCCCCCCCCCCCCCGGGTCTTTCAGCAGTAGGCTGTTGCAGACCAATTAGGAACCGTCCTTCAGTTGCGGCACCCACCCCCTTGTGAGAGGAACGCCCTTGTCAGGGCAACAGTAGATGTTGTTTCCGCAACTTTTGGAGGTGTTTTGTTCTGTTTGCGCACGTGCTCTTTTGAGCGGACGTGGTGACACTGCACTAGACAGAAGGCAGAACCATGGGCGCATCACGCTACAAGGCCCCTCACATGGTGCACTTTGCATTGGGGTTGGCCAACCAGGCCATCGCTAGCACGGCCCTGCAAACGGAGCTGCGGGACTTGGCGGCCGCTTTGCAGGCATCAGCGGCCCTGGAGGCCCTAGTGGCGCTTGCTGTGCAGCAAAGCAACAGCATTCCACACCGTTGGACGACTCTAGTCCTGGGGTGCACGACTCTCAGGACGTGGATCCTTGGCTGGCGCTGCCACAGCCGGGCGCAACGCCGGCCCCATAGCCGCCACGGGCACGACGCCGGGGCCCGCGCCATCGTGACCCTGCTTGCGATGCCACGGTTGACGCCACGGCCACCTTCGTGGCGGTAAGGCATGTAGTAGGCGCCACGCCTGAAGGTGGGGCAATCACGGGTGCTCCCCGTGCAGCCTGTGCCTCAACAGTGCTGACTGGCGGGATGTCCGACGACGGCATCAACACAGGCGGGACTGCACGCCATGTGCTGACCATGGAGGTTATGATGGGTGGCATGGAGAGTGGCCGCCTGGGTGCCCACGAGCCGGACGCCGAGAGTGCTGATGGCGCCAGCTTGCCAACAATGCAGGCCACTGCAACTGATGAGTGTGAGTACTGAGGCTACCCCCCCCTGCTGTTGTGGGGAGCTATGCCACCATTGCGGCGAACTCCCCGAGGAATGCCAATGCCTGGGCCTCCCAGAGCCGCGGTGGATTCCTTGCGCCAAATGTGGCGTCGCGGGGCCTTGCTTTTGTGGCCTTGAAGACAACCCAGACGCTATTGAGAGCAACCTGTTGGACGTCAAGGAGCACTTGGGCGTGGAGATGGAGTCGCCAGAGGTCCAAGAGTTAACAGAAGAGGACGTTGTCGGTACGAAGATGGCGGCCGCTGCAGGTGCTGCTCTGGTAACAGTGGCTACAACAGACGCGGCCGCAACGGCTGTTGTGGGCGATTTCGCCTTGAGCCGCCCTAGCTTCATTGAGTGGGGGGCTGCACGGCCAACAACCGCCAAACTGGATGCCACTACATCCGCAATGCAGGCGGAGGAGAACGCCGAGGCTGACCGTAACACGGCCTCCAGCCGGCAGCCGGCTGCTGCCACGAGCGCCGTCACTGGCCTGGCAGATGACCCTCTGGGCTTTTGGGGGCTGATCGGGCTGTGGGCTGACGAGCCTTGCACACTCCCCGCAGCCAAAGTGCCATCGCATGTGGGAGGGGATGCGTCCCTGAGTGCGGCAGCCGCTCCGCTGACTCCGGAGACAGCAGCACACGCTTGCGTTGAAGTGCAGGCCGGCTCACTGCTTGGAGGCACAATCGGCAGCACATGCTAATGTTGTGCAGTGTGAGTTATTGGAGCAGGCGCTTGAGGAGGCTGAGCGTTGTGCAGTGATGGCCTTGTAGCTTGCGTCGCCGATGGGCGGCACCGCAACCGTTACTTTGTCATTTGGCAGATGGGGTGGGACGTAGAGGTTGTGTTCTTCAAACCCCCATCCCCCCCTGTTGGCAGTGCTAGACTTCCCGGAGTTCAACGTGCAAGATTTTGTAGCCCTGGGGCATCCGGGGCCCAAGCTAGTCCCCTGGATGTGGCGAGTTTCTTTATGTCCCCTAGCTATGCTTGGGAAGGGGAGGGTGCCCCCAACGCCTTCCTTGCCCCCCACACCCCCACGGCAGGGATGGGAGGGTAGGGGCGCCTTGTCACCGCCGGTGCTATAAGGGGAGGAGGGGGAGGGGGTCACAACTTCCCCCTGCCCCGGTCACAACAAGGAGACTAGCCGTGGGGCCTCGGCCTTGGGGTGGACGAGGGAGCGGCCGACCACAACTTCCCCCTACCCTAGGTAGGGTTGAACTGGGGGGAGGGGGACACAATCACCCCCTCCCTACGCTAGAGTACTCTTTTCAAGCGGGCAGCCCATGGCTGGCAGTAGCAGAGGAGCCCCAATCCTCCCTTTCCCAAGGCCGTGAACAGAGGGAGCACATGGGGGCACCACAGAGCGTGCAAAGGTCGCTAGGGCCACAAGGGATGAGCAGGGTGTCAGAAGCGGCCTCCCACAGGGTGCAAGAGCCAGCGGGGCTGGAGAGGGATGGATGGAGGGCACCCGGACGGGTGCATGGGAGGGCTTCCGACAAAGTGCCCTGAGCCATTGGAGCAAGTCCTTCCCTCGCGCCGTGTACATTAAGGGGGGGGCATAAGGAGGTGGTACGCTGGCACCGCTGGGTGCTGTCCTGTCTTTGCATTGGCCTATGTACGCACAACGTGCATGACCTCAATCCGCTAGTTTGTTTCCGCAACTTTTGGAACCACGGAACTTGGCGATTCTTTTTTGTGGTTGTCCATGAAGACCGTGGCTCTTTGATTTGGGCTGGGGATGGTTTTTGCTTGTTGTTTGTGTGAGGGTGTCACGCTACATTGGGCATCAGTGTACCGGGATTAGGACAACAACTGTACCGGGATTAGGACAATAACCTCAGTATTTGCCCTAAAGCCCAGAACAGCACATGGTTTTGTGGCCAAAATTGACTCACACCGGCACAACATTGTTTGGTGTCCCTCAGTTTTCACTGTATTCCCATTGAGCTCCCCCCATATCACCCATTCCCCCCCATTTCCCCCATTCCCCCCCATTTTTCCTCGGCTGTCCGTTGCAAGGTGCCTCGTCGCACAACTCCTGGTTTGTTTGTTGTGTGCGGCATGACCACACTGCGACAAGCACTCTGTTGCTCTGTTTGCCGCTTGACGCACGTGCGTGTGCCCTTCAGGACGACCAAACACAAGGGGGAGGGGGTGACGCCACAGGACTTTGGCTGTGAGAGGCTTGGGTGAGTTCCACTCCCTCCTCCCCATTGACTGTGGCCTGAGAGACGTTGACAGTCGGCTCAGTGGCCAATGCCCCGCTTTGTTCTGCATCACATCGAGACGTCGACACGTCACCCGTCGACGGATGTCCCATGTCACATGTCGATCACACTGTTGGGGCTGTTCGGTGCTGGCAGCGCTGGGAGGCAGAGCCGGGCATGGCATCATCGTCACTGTTCCGCTGAGCCAAACAAACTCCCAAAGAAAAGTGGTGGCAACAGCCCATTGATGAGCTCTGGTCCGGGGACGTGCTGTTGCGTGCGCTTCTGATTATAGGGCCTAGGCTGACTGTTGTCTGCAGGCCCAATTGATGCGGCAGGCGTATGGCCTGGTGGGAGGCCCCATGCTGTACGACCTGTACTGCACGGCCAAAGAGGAGGTGCAGAATATGCGCAAGACGG
The DNA here is from genome assembly GCA_964036045.1 of Eutreptiella sp. 'Long Island Sound 2002'. NCBI lineage: Eukaryota > Euglenozoa > Euglenophyceae > Eutreptiales > Eutreptiaceae > Eutreptiella > Eutreptiella sp. 'Long Island Sound 2002'. Next base: position 3,036,519 of record OZ038390.1, on the reverse strand, counting down.
GGGGTGATGGTCCTCTGCTGCTCACGGCGGCCTCCAAAGGGGCGCCGAAGGCCGACAAGGGGGCCAGCAGCAGCAGCAGCAGCAGCCCCAGATCCCCAGGTGAGTGTTGGGCCAGGGGTGCGCAGGTGGTTTGGGCTCGAGGGGGTGGGCACAGTGCGCCTCCGAGCGGCAGCAGTTGCCGGTCCGATGGATTCTGAGGGAACTGAATGCATAGACCATGCGGCTCGGACCGACCGGGGGGTATTGGGAGGGGGGAGGGGCTACAGTGTTCCAGATGCCACTGCCCTGTGCGCCGCTGCCTCCCTTCAGCCCAGCTCTGCATCGCGCATCACGGGAGCGTCCCACAACCCGTGCCCCATGCGGAAGGCGCTGCTGTTGCCCTCTCCGGTTGATGTCGGACTCGGTGGCAGCCCATGTCTGTGCTCCTTCTGTGCCGTTCCGCACCCTCTCTGGGCCCTCCCTGTCCCAGCTCTGCGCCCGTTGTTCCCTCTCTGTGGCCTCAGTGCCCCCCTCTCATGCCCTCTGTTGTGTCCTCTTTATGCTGTCAAAAGGATCTGTGAGGGGACTGTTTTGTTCAACTAGTTTCGCCTCGGTCTTACTCTTTTCTACCTTTGTTGTCATGGTAAAAGAAGGGTTTTGCTCAGTTTGTGTGCTGGGTAAAACAAACTGTTTTGCTAAGCTTCTTGGCTGCAATCAAACGAGCCTCTTTTTTCCGGGCTGCCAGACACCCAAGGTGGGGGGTCCCCCATTGCCTCCCTGACCTTTGGGTCTATGTAGCCACCACAGTACGGCAGATTTCACACTTTTTATGCAGCCACAGTGCTCTTCAATTGGGATTGCAAACGGGCATGTGCTGCTTAACTGTGTTGCATGCAATACTAGTAATACAAGTGCATGCGCTGTGCCCATGCACACCACAGGATGCTGCCTCGCCACTGTAAGGGGCCCTTGGCTATTACCTGCCCTTTCTGCAAGTGCACCGCCACATGGTGCATCACTTTGGTTAACACTTTCGCCTGTTTCTCTTTCGAACTGGTGCACATGGTGCCCGGGATACTGCCCATGAAATTCACAATTCAGCACGTTGCTGCCTGCGGCGCCTGCTTGGCCCCTGCAGTGCGCCCCTGGTGCGCAAAACGCATTCATAGCGGTGTATATGGACGGATGTATATGGAAGGGCCATGGTCCCCTCTTGAACAAAATCAGTGAAGACAAGAACAGCTGCCGTGACACAGGCCTGTGGGTTGTCGACAGTGGCGACAATTTTGGCGTCCTGAGCCCACTTGGTGACCCCATGGCTCCAGGACGCCCAGGAATCTGGGATGTATATGCGTTTATATCCTGTAGTCTTCAATCCAAGTGAAAGGAATAGTATGCATCAAGATAACATGCACCAATGCCATGGTAGTCCTGACGAACAAAGTGAATGCACCTTCCATTCACAGGGGCCCAGTATTGCTATCCACTGGTTGCTCGCAGCAGCTTTCTGGTGGCTTCCTTATGACGATGGCAATCAAAACAAATTCTTGTGCTGGATGGGGAGAAGGAAGTTGACAAACGTGAAGTGGAATAGGAGTTGCTTCTTCAGGGCTCGTGCTGTTGAACAAGATTCCGTCATCATGCTGTTGAACAAGGTTCCGTCATCGCCAAACAAAATGCTAAATTTTGGGGCCCCCTTCTACCCAAAGTAAGGAAGCTAGTAATCACCACCCCCGCTCCCTCAGCACGATGCTCACAACGCCCGCAGCAACAACTGCGATCGGGGATTCCGTTGACAAGTGCAATGTGTTGCCTTTGTGATTTTGCATCGCTTTGATGTCAGAATTTGGGATACCTGAGTCCCGAGGATCCGTGAATTACGCGATGGAAGTTTGATATGGTGTCCGCGGTACCTTTTGCTTTGACACCACAAAGAGGCCCAGAAATTATGTGTAAAATGCACAACCCTTGTGTGCATCCACGCACAGACATTGGATCATTCTGCTTTCCCCCTTGTTTGTTCATTTTGGCTCTTACCTAACATGAGCCTCAGAAAGGGAGCTGCACATGCTCCACTCCGGAGACCCATCGATGAAACTGTTTTTGGTCTGTTGAGCATGTGGGAGTGGCAGTGTCAATTCCAACACGCAACAGGCTTCAGGCAAAATCGGTGAGCTCAGAACCGAACCTTCTGAAGGACGGGGCGTCAACCTTGGCAACCTCCCATCGATTCTCGCACGCCCAAGGCAGTGCAATGACAGCCCCCCAGCACCAACTCCCTGGCTCCCCCCTGGTACCCTCTGTTGCCCCCCACCCCCCCCACCGCCTTCCTCCTGCAGCCACAGGCCCCTGTCAGTATTTTAAGGACGCGGGCTGGTGGTCTCCCAAGTCTGAGAAGGAGGAGGTCAAACCCACGGACTCTCCCGCCCTCAAGCGAATGCTCCAGCAGCGGGCAAAGCTGCCGGCCGCAAACTCCAAAGACGAGTTCCTGCAGCTCGTGTCCAAGAACCAGGTCTTCGTCGTGCCTGACTGAGGGACAGTGAAACATACCAATCGATGCCATACCCATTGGACGGCGTGGCGTCTGACACTGTGGGACGGGGGGTGGGTCGGCTTCGGCCCCACTGACTGGCGCTGTGCATGGCCGAATCCTACCGAGTTTGGCCGCTCCTACCGAGTTTTTTTCGGGTAAATGGCGTCGTGCACCGGTAAAATGCGCTGCACAGGCCCAGGGCCAGGGGCGTTGCTAACGCCCGATCCGAAGTGGTGGGGTCTGAAGAACGCATTAAACAGTGCCTTCGGTGTACCAGCCCAAAGTCCAATGATGGGGCGGTGCCGTTGGAGCCCTTTCGGGACGGGGCCGAGGTCAGCCGCTGGGACCGCGCCGGGGGGGCTATGCCTGGGCCCGTCACGCCGCGGCATACCCTATGCCCCCCTCCGTTCCGATGAACCCCCGGGGGACTCAGGTATGCCCAGTTCTGAAATCAAAGCGATGCGCAGTCACAAACCATTTTTTTTAATTTTTTTGATTTTTTTTTGAAATTTTCCAAAACATTCCAAACAAAAGAGGAGCATTGCACTTGCCTACGCAGAAGGCGAGGCAAGGGGTACAGGGGAAGCGCATGACCGGCACCACATGCTGCTCGGCGACGCACCGGGCTGGTCCACGCAGACGGTCCAAACGCGGGATCGGGAGGGCGTCTTGTACACGGCGCTGATGGGCCCGGACATGCCCGGGGTAAAGTACGTGTCGCTTGGGCCTTTGGAGGGGGGCGGGGAGACGCCGTGAAGGTTTGAAGTGGCGCACCGGAGCGTTTCATGGGACGATTGGTCCAGGTCCGGGGCCCGGGGCTGCACCCGAAGTCCGTTCCCGCTTCGTCCGGTCGGTGCCCATTTGTGTTCCATCGGAGGCAACATGGGCCATGGCCGTGATGCGGCGGGGGATATGAGAAGGGGAGACACGGGGGTTCGGGCAGTGATGTAGTGGAATGGCCGTACACCGGAGGAGGAGGTGTACGGCCTCCTGCGGTACACCTCCGCCGCCCCTAGACCCCCCCCCCCTCCTCCCCTCCCAATGTTTGAGGCTGACAGCCAAAATTTTGCTTCGGCGTCAAGAGGATTTAAGACTAAAAAATTTTGGCCCGCCTTCGGCGGGGACCACAGGGGGACCCTCGGAGGAGGGGGGGTCCCAGCCAAACCCCCCTTCCCCACCGCCCCTCAGACCCCCCCCCTCTTCTAATACATCGCTGGTGGGGGGGGGGGGCTAACCGGGATGCCCGCAGTGCAGGTCGGACGGCCTCCCCCGAGAGGCCTCGCTGACGCCTCCTCTTCCTGCATCGCATTGGAATCATATACCCAATGAAAAAGGCCTGCCCGAGTGCACTGGTCCTCATGTATGCAGACGAACTCCTCATCTTTTTCCCAAGGGTGAGAAAATGAGCATCCCGCACATGGCAGGGCATCACGCACCGCAGCCTTTGTCGGAAGTGGTGCTTGCACGTGGCATCCCGTTCCGAAAAGGGCGATCCAACGGCCGCCGTACTCCTCCAGCCCCAACCGCCCGGTCGACACCCGCACGGCCCGGTCCACCGCCCGGGGGCACGCCCACTGGCACGGCGCGGAGGGTGCGCGACGTGGGGCGACGCGGACCGCAGGGGAAGGGCCCGGCGGGGGCACCGGGGCGACGGGGGGCCGGGTCCGGGCCGCGGGGGGAGTCCCCGTTCGCTGTGCTCTGGCGCAGGTCGTGCTGGTGGCCGGAGAGACCGGATGCGGTAAGACCACCCAAATCCCTCAGTTCATTTTGGACGACGCGGTGAGCCAAGGTATCGGAGCCTGTGCCCCTGCGTCAGGCCTTAGGCCTCCCCAGGGGCGCATGAGAAAGGAAGGGACCTCAGAGGCAGCTCCAGCAGCGGTTAGGCAGGCGGTTGGAGGAGGTTATCGAAGCGGTTGGGGGCGGTTACTGTCGGTTACAAATGCCGTCGAGGCTGGCACTTGGCGTCAGGGGGACAGTGGCTGGGCATAGGCTGGGCGCCCTGGAGGGGGGGGGGATACCCGCCCCCCCCCCTTCCAATACATCCCTGGGCCTCTCCACGCTAAATCGCGTCAGAGACGCGCGGAGGAGAGACGAAGGTGTGTGCCTGGGGCTCCATCGAGCGGTGGTGCTGCAGGGCTGCGTTCGCGAGGGGCCTCGTGCGCGGGGTGCTGCGGCTGTGGGGACGGCCTTGAGTGCGCAGACGGCCCTGAATATGGGGCCGAGTGCAGAGGGGGAGGTGCGGTGGCGGGGCCATGGGGCGGGGGACGGCTGCGGGGGGTAACACGGGGGTGTCGATTAGCAGACGGGCCCTGTGCCAGGACAGGGCCCACTATCTGTCCCGGCACGGGCACCCCCCATGGCCGGCAATGCGGGCAGGCGATAGGGAGCACCCTGCCTCGCAGAGAGCACCCCAGTCTCGTGGGGGGGGGGGGGGCAGAGCTGCACCAAACAACTCAGCGCTGGTGGTGTGGGGGGGTCTCAGAAGAAGCAGCAACCCGACGAAATGTCACACAGGGGGTCATAGACCCCCCCCCCCATCCCCATTCTGGATGATCCCCCCCCCCCAGGCAGGGGGATGCCCGCGGCAGTGCGGACGCCCGCAGTAGTACGGAGGTTCAAGGGCGAGAGGCCATAGGCGCCGCCACAGGCCAACAGGGCCAACCACCAAGGCCTTGTGCCAAACCCCCCCATCCCCCGCCCTGAGTGACGGGGGAAACTCTTTTCTGGGCGTTTCGGCCGACGAAACTCTGGCGCCTTCGGCGCAGGTCCATTTAGGGCAAATTTTTCTTCGCCACCGACCAAAACTCAGGACCAGTTTTGGGGGCGGGGGGCGTCAGGACCCCCTCCCCCTCCCCCTCTGAAGTGAAGCTCTCGGGAGGGGGGGCTTCAGGTCGTGCACACGCATCTGTATCCCATAGCGGGGGCTTCAGGTGCCCCCGTTATCCAGGTCTCGCTGGCCCCGTGCACAAGACGCTGCCGCAGTAGAGACGGAGTCGGTCATCGACGTGGCGCCAGCCATGACATGTTGCGCCGGTCGTGGACGATTGTGCGCCGGTCGCACGCCGGTGGGTTGCGTGTGGGCAGACCTTTTTTGGGGGAGGGATCACGAACTGTCGGGCCCCATGCCTCCGGTTGGAGGTCCTTTTCCTTGGGCTGTGTTCCACCTGCAAACGGGTGCGACACCCTCTGCACAACCCCCCCCTCGACTTGCTTGACAACTCAGCGTCTCATTGGGGGGTGGGGGGGGCTGGGGGGGGGGCTAATCCAGCACAGCCCCGGCACACCAACGACTGGGCTCCGCGAACTCGGAAACGACACCAGCAAGAGCACCGGCCACAGCGGCCGACAGAAAGCAGCGACCCGACGCAACATACGAAGGGAAGAGCGGGTGACTGTCCAGGGCCCCGTAAAGGAACAACAACGCGACGGAATGTCACACGGGGGGGCTGGGGGGGGGGGGGGCTACCCCCCCCCCCATCGGACCCGGATTTCATAGAGGGACAAATTGCAATTTTATAAAAGGAAATAGTGATTTGGACGATTTTTGGTACACAAACTTTTGCGTTTTTGGGGTCCAGGACCCCCCCCCCTTTTTAAGGAGAACTCTGGTCCTGAGAGGCGTACCGGTGTTGAACTCGGGGATGTTGGGAAATTGCTTTTGTCAAAGGCCGTGCTTCGTGCGGTGGTATGTGGATGTAGGGGGCGTTGTGGAGTTGAGTGTTGTGGTGTCGGTGTTCTGTGGGGCCGACTGCGGCGTTGTGCTTCCTCGTTTGAGGGTACGACGGAGTGCAAGTCCTTGTCTGGGCCCTTTCACATTGTCTTGGGCAGATCTGCCAACGTGTGCGATGTGTTTGGCGTTGTCGAGTGCTGGTTGTTGTACTGCAGTTGCCGTGTGGCGGTGTTGTTTGGACGTGATCCAAATGAAGGTCTGCGGAGATTTTTAATTTATTTATTTGTTTGTTTGTTTGTCTGTCTTATTTTTTTTCATTACTTTTACTTTTGAAGAGATTTTTCAAGAGCCACCTCAACTCCACTCGTGTCGTTGCCTCGGGATGCCTCACGCAGCGCATGCGGCCACACGCCAAACGGGGGGGAGGGGGTCGTTCCCGATGCCGTGGGCCCCACGCGCGATGCCCCCGCATTGACCGGGTCGGCGCGCGTGGCCGCGCGCACCCCGTGCACCGCCGCGCGCACGCGCTGCGGTGCGCAGCCCCGCGCGTCCGCGCCGTTGCTCCCCAGGGACCAGCGGAAGCACGAAGATCGTGATCGCGCAGCCGCGCAGGATCGCGGCCATGGGCGTGGCCACGCGAGTGGCCGACGAGAGGTGTGTGCGGGGCCTGTCGATGGGTAGAGTTTGGGGGGCGTGGGGGGGGGGGGGGGGGTTCTGGAGGGGGCAGAATTGACGATTTATGATTCACGAGATGGGCTGTCAGGTCCCCCCGCACTCGGTCCTGTGGAGAAGTGCCGGGCCCGCCCACAGCCGATGGGGGTGGGGGTGGGGGGGAGGCTCCTGTTGCGGGCGCTGTTGGCACTCCGGGACCGAGGGCTGTCCCCCTCTGCGGGCCCGCCTCCTCTCGGCGGATGCTACGCACCGCGCAATCCCGCGACCGAGGGCCCACCACAAATATTGTTCGAGGGCCCTTGAGGCGTCAAAAAAAGCCTTTTGGGGGTTAACAATGAAATATAAAAAAGAAAAATGTTTCTTTCTGTTTGAGTGTCACGCCAGTCACTTGCGTGAGACTCAAATAAAAAAGGTAGACAATTTTTTTTGAGTGTCAGCGCGACCGTCTGTTTTTTTTTTGTGTCAGCGCGAGTGTAGCCCAACAAAGTCAAATTGCTTATTTTCGCTTCCAACCCCCCCCTTTTTGGGCATCCCCGGGGGTATTGAGCCATTGTGGGCCATGTTGTGGCCCCGGGTCGGGTCACCCTCCGGCGCCGTGTCGGTTTGGGTTTAGGGGTGAATGGTAAACCGTCAACGGACGGGGGGGGGGGGCGGGGGGTGTCCTCTTCTCTCCCTCCCCCGGCCTGTGCCGCGGGGGTGGGGCGGTCCTGCCATCGTGGCGCTGTGTGTGTGCAGGTGCGAGAGGCCGGGCCAGACGTGTGGATACCACGTCCGCGGGCAGTCCAAGTACGGGCCCGGCACGAAGCTGCTCTTCTGCACGACGGGGATCGTGCTGCGGCAGCTGCAGAACAACCCGAGGTCTCTGTGCGGTGCTCACGTGCGACGTCCCGGGGTGCGGCCCGTCCGTCCGGGGGCCGCGGGGCCGCCTCGTTCCCGGCGGATTTCCGATGACAAGTGCACCGGCATCGGCGGCCCTCCAGCGCTCGCTAAGCATTGCCCGCGGCAGAGGAAGGGCAGTCCTCTGGGCGGGCGGTGGGTGCCAAATGGGAAAGCGACCCGGCCATCCACTTCTCAGAGGGTTTGTCGTCGGTGGGACGGAGGGGCGTGTCCGTAAATGCCGCCGCAGTGGCGGTTCAAGGACTGGTCACGTACACTGTGCAGCTCTATTTGATGAACCCGGTCCTATGGCAGTTCTTGCCGTGCTTCCCACTGTTGTATCATCGTAAATACCTGAAGCTGTGTTTCAGTGCATTTGAGCCCGCCATGAACGCTTCTCGTGACTGAAGCAGCATTGGTGCCCCCTTTGTCTCAGCTACGCCCGTGTCCAAGCCACAGCGGGTGTGGGGACCGTATTGATTTGGGACCTCATTCGATTCGGTCCCAAATGCAGTGCGGCCACATAAGACGTGGGTTTGATGACGAGTTTGCCAGTTACGAAGGGTCATGGACACCTTTGTTGTGAGTGTTTGCCCACTTGAACCCGCACAGCTCTGGTTTTGGGGGTATTCGTGCACTATGTCCCCCCTTCTTGCCCCAGCACGTGTGTTCCGGTAGTTGTGTGTGGTACGGCCTTGTCCAAAGCCACAGTAGCCGTAGGGGCCGCATGAATTCCCGACTTTTGCGTAGCTTACACAAGGAGTCCGTAGATCCGGTGTCCCCGGCGCACCGTAGGATCTCCGCATATCTCACCCCCGCAGTCGTCCCTGCGCAGCCGCCACTCGGACTGCGAGGGGGTGCGGGGTACAGCACCGCATCGGACTCCCGCATCTCTGTGCACTCGCGTCGCACCGCAGCCGATGTGCCAGCCCCCCCCCCCCCCGGCCGTCGTGGCGCTGCGCCGGCGGGGGTCTGCCGGGCCGACGGGGGCCGCCGCACGCGCCTCCGCCCGCAGGTTGGAGAGCATCTCCCACATCATCATCGACGAGGTGCACGAGCGCCACATCGATGCGGACTTCCTCATGGCCCTGCTACGGCGGCTCCTTCCCAAAAGCCCCCATCTGAAGGTCATTCTGATGTCCGCCACGATGGACACGGACCGCCTGTCGCAGTACTTCCACGCCGCGGGGGGTATGCGGGCGCTGTCCGGGGGGTTTGCGGAAGGGGGCCTGCGTCGGGGCCGGGGGGTGCCTCGGCTTCGGATTCGGGGGGTTCGGGGTCTTGGAGTGCGGGGAATTCCGAGCGGGATTCGCGAAGCGCGTCTTCTCGGGACTCGCCGCAGTCGTCGCGTCCGGGGGTCGCCGCGGGCGGCTTCTCAGGGCCGCGCGCGCCCCTGTTCCTGGGCTCTGCCGCGGGCTTTGGGTGCCGCTTCTTGGGGGGCCCCGGCCGCTGCTCGGCGGCCTCCCTCGGGGTCGGCGGAGGCCCCGGTCCGGGGTCGCCGCGGGCGACTTCTCAGGGCGCTGCCCCTACGGGACCGGGGGGCCGGGGGGCGCGATGCGGGGCAGGCGTACCGGGCCCTCCCTCTCGTTGCGTCTCAAAGACCTCGGGTCGTCGCAGGGGTCCCGGACGGGATGCCCTGGGGATAGCCCGGCTGCGCTGCAGCCCCCACTCCGGCGCCGCAGACCGTGCCCCACGCGAGACTCGCGGCCCCGCCCAGGCCCGCGGTGGGGCGTCACCGGGGCACAGGACGCCCGAGCCCCGGACGGACCCGCCAGCGGTTGCTTGTCCGTGGTACACGGGTATGGAGAGCCGCTGGTTGGGTGACCGGGTGCCCTGGTGTTGGCCGGGGGGGTGTCAGTGATGGTGGGGTTGTGCATGGCGGTTGTGCGTGCGTTCCAGACCTGCCGCTAGCGTCTGTCAGCCCAGACATGATCCGATGGAGCAGGGTCCTACTGAACCACACGCTGGACGCAGCACGTTCCTACTGAGTTCCGGTGGTGCGGGGGTCGGGTATTACTGAGTGGCCGATTGCTACCGAGAACCCGTTCCCCTGGCAGACGCTAGTGGCGTGTCTGGTGCATCGCCTGTGCTTCGTCGTTGGTTTAGGGGGTGTTTTACAGCTGCGCTGTGCTGTTGTGTGCGTCCTCTTGCCGGTTGCCGGTGTTCGGACTCCGCGTCTTACCGGTGGCCTTCGGTTCCGCCCCCGCTGCTCCGGCTGCCGCTGCCGCCGCCGCTGCCGCTCCTCCCAGCGGTACCGCCGCCGCGGTGGTGGCCGGCGCGACAACCGCTCTCTTCCGCGCCGCCTCCAGGCAAGAAGACGAAACCTCCCGTGCTCAGCATCCCGGGCCGGACGTATCCCGTGGAGGAGTACTACCTCGACTTCGTCATGCAGACCACACACTACACCCCCAAAGGAATGGCGGCGGAGGATACCGCAGAGGACCAGGCCGCGTATGTGGGGGCTGCGGCTGCCTCTTGCCGAGGGAGAGGGTCGGTTGGCTGGGTCCCCGTGATGCATCATCACCCGCGGCGTGCCGCTGCACGCCGGGCCTTGAAGGAGACGCCCGAATCACGCACCGGTGTACACACTCCGCAGCACATCCCCCCGGATGCCGCCGCTTCACAAGCACAACGTACTGCAGCCCCCCGAGTGCGGCGTGCACAGGGCTTGTACACCGCCTTTGGCCCATGCGAACCGTTTGTCTCAGATGGAGGGGCACATACCAATGCACATGCACAATGCCCCGAGTGAGGACGCACCTGCTGTGTGTTGTCGGCCGAGTCCGTGGCTGTGACCCCGCTCCCACACCCCCAGGGATGCATCAGAAGGGAAGGGACCTCAGAGGCGTTGGACAGGCGGTTGGAGGAGGTTGCCAAAGCGGTTGGCAGCGGTTACTGTCGGTTACAATTGCCGTTGAGGCCGGCACTTGCCGTTTGTGAGCGTTTGAGGCCCTAGACTGCGTGGAAAGTGTTCCACCGCGGGGCTGGAAATGGTTGTTTATCGTGGGGAAATGACGTTGCGTCCGGGTGTTTTTTTTTAACCACAACACCCTTTTGACAGTTGGTCTCTCCGCCAAAGCCCGGCACTAGCTTGGAAGGGAATGGGGCACAGCGCATCCGGCAGGCCCTGCCCACGTCCCTGTGAAGCCGGGGCTGGACTTCTCAACACGGCCCCATCCCCACCGCCGCCGTCCCAAGGCTTGTCCCGGTCAGGGGGTGTGTTTGAGGTCAGTCGGGCTGTGCGGTGCTGTTCAATTTGTGCACCTTGACACATACCGACAGAGTGTCCCCCCCCCCCCCCGCCTCCCCCCGCTTCACCCCCCTGCCCCCCCCCCCCGCCTCCCCCCGCTTCACCCCCCTGCCCCCGCCCCCCTCCCGATGCACTGTACCCGCATTCGGTTGCCACAGTGCCGCTGGCGATTCGAGGAGCATGCGACCGACCGCGTTGTGTGTGTGTCGCAGGGAGGCCCCCGTTGCTGACGGCCGCATCGATTACGCTCTGCTGTCCCACATCGTTCACAACATTTGCGATGGGCACCTGCCGGCCCCGGAGGGCGCAATCCTGATCTTTCTGCCGGGCGTGGGGGAGATTTCACGCCTGGTCGAGGTCCGTGTTGTCGCTGTGTTGTGCGTTTGAGTCCCCCCCCCCCCCCTCCGCCCCTTGCGCAAGCGTGGGCTTGTCCAAGCAACGGAGTGGGCGTTGAACTGCTGTTTGCAGGATTTTTTGGGGAGCGTTGTGTTTTGTGTGGTCCTGAATGCGGGATTGGGCGTTTGTGACGCACGGCCAGGCTCCGCTGCCGTGTGCAGGCTCTTGCTTGAGGAGACCCAGAGGCCCAGGGGGTCGGAGGCCAAAAAAAAAGGGTTGTGTACCTGAAATCGGCCTCAAATTTCCGGCCCCTTTGATACATTTCATTTTTTGCCGCACGATAATTTTTGTGATGTGATGTGTCTCCCGCAGCCCAGATGGGCTGTGTGCGCAACAGGAGCGGGAGCCCATCGGGGGCAGACCAGCCGTGAGGGGGAAAAGGACATATGGTGGACGGCCCGGACAGCGCGTGGAGGAACAGGGCACCTGAACCTCACAGAAACACAGCGAGGCAGGCTATGGACGGCCTGTGGACAGAGGCGTGTGGATGGCCTGAGGGCGGAGGTGTGTTGACGGCAAAAACAGTCAAACGACCCCCACAACAACCAGCGCAACCCCCAATACGCCAACTACTGGGCGCCGCTGACGCGCAAACGGCACATCCCGCCACATCCAGCACAGCCCCGGCACACCAACGACTGGGCTCCGCGAACGCGGAAACGACACCAGCAGGAGCACCGGCCGCAGCGGCCGACAGAACGCAGCGACCCGACGCAACATGCGAAGGGAAGAACGGGTGACTGTCCAGGGCCCCGTAAAGGAGCAACAACCGGACGGCATGTCACACAAGGGGCTCGGCCAGGGGCTGGCCAGGGCCCCAAACAACCCCCCCCCCCCCCCCGGGGTCCTTAACGGACACAATCGCGCGGGTAGTGTCAGTGTTTTCCGGCGCTGTCCCGCCCGGAGGCCTGGGTCCCTGCAACCGGCGCCCTCGGGGGGGGGGGTCCTTTCGGGCCATCCTCCGCCGCCGTGCGGGTCCCGTAGTCAACCACCCCAGCCACGTGGTGCTTGTAGAGGGAAAGAGGGGCTCCTTCATGTCTGTGATGGTGCATTCGGTTCATCACAACATCGTACCACACATCACAGCCCCATGCGGTTTGTTTGGATGTGATTTTCCGCCACGGCTGATATTGCTCATGCTTTGCTGTTGTGTGTGTCTCGCGCACGCACGGGCTTGTCTAAGCGCGAGGGTGGGCGTTGTACCGCTGTTTTGCCTGGACTTTTGGGACCGGGGCCGTGCTTGTTCATTGTGTTGCCACGTGGCGGGATGTTGTGGAGGCTCATGAATTGCTCAATTGTTGTACGGGTCAATCCTTCTCCATTTCTGCGTGATTTTTTCGGGGTGATTATTGCTCTATTGTTATCCCTACCCTGACAATAATTGCTTGCAGACCACAGGGCGGGGCTCCTTCCTACTGAGCTGACTTTCATGTGGGGCTGGATCCTACTGCGATCCCCTCACTAGGGCAGGGGCTCACCCCCCGCCCCCGCCCCCACTAAGCAAAGGCCTGCTCATCCCCCGCACGCACCCCTCCTCATCCCCCGCACGTACCTCTCACACACACGTAACTTGCACGCCCCACATACATATGGTGAGCTGCTGCAAGAAAGAGGGATATAATGCACAAATACCCCCAAAACCAGAGCTCCGTGGGTTCAAGTGGGCAAACACTCACAACAAATGTGTCCGTGACCCTTCGTAACTGGCAAACTCGTCACCAAACCCACGTCTTATGTGGCCGCACTACATTTGGTACCGAATCAAATTAGGTACCAAATCAATATGGTCCCTACGCCCACTCCCGCACGCACCCCTCCTCATCCCCCGCACGCACCCCTCCTCACCCCCCGCACGCACCCCTCCTCATCCCCCGCACGCACCCCTCCTCAGCCTGCCATTGAAAACGGACCCCTCTTTCAGGACCTCCGACACCTCCCATGCGCATTGCTCCCCTTGCCCCTCCACGGAGGCCTCAGCCCCGCAGACCAGCAGAAGGTGTTCGAGGTCCCCCCCACGGGGCAGCGCAAGGTGGTGGTCAGCACGAACGTGGCCGAGACCAGTATCACCATCCCCGACATCACCGTGGTCATCGATACAGGTCCCCTGTGCGCCGCACTGCCCCACGGGTGTGGGTTGCGGGGAGAGGGGGTGGGGGGGGCAGGGCTCCTGTTGACAACCCGGCACCACTGGGCCAGCCCCCCCCCCCCCCCTTGGACCCCCCCCTCCTTGGACACCCCCCCCCCCTGGACAGCCCCCCGCCCAAGATTACTAACCTGGGCCAAAATTTCTTCCGGGCCTTCGGCCAATCAACAATTTTCTTTGGCGCCTTTGGCGGCAGTTAGTTTCGACCAAAAATTGTCTTCGGCCCCTCCGGTACCTCTAAAAACTCAGCACCACTTGGGGGGGGGGGGGGGCGAGCACTGCACCAAGAGCAGCAGACAAGGAGGAGGGGCACAGCGAGGCAGGAGAGGCAACCAGAACAGCGGGAACAGGGAACCAGAATGGAGGGGATGGGAGAGCGTGCACATGGGAGGCAGCGACAACAAAGGGGATGGCCTGGCCAGCCAGCCCCGTCGCTACCGGGTGCCAGGGCAACCCCTGCTCAACCGGCATCAGGTGGGGGGTGTCTCCCGCGGCCCAGATGGGCTGTTTGCGCAGCAGGAGTGGGAGCCCATCAGGGGCAGACCAGCCGTGAGGGGGAAAAGGACATATGGTGGACGGCCCGGACAGCGCGTGGAGGAACAGGGCACCTGGGCCTCACAGAAACACAGCGAGGCAGGCTACGGACGGCCTGTGGACAGAGGCGCGTGGGCAGCAAAACCATTCAAACGACCCCGGCAACAACCAGCACATCCTTAATACGCCAATTATTGGGCGCCGCTGACACGCAAACGGCACATCCCGCCACCTCCAGAAAAGTCCCAACACACCAACGACTGGGCTCCGCGAACGCGGAAGCGACACCAGCAAGAGCAGCGGCCGCAGCGGCCGACAGAAAGCAGCGACCCGACGCAACATGCGAAGAGAAGAACGGGTGACTGTCCAGGGCCCCGTAAAGGAGCAACAACCCGACGGAATGTCACACAGGGGGCTGGACCCCCCCCCCCCCCCGCCAGACCCCCCACCCCTTTAACAGTAGCCCTGGGTGAGGGGGTCAGTGGGCTGCCCCTGTTACAGGGAATGCGATAGAATTGTCATAGAATTGGAATCACGTTCGAATTGTGCAGCGCGCGCATCTGAGGCATTCGCCGCAGTGGGTCTGAAGGAGCTGTAGTCCAGATGGCGAGCACTGCATCGGGGGGGTGACGCTCCCATGTTCTGGTTCCCGCAGCCACTCCCCCGGACGACCCACGCCCCCCCCCCCCCCCCAGCCCCACGCTCTGCCTCACAGGACGCGTGAAAGAGACGGGGTACGACCCGCAGACCAACATGCCGTGCCTCATGGAGACGTGGGCCAGCAAGGACTCTCTGCGCCAGCGCCGAGGCAGGTCTGTGCCGCACCGCCCACCGCATGCCGCCGCCCGTTGCCGGGCCCCAGCGCGCGGGTAGTGTCAGTGTTTTCCGGCGCTGTCCCGCCCGGAGGCCTGGGTCCCTGCAACCGGCGCCCTCGGGGGGGGGGGGGTCCTTGGGGCCAGGCCGTAGCCAACCTCCCCAGCCACGTGGTGCAGGGGGGAAGGGCAGGGCCTTGCTTGAAGAGGAGGGGTGTGCGATCGGGGAAAGTCCGGAGCGGGTGCCGAGCGGTCACGGGGGATGTGACGGCGATTAGGGGGGGCGGTTACTGGCGGTTGGCAATGCGGTTGGGGCTGGTGTTGGGGTATGGGAATGCCTTTTGGGGTAGAGTCAGTGCCGGAGTGTTGGGGGGGGGAGGGGGGTAGCCCCCCCCCCCCCCGCCTTTGAAGCGATTCCCTGGGGGAAGGGGCAGTTCCGGTTTGTTGGCCGCAACAAGTGATGCCACCGGCTCGGTCTCATGGCGCAGAACTGGGCTGTGCACCGCCGTTTTGGACGCGGGCCTTCCCGGACTCTCGCTTTGCGTTGACAACGCCCCCCCGGGCGGGGCACACCACCGCAACATCGCACCACAGCACCCGCAAATCCGCGCCGCAGCAGCGCCTTGTTTCGCGGTGCCGTCGCTGCGCGCCCCCGCCGTCCCCCGCTCTGCGACGTCCCCTGCGGAACGCACCCTCTCCGCATTGCAGAGCCGGTCGTGTCCAGGCGGGAGTCTGTTATCGAACGATGGCCCAGCGAAGCTACGAGCGATTGCCGGCCCATACCGTGCCCGAGATCCAGCGCACTCCGCTGGAGCAGATCGTCCTGCAGATCAAGGTGGCCTGCCCCGCCATCCCCTGCCCCTCTCTCCGGGCGCAGCTCCAGCGCCCCCTTGAGTGCCCCTCAGAACAGCACCGCGCCCCCAAGGGTCGCATGCACCCGCCGGGTCGAACGCAGCAACGCCCGCACACGCGCACACGCATGTGCATGCGCACACGGGCGCACACGCACACACGCAAACGCACGCTCGCGCCTGCGCGCGCGCGCACACACACACACACACACACACACACACACACACACACACACACACACACACACACACACACACACACACACACACACACACACACACACACTGTGACTGCAACACGCCTACACCTACGGGATAGCAGCCTCCCCCTTGGGAATGCTATTGCCGCGGCCCCTGCGGCGCGCAATTTGGGTAATTATCTCGGAACAGGGGAAATGGTACCCTTTGTGAACTGTCCTTTGGAATGGGGAGCGGTCATCGCAACATTTCTGACCGCTTTGAGTCATGTGCCTTACAATTGTGCCCGTCTGACCCCCTTCCCTCACCCAAAATGGAGGGAAATCACTGCGGCGCCGATTACCCCAAAGCTGATCCCCCTCCCCCTGCGGCGCCTGCGGGGGCGCAGGACGCCATCCCCCTTTGGTCACCCCCGAACACCCGCGCACACACGCCCACGGCACACGCCCGCACCGCAGGCCCTGAACATCGGAGACGCCCGGGAGTTCCTGGGCTCGATGCTGGACCCCCCGAGCAAAGCGGCGGTCAATGCGGCGATCCGCGTGCTGACGGAGGTCCGTGCGTGCGCCCCCCGTCGTGTGGTCTTCTTGCGGTGCCCCCCCCCGGGCCATCGCGTGTGACACGGACGGTCTGTTCGTGGGTCGCGGGGGCTACACCGTCCTCCTACGCCGTGCTGCCCCGCGTTCGTTCGTCCGTCTTGAGTGCACGTGCCAATGCCTTGAATGCCACCGCTCATCGAGTCCAGTGGGTTGACCCCCCCCCCCTTGTCCAGCCCCCCCCCCCACAAGGGGGGGGGACCGTCACTTGGCCCATGAAGAACAGGAAATCAATGGGAAATCGCAGGCACCAAAGGCGCCGAAGGAAAGCTTTCGTTGGGTATACCAGACTTCAGGTGACTGCTGTGTGGTGTCCGTCCCCCCCCCCCCCCACCCCCGTGTCGTCCCTGGGGGGGGGGATGGACATGGGGGGGGGAAGGGCGCTGAGACATACGCCCCGGGCTACGTTTTTCTTGGTACGGAGCAGGCCACGTGCATAAGAATGAAGTTGCAAAGGGGGGGTGTCCGGGGGGCGGGTGGGTCTAAGGCTCTGGACCCCCCCCCCCTCTTATATATCCGAGAGCGGGAGAGCGCCTTGGCCTCGGGTTGACTTACAAAAGATGTGCCCCACAGAGTTATAAGAGGGGGGTGGGGTCCGGGTGGGTCCGAAGTCCGGTGGGTGGGCCCCGTCCAAAATGCTCCCCCCCCCTCCCTCTCTACAAACGTGGCCCGGTCCGGAGGTGTTGTACGGCTGAACAGTCGTGTTCTCTTGCGCCTCTGGGACGGCCGTGGCACCGGGGCCCTTGGCAATGCAGCGGTGCATCCCACGGCCATGTCTTCCTCGGCTTCCGGGTGCCCCTGCATTGTGGGGCAGGGGCAGGCATGTGCTTGAAGAGGGGGCACCCTCGCCCCCCCACAGGGCAACCTGAAAATTGCTCTGCAGGGGGGGGGGGGGCTGACATGGACGCCCGCCGAAGGAGGGGTGGGGGTTGGAGAAATGGGGTTCCGTGTCAGGCCCTTTGTTTTGTGTAAGAACGGATGTTGGCGCCAAAGGCACAAGAACACAAAATTTGGCCTGAAAAAGTTTTTTCCACCAATAATCCCCCCCCCCCAACATTTGAGTAGTCAAAACGATCAGCGCGACGTGGGTATCATTTTGAGCCATAGATGTTGGGTTGACCCCCCCCCCCCCCACGGCACGGCAGGTCGGGCACCCCCGCCCTGAACCCCCCCCTCCCGTCACGGCGGCCAAGGAGGGAGGGGGGGGGTTGGGAAAATGGGCCTCCGTGTCACCCCCCCCCCCCCCGCAGAGCAATTTTCTTCCCGCCCAGAGACCCCGGAGTAGTCAAACAGGACAAGTCATCCGGGGGCTCCGTTGACACAACCAAAACACGTTCGGGCCCACAGAGGGTCAGACTGAGCAGTGGCGAGGCCAATGGGCGCTGCCAAAGGCAAAGGAAACCGACACCATGGCCTCGTGTGCCTACCCCCCCCCCCCCTCTACCCCCCACAGACACACCTCGAAGTGACCGGGTATTCCAACCCCCAACCACTTCTGTCCCACACCAGCGGCGTCCGAACCGTTTGTAGCCGACGGACTTTCCCCGCCAACCGCTTTTCCAACCGCTGGCACTCCACTTCTGCAATCACTTCTGCAACCACCCTTTAGTACCGACCCCCCTCAAGGGCACCCCTCAAACGCGCGCGGGTCCCGCAGCGTCAACGCCGAGGGTGTCTGTTTTTGCGGTTGCGGCGTTTGCAGGTGCAAGCCCTCGACAAGGCCGAGGCCCTCACGCCCCAGGGGTCGCATCAGGCGGCCATCCCTGCACCGGTGCGCGTGTCCAAGATGCTGCTGTACGGAGGTATGGGAGTCCCGCCGCCAAGCTGCCGCGTGAGCCAGGCAATCGGCGGGTGTCGCTAAGGCAACAGTTTTCCATTTTTCCAGTCGGCTAGTTCGGCAGAATCCATCAAAGGAACCTGCAGGAAAGGTGGCGAAGCTGTCGAAAAATGGGAAAACTGTTCAAAATTGTCCCATTTTTCTCCGATTTTTCTCCTGTTTCTTTTCAATTTCACACATTTTTTATGCATTTTCCAAAGTGCACTTTTGGCAATTTCTCACAATTCCCCATTTCCCCCCATTTCCCCCCATTTTTCCATTTACCCCATTTTTCCATTCAGCCCATTTTTCCATTGGCCCCATTTTTCCATTTACCCCATTTTTCCATTTAGCCCATTTTTACATTTACCCCATTTTTCCATTTAGCCCATTTTTCCATTTACCCCATTTTTCCATTTAGCCCATTTTTCCATTTGCCCCATTTTTCCATTTAGCCCATTTTTCCATTTAGCCCATTTTCCCATTTAGCCCATTTTTCCATTCAGCCCATTTTTCCATTCAGCCCATTTTTCCATTTAGCCCATTTTTCCATTTAGCCCATTTTTCCATTTAGCCCATTTTTCGATTTAGCCCATTTTTCGATTTAGCCCATTTTTCCATTTAGCCCATTTTTCCATTTAGCCCATTTTTCCATTGGCCCCATTTTTCCATTTAGCCCATTTTTCCATTTAGCCCATTTTTCCATTCAGCCCATTTTTCCATTTAGCCCATTTTTCCATTCAGCCCATTTTTCCATTTAGCCCATTTTTCCATTTAGCCCATTTTTCCATTCAGCCCATTTTTCCATTTAGCCCATTTTTCCATTTACCCCATTTTTCCATTTAGCCCATTTTTCCATTTAGCCCATTTTTCCATTTAGCCCATTTTTCCATTTAGCCCATTTTTCCATTTAGCCCATTTTTCCATTTACCCCATTTTTCCATTTACCCCATTTTTCCATTTAGCCCATTCTTCCATTTAGCCCATTTTCCCATTTACCCCATTTTTCCATTTAGCCCATTTTTCCATTCAGCCCATTTTTCGATTTAGCCCATTTTTCCATTTAGCCCATTTTTCCATTTAGCCCATTTTTCCATTTACCCCATTTTTCCATTTACCCCATTTTTCCATTCAGCCCATTTTTCCATTTACCCCATTTTTCCATTCAGCCCATTTTTCCATTCAGCCCATTTTTCCATTCAGCCCATTTTTCCATTTAGCCCATTTTTCCATTTAGCCCATTTTTCCATTTAGCCCATTTTTACATTTACCCCATTTTTCGATTTAGCCCATTTTTCCATTTAGCCCATTTTTCCATTTAGCCCATTTTTCCATTTACCCCATTTTTCCATTTAGCCCATTTTTCCATTTAGCCCATTTTTCGATTTAGCCCATTTTTCGATTTAGCCCATTTTTCCATTTAGCCCATTTTTCCATTTAGCCCATTTTTCCATTTAGCCCATTTTTCCATTTAGCCCATTTTTCCATTTAGCCCATTTTTCCATTTAGCCCATTTTTCCATTTAGCCCATTTTTCCATTGGCCCCATTTTTTCAGCCCCTGCGGCCGGGCGGCGAATTCGGCTGCGGCTACCGCAGAAGCCTGCGCCGCGGACCCTCGGTGCCCTGGAGTTGAAATGCGTGCCAATCAACTCTTTCAAGTGCTTCCCCCCCCTACGGCGTTCACAGGGTGGCCTGTGCCCGACGTGTAGCCAAGGCGCATCCCGACAATCCCAAGCACCGCACCGCGCAGTGTCCCAGGCACAAAGTGTGTCCCGGCTTCGGCGTGAGGTGTAGCTACAGCCCATCGAGCCATGTTGTCGAACGGGGCCGGGCATGCGCAACTCTGGTACCCTGTATTCAGGGATGCATTAGAAGAGGGGGAGGTACTCCCCCCCCCCCCCCTCCAGGCCGCCCAGCCTGTGCCCAGCCACTGTCCCCCTGACGCCAAGCGCCAGCCTCAATGGCATTTGTAACCGACAGTAACCGCCCCCAACCGCTTTGGCAACCTCCTCCAACCGCCTGCTTGGCCGCTTGTGGGGCCGCCTCTGAGGCCCCTTCCCTTCTAATGCAACCCTGGCCACTGCCTGTGCGTCAAGACTGGTTTGCCCCGCCTCGCCCCCCAAGACCCCGGCATCACCTCGTTCCAGGCATTTTTGGCGTCCTGGACTCCGTCCTCAGCATCGCCGCCGGCCTCTTGGTGCGCTCGCCGTTTTACGGTGGTCAAGACCCGCAGCGCCGCGCGGTCACCGACCAGACCAAAGACCGGCTCTGTGGCGTGACCGGGCGATCCGACCACATCATTCTGGCGGTGCTTTACAGGTCAAGCCCTGCACACCACTGCGCCAGCCCCCTCACACACCCACACCCACACCCACACCCATTTGCTCCCCGCAATCACACGCGCGACCGGGGGCACGCCTCCACAGACCACCCCTTTGCCGAAGTACGACGATTGTCGCATGTGCATCGCCGGCGTCTTTGTGCCGCTCGGTCCGCACAGATGGCGGATGAGGAAGAGTGTGAATGCGTCTTTGGAGGGACTCAGTTGGTAAGCCAGACCCAAATGCGCCATTTCCGAGGTCCTTAACGAACCCAATTCTTTTTTTGTTTTGCTAAGGACCGCCCTTAAGGACCGCCCCAGGGACCGCCAATCGCCACCCACCAACCGCCACCAAGCGCCAAGCACCAACCGCCGCCAACCGCCAGCGGCGACCAACCGCCAGCCGCCAACCACTGCCAACTGCCGCCAACCACCAACCACCAATCACCAACCGCCGCCAACCGCCAACCGCCACCAACCGCCAACCGCCAATCGCCACCAACCGCCAACCGCCAACTGCCAATCGCCACCAACCATGGTTGAACACATGAGCTACACGCGGTCTTTTTGCAAAACTGCCGTTTCGGAACATTTTTTTCCCCCCTTAAGGACCACCCTTTCTCCGAGGCACCCTGGAAGCCACGGGGCCAACACTGTGCATGTCCCCAAAACACCCTTTTTACTATCCTTTGAGACGGTCCCTGCCTAGCACCGCTGTCAACCGGGGGTGAATACCCGCCCTCTACTGCTCCTGCTGTAGCGCCTTCAACATGAACAAGAAAGTGCATCCTGAGCGCTTCCCCACAGTCTTAAGGGCGTGCCAGGTCCCCCGCGCCGTTGCCCGGGATAAAAAATCGTGAGTGGCAACAACAGCGGGTGGATCCCCAGATGTGGAAAAACAATCACCTCGAAGAGAGGTTGTTAGATCAAGCGCAGGCGCGGGCGTCATATACCCCTGCGTTTTGGGGTCGTTTGCGTAGCATACCGCAACGTATGGTTTCTGACGTCTAACCCCTTGTGAAATCATCATTTTAGGACAGAAAATGATCCCCCAATGAATTTTTGGATTTTGACCCCCCTGCCCCCCCCGTACCTGGGTACCCTATTATTGGGGGGTGTCCGCCCCCCTTTTAGTGCACGGCATGTCGGTGGGCAGTGCCACACGTGCACGGCCGCATCCCACCGCCCAATCGCAGCAATTCAAAGCAGATCCATTGCCTGCAACGAGTGCACCACATGGCGGGAGGTGCTCCAGATGGAGATCCTGGATTGTGTTTTCGTGGCCTTTTGCGGTTGCAGAATGCCACCCAGCTACTGCTATTATCTAGTCGCTGGTGGTATTGTCAGGGTCATGTCAACCATGGCACCATCAACATCTTCCAGTGGCCCCGTCCATTCATCTACGCTAAACCCCATTTTCCACCAGAAGCGAAATGCCTCAGCGCCGTCGGCCATCAGATGGATTGTGACAGGGTGATGTTGGCGCGATACCCTGCGTGCAAAACTCAACCAGAGAGTCTGGCCACACCCCTTGACAGCGCACGTGCAATCCATGGTGTAGCTGGATGCATCCTGCTTAGTGTAGACGATGATACCAAGCCAGTCACCACCCCGGGTCTGCGTTTGTTATAGTCTTCGCTTGCCATGGGGGATCCGGCGAGACTCACCTTTTGTGACCACTACAGCACGGAACTATCCGGTGGCATAGAGAGAGCAGATGTGCCAAATCCTTGCCGCATGTGCCCCGCATGATACGCGAAAGTAGTACAGAACCCCTCCCAGTTTTACTTGACTGAATAAATGCGTCCTCCGTTGGTAGCAGACTTTCAGTTAATGCGCATCCCACTTTTTTGTGTTTGTGAATCCTTTGCATCCCACAGACAAAAAGTGTGAACACATGTGAATCCCACAAATGACAAGTGTGCACACATGTGATGACCGTCCCGTTTATGTCCTGCTGTGTGTGCCCATGTTGCAGTTTATTGTCGTGTTGTGTGCCCCTTATGTGTGTGCCTCTTCCAATCCAGCACAAATGTTTGTGCATGTGAACCTGTGAGGTTGTGTGTGAGTTCATGTGAATCCCATGTTACAAATGTGTGAACACGTGTGAATCCCACACTCAAAAAGTGTGACTCCAAACGCGCACGGAGTCGCATTAACGGAAACTCTGGTTGGTAGCCTGTTGACAGCGGTCCTCAGCAGCCTGGCCACCAAGCGCGGTGGCTGAGCACACCTCCTTTGGGATGCGCGGCGCAGCGGAGCACGGCACAGCTCCACCGCCTCAATGCAATCCACAAGGGCCCCCCCTGACGCACACGTGCATGGGCCTGTCCTGCCATTGCCTCACGACTTGGCCCAGCCGCGAGGGATGTGCAGTCTGCACAGGCGACACCCGCTGTGTCCCCCGGAGAGCGAACGGTGCACACCCGAAGAGGCATCAGGGGGAATCGACAGCAGGCGGTGGTGCCCCGGGAGTTGGGCGGAGTCTCGATGGGAAGAACAGGGGGCGAAACGTGCGGCCCCGACAAAGGCAGGGTCTCCCACAGTTTTGTCGTTCCGCGAAATTTTGTGCTTTGAAAACGTTCAGAAACATTCGGAGGTATCTGGACTGGCGAAAAAATTGTTTTGGGGAGGCCTCTGTATGTCAACCGACGGTGGCCGATGCTCTGTCCACGGTCGTTGATGGTCAACCGACAGTACTGGAGGGTCAACCGACAGTACTGAGGGTCAACCGACAGTACTGAGGGTCAACCGACAGTACTGAGGGTCAACCGACAGTACTGGAGGGTCAACCGACAGCAAACGGATGAAGAGATGCATCATTTCTGGGCCAATTTTGAGCTCATGTAGCGCCCATCCCGAGCCTCACCCACGTGGACTGGGTAGCGCCTGCGGATGGCCTCGAAGGAGGAACAGCCGCACCCGCACGTGCTCGACGGGCGCAGCCTGTGGAACCCGAGGGCAGTACCAGTACCCGAGAGACCGGTCAGGGACCATGTCTCATTGCGACGGATGCCTCACCCGGCACTGCGACGGTCGTGAACATGTCCACTTCTTTTTTTTTTTTTTTTGAATGAAAGCTCCCTCCAAAAGGTTTTTCGCCGTTCGTTCAAATTAATTGGGGAGGAATCGAACTGTTTGACTCTGGAACCTCCAAACCCAAAACCCGTGCTATTTACTAAGCACCAGATATTCTGGCGTTCCAGCCATCGGATTCTTCATCAGAAATGATGGACTGTTTACCCCCCCCCCCCCCCCAGGGCGTTGCTTTAATTTTCATTCCGGCGGGGACCCCCTCCCTCCCTCCCTTGGACCCCCTGGCGTTCACAAGCGCCGGCGGCGTGTGAACACACGGAGGCACGGGGACGGGAAGCAGGGCGCGAATGACATGAATGGGGTCTGAGATGAGGGGGTGCTCTCGTCATCCCTCGGCATCAACGGGAGAGAGAGAGAGAGAGAGTGTGTGTGTGTGACCAGGATCCCTTGGCCGTCGGGACACCCCCTGGGCCTTGAAGGGCGTCGCTGACGGGGGGATGACCCAGCGCTCACCGCAGTCCCGCCAGCCCATCCCCCAACACCCAACACCGGTGCACAGCGGGTCGGTTCCCCCCCTTCCCCCTCCGCTCAAGCAACGCCCTGCCCCCCTTCCCCCCCGCCCTTCAACGGACCCTGCTTTGGTACCCATTGCCGCATTGACAGGGAATGGGAGCAGGCGGCCCAGCGCGGCCGGTGGTGCAGGGAGAACGGCGTGTTCATGGAGCGCATGATGGAGATGCGGGAGCTGAGGCGTGACCTGGCGCGGTACGTGCACAGCCTGGGCTTCGACAGCGGCGACCGCATGGAGGCCCTGATGCGCAGCGAGAGCACGGCGTACTGGCGGCTGGTGCGGACGGCGCTCTGCATGGGTCTGTACATGAATGTGGTGCAGGTACGCAGGCCCCTGTGGATCGCCCAGACAGAGAGTGCGTGCGGCAATCGGGGAATCAGCCGTGCAGCAGGTCACAGACACCCAGACACTTCAGGGGGTCTGTGGCGTAGGGGGACTGGCGTGTACACGGCCATCCAACACCCACCAAACTGTTGTGGCTGTGAGCGATGATCAGGGACGCACTAGAACGGAAAATTGTGATCGCCGTTAGGTTAAGCGCAGTTTTTAAGGAGGAGCCCCCCCCCCCCCCCCCAGCCCCAACCACACATACACACACACACACACACACGACACAACCAAAACACGTTCGGACCCACAGAGGGTCAGAATGTGCAGTGGCGAGGGGCCAATGGGCGCCGCCAAAGGCAAACAAACAGATACCGAGGCCTTGTGCCAACCCCCCCCCTAACCCCCACCTTCAGCCCCCCCCCCCCGCAGGTCCTAAAAAAGAATACCCCCGCAGCCCGCCTCATTCAGCAGACGACCAGCGGCACGCAACCAGCAGGCGGTACCCGACGGCCAGCAGCCAGGGCGACACCCGTCCTCTGTGCGTGGGCGCGCGCGCATCCCCCGGGGGCATTCCATCGGGGCAGCGTGTGGTTGTGCACCGGGCTGCCCTTTCGCAGCGGGGGCTTGTCGCCCCTTAAGACAAGCCCCGTAAGAACAGCCCTTCGGGCCGGCGGTCTCCCGCCAACCACCAGCGGTGCCTTGCCAATCGCCGGCAGTTCATAGCCAAACTGTTGTTCATTGAGCACTAACTGCGGGTGGAGGTGCATGCGTCTGCGCTTTGCCTCTGAAAAGCTTCACATGGAGGTATTACCCGATGACCAGAAATTTGCTCTGCGGCGGGGGCTGGGGTGGGGGTGGGGGTGGGGGCTTTCGAGCCCCAGGATGGGTGGGGGGGGGGGGGGTTCAGAAAATGGGCCCCCAAGTCAATTTTGTTTGTTTGACTCTATGCTGATGGGTGGAAAACCCATCACCTCGAAGAGAGGTTGTTAGATCAAGCGCAGGCGCAGGCGTCGTATACCCCCCTTCGTCGGTCGGTCGGTCGGTCGGTCGGTCGGCATACCGCAACGTATGGTATCGGACGTCTAACCCCTTGTAAAATCATCATTTTTGGACAGAAAATGATCCCCCAATAAATTGGGTGCCGGCCGGGGGGGAGGGGTCTCCCAAGGTGCCGGTACGCAACCTGCTTGTGCACCCTGGGCAGCTCACAAATCGAAGTTTCCGAAACTTATCTTTGTTTGATATTGTGACCGCTCACAATGACCATCCAAGCTATGTACAGCTAGATTTAGGCAGTATTGATGTGTTCTTTACCCTATTTGGGTATTGAGTGCAAGGGGGGGGGGGGCTGTCTCCCAAGGTGCCGGTACGCAACCTGCTTCTGCAGTTTTTTCGCCCTGGGCAACTCAAAAATCGAAGTTTACGAAACTTATTTTTGTTTGATCGTGACCACGTGTGCGCATTTGTTGGAACAAGCGTAAAACACCGAGTTTTTTTTCCGGCCCCGGTCGTGGATCGCGCGTGTGCGTGTTGCTTGAGGCCGGATTGCCCGCTGCTGACCGGCTATTGGTGCTGGCCCCTGTTCTGGTAGCCTCTTGCGAGTCGCTGAATGCGTGTCGCTTGCCAGTGGCTGCGTGCTGGTTCCCGCGAGGGGGGGGGGGGGGGCTGCGGGTCGCTGGTGTTGGGCTGCCTTTTGCCGGGGGCTTGCGGTGCTGACTGCTGCGCGATGCCCGGGGCTTGTGCCGCTCTCTTTTGCGGCGTGCTCTTTGCCGTGGGCCGTGTGGGGCTGTCAACCCCCAAAAGCACAAGGGACGTGGGCTGACTAGCTACGACCCCTCCCCCCCACCCCCACCGCAACGCACTACCGGCAAGTCACACATGGCCTTGTGTGACATTCACGTTGCTGGTTGTGGTGAGCACCTCCCAAGGGAGGATGCCATGGGCAGAAGGTGCATTCTGGATCCCCCCCCCCCCCCCAAGGCAGGGGGATGCCCGTGGCGGTGCGGATGCCCGCAGTAGTGCGGAGGTCTGCTTGTCATGGCAGAAGGTTCAAGGGCGAGAGGCCAATAGGCGCCGCCACAGGCTAACAGAGCCAACCACCAAGGCCTTGTGCCAAACCCCCCCACCCCCCCTCCCTCCGGTGCTGTGCTCAGGTCAAACAAGGCCCGCAGAAGTACGCCGAGACCCTCCACGGGGCTGTGGCCGTCGACCCCGAGGCCAAGGAAATCAAGTTCTACGTGCGGCGGGACCATTTGCCACAGGTCGGCGCCCGGTGCCCGTGCGTGGCGAGGGGCAGGGCCCCTGCGGTGGTCTGGGGGGCTGCGGTGCTCCTCGCGTGTGCCGTGGGCCCTCGGAGGGCGGTCTGTGGGTGTACTTCGGGGCACAGGGAGGACATGATGATGGCAATGTCCCCCGCTCCACAAGCCCCCCCCCCCCTGCCGTACCGGCGTTGTTCTCCCCCGCCGTGGGCGCCCAGCTGCAGCCCTTGACCCCCCCCCCCCCACCTGGCCCCACGCACCTCAACAGGGCCAAACTGTTTAGAAGCAAGCACCAACGGTTGAAGCATGCCGCAGCACGCCGCAGCCTGCCACAGCACGCCGCAGCATGCCACAGCATGCCGCAGCCTGCCACAGCCTGCCGTAGCATGCCGCAGCCTGCCACAGCCTGCCACAGCATGCTGCAGCACGCCGCAGCCTGCCACAGCATGCCACAGCATGCCACAGCATGCCACAGCATGCCACAGCACACTGAAAATTGGGTTGGGAATTTTTTTTGGGGAACTATTGGACCAAAATATCAATTCCATCCCTGTGCAGTCATTTGTCAGAGATGGACAGTGCTCCAGTGGTCAAATGGGGCATCTGCGATTGAGAGGACTCTGTTTTATTTCCTGGCAGTGGCAATCTGCAACAACGCTGGCAGAGGTAGGAGCACATAGCCCAACCCGGTTGTTTTCCTTTCTTTTTTTTTTTTTTTGCTGTTCTTTGCTTTGACAGATCATTGTTTTCTTCACTTTGTCTTCTGATGCCTACCCACTGAGGAGGGGACAACACAACCCAAGGGGAACAAGGAGACAACCAGGAATACCACGGACTGTTTGCAGTGGGCACTTGGAGAAGGCATCGGGCAGTACCTATGCTGTACGGACACCCAGGGTGAAGGTCAAATTGGGAAATTGTATCGTATTTTATGTGCAGTTTGGCTGTCATCAAAGGGTGCCATCTTGAAGGACCATGTTTTGGGTTAAAACAAGAATCCACCGGATGGTTCCTCTGCCCGCCAGCCTCAGGTTAGGGTTTGGTTTTAGCCTCTGGAAAAATAGGCCACCCCCCCCACCTACGGCTTGAAGCAGGCCGCAGCGGGCCGCAGCCGTGCCGCAGCACGCCGCAGCACAGCAAATTTTCTGGGGGACTGTTGGTGCTTGTTTAGAAGGTCCGGGCCGCATTTGGTCCAAATTTGGCGCCAACGGCGCCGGAAAAAATCTTCTTTGGCATATGGCGGGGGGTAAAATTTCGTTTTGACACCATGTGTGTGTACTCCAAATGCTCAGAATTTGGTAGGGAATCCAAAGATGTATGCAAAACATGAAAACTTTTCCTGACCCCTGACCTCCCCCATCCAGCCCCCCAACCCCCGCTGCAGCGATCGGACCCCAGGGGCTGAGTATCGTTTGTGCAACAGCCCTCACAAATGTGTGTTCAAAATGATCAGTGCGACGAGGCGATCATTTTGAGGTGCGTGTGTTGGGGTACCCGGGACCCCCAGCCTGGCTGCCCCCCCCCCCCCCCCCACCCCCCCCCCCTTCAGGGGGCCAAAATGTTTGCGGGGTGTCGGGGTCAAGGGCTGCACCTGTACGCCCCCATGTTCTGCCCCCTTTCGGGGATGACTGTCAGTCCCGCCCCAACCCACTTCTATCCGCCCCCCCCCCCCCCATCGCCCTCCAACCGTTTTCCAACCGCCCGCACCGCAACCGCTCTCCAACCGCCAGCAACCGCCATCACAGCCGCTCTGGAACCCTCTCTTCAGCCTCCCCCTGACTCCCCTCCAGCGCAGCCCTGCCTGCTGCCCCGGCCCGGGGTCGGATGTGCCCGATGTGTGCTGCGGGTGTCAGGGCGGAGCGGGGAGGGGGCAGGATGTAGTGCACCAGCCCCTCTGCACCCCTTGCCCTACCCCAAGCCCAAGCCCAGCGCTCTGTCTCTCAAGGATACGGAGGCGAGTGCGGCAGACGGCCAGGGGCATCAGTGGCCCACGGAGCGCGTATTCCTGCATCCGGCGAGTGTGAACTTCAAGGCCCGGAAGTATGGCCGGAATTGGCTGGTGTACCATGACATTGCCAAGACCAGCAAAGTCTTCGTCCGCGACTGCACGGAGGTTTGGGGCTGCGTGCTGGAGGGGGTGGGGCTGTGCGCGATGGGCAGGCCTGTGCTTGATTTTTTTTCCGCAAGGAGGACCCCCCCCCCCACCCTTTGGACCCCCTCCCCTCCCCTCCCCCCCCCCCCAGACCAAAGTGACCATTGTGGGGAAAAACCAAATTTGCAATAGGGAAAATCTGGTCGGGCGACACAAACTTTTAGGTCCCTCCCCCCCTCCCCCGCTCCTCCCGTTAAGCACAGCCCTGATGGGTGAGGGCGTGCGCGGTGGAAGGGGATGCGACTGCGTGGGTAGGACAGGGTGATGCGGCGCGGTGATGCGGCGGGATGATGCGAAGGGATGCAAGTTCAAGGGACACCAAAATTGTGGGTTCATTGTCACGAACGTGCCTGTGTTGACTACTATTGAGGTCGGGATTTTGAAAAGATTTGGTGATTTTCATAAAAAGCCCAATCCATCAAGCGGCGTCTAGTGGTCAAGCAAGGGTTGAAACTTTCAAGGCTTTTGTCAAAAGGAATGCAAATACCCCCGACGGGTATTCATTCCATCCCTCCTGAAGGTGATGGCAAATGACTGACTCTGGTTGGACCCCGACGGAGTTGGCAACCGAGACAAGCGCACCCGTTCACAAAGCGGTTGCTTCTGCTGCCAAAAGCACCCGAAGCCGCA
Organism: Eutreptiella sp. 'Long Island Sound 2002'; assembly: GCA_964036045.1. Lineage (NCBI taxonomy): Eukaryota > Euglenozoa > Euglenophyceae > Eutreptiales > Eutreptiaceae > Eutreptiella > Eutreptiella sp. 'Long Island Sound 2002'. The sequence continues at coordinate 3,006,895 of OZ038390.1, read as the reverse complement.
AACCCGCGCTGACCCCGAGTCCGCCCGATTGGAGCCTTGGCCTGCGTGGGATGAGGGGGTCTATTCGGCACACGTTGAGTAATCGGTGGTCATTTTGTCGTTCGAGAAGCCGGACGACGGAGATGGGGCAAGCAAACAGCTGCAGCTACCCCCGGGGGGGGGGGGGGCGACTCCGCGGGTCCTCAGACGCCAACTACCCCCCCCCCCCCACCCAAGGGGGCGGCCGGCCAACGGTCAGTTGTCAAAGGTACCAGCCCAAGAAGCCAAAGGCGCCCAACTGTACACAAGGAGGGAGCGTTAGCGCGCAGGGCAGCTTTTTTGACCCGTGCCCCCCCGGTGACCTTTTTGGGGGGGCGCTAGGGGGGCGCACTTAGCGCAGTGCAACTATTTGGGCGTCCTCCCCGGCGCCCCCCCCGGCGCCCCTCCCTGAACCCCCCCTCCAATGCCCCCCCCCCCCCCCGTCCGGCCAACAGTTAGTTGGGGGGGTAGTTGGCGTCCAGAACCGAGGAGTCCCCCCCAGACCACGTGTTAGTGTGCGGCGGGAGGTTGGGCCGGCGTGTGCCGACGTCTGGCGGGGTGGTGGTTCCACGTGTGCCGACGTCTGGCGGACTGGCTGGTCCGCGTGCGCCGACATCTGGCAAATGTGCAATGCAGTTTTTTTCTTCCCCTTGTGTATTTTTGAACACCTCACCGGCGAACGTCGGATCACTGCACCTGGGCCGCATACCCAACTGTTCGGAGGTGCCCGACATTGACGTGTGCCGGCGTGTGCCGACGTCTGGCAGGGGGGTGGTTCCGCGTGTGCCGACGTCTGGCGGGAGGTTGCGCTCGCGTGCGCCGACGTGTGGTTTGCCGCACACTAACACGACGTCTGGTCCCCCCCCCCCACCACCCCAAATCGCCCCACCTGGACCCACCCCCCCCCCAACCGACCCTCCCGGACCCCCCCCCCCCCCAAGCCCCTCCTAGACCCTCCCCCGTCGCCCCTCCCTGAACCTACCCTCCAATGACCCCCCCCCCCCAGTTAGTTGGGGGGGTAGTTGGCGTCCAGAACCGAGGGGTCCCCCCCCCCCCCCCCCCGGCAGCCACCAATCCGATGCCACACAAGCCTCAACAATCAGCAGCGGCTGACGCACAACGGGCGACGATGCCGACCATCGCCGCCCTCCCCATTGCGGCCGCCCGGTGGGGGGTAGCCCCCCCGGACTGCCCCTTCCCGTCATCTTCCCTCCTCCACCCGCCCTCTGTCCAGCGCCCTCCGTCTCTGGTCTCCGGCAGGTCTCCCCCTACGCCCTGCTCCTGGCCGCCGAGCACATCGACGTCGTGCCGACCCAAGGCAAACTGGTGCTCGACGGCTGGATCCGCCTCGACGCCGCCGCCCGCATCGCGACCCTCGTGGACGCGCTGAAGGCCCGGGTGCGGGCGCTGCTGCTGCAGAAGCTCGAGAGCCCGGGGCTGGACATCTCCGCGACGGCGGAGGTCCAGGGGCTACTGAAAGTGTTGATGTCGGATGGCATGGCCTGAGCGGTGCTGGGGCACGGGGCTCGCCGCAGCGCCGGTGGGACCGCCAGCGGCACTCACGACGAGGCCTGGCACCCACGGGGGGGACGTCTCCTCGGTTCTGGTACGCGACGGGTTAGAGTGAGTGTTGGGGTCCAAAATGGAGAGCAATGATGCCCCCCCCCCCGCCCCCCAACCCACCATCCCAAATTGCCCCACCTGGACCCCCCCCCCCCAGCCGACCCTCCCAACCGCCCCCCCCCCCCCCATCCATGCGGCCCACTTCTACTGGGGGGGACTCACGTATAAAAGCGAGGAGACGTCCCTCCCGTGCCTGGCACCCGCGGGAGCGCTTACTGCGCGCCGCTGGGGAAGGGGGATTGGCTTTAGGGTGATGCGCACCGCATTGATTTGCGTGAAGGAAGTGGGTCAGACGGGCACAATTGTAAGGCACACGACTCAAACCGGACAGAAATGTTGCGATGACCGCTCCGCATTCCAAAGGACAGTTCACAAAGGGTACCATTTCCTCTGTTCCGAGATAATTACCCAAATTGCGCGCCGCAGGATTAGCGCACCCAACGCCCACCGCCGCTCTGGACGGGGGTTTGCTCCGGGCGGGCCGTGGGTGTGGGGGCCTGCGGACACCGCCCGTCGTGTGTCTCGGGTCCCGGTGGTCACTGCACGTCGAAGTTTGGGGCGCGGGGCTCTGCCCAATGCCCGCGGGCCCCTGAGGCCCGCGTGGCTGAGGCGCTTCTGATGCCGGGGACGGCCCTGGCGGACTGTCGGGGCGGGCCCAAGGCGGGCGGACAAGGGCAAGGCCCGGGGCATTGCCACACAAATCGCCGCTGGGACAGCAACAGCATAACCACCGCCACCCGTACGGGACGCACCGACCCCGTCCGACCTCTGCCCCGGTGCCCCCAACAGAGGGGCCGCATGAGGGCAGGCCCCTTGTGACGGTGCACAGTGACGGTCTTGAGCGGCGAGACGTGGTGTCTGCGGGGGGCGTGTGTGTGGCACGGCTGTGGCCCTTTGTCGACCTCCTCTGAAGAGGAGCGGGGGCCGAGGGTGGGCAGGGGGGTGTTGATGATGGGGTCCTGGGCATTGAGGGAGCGGGCGGTGTGGCTGTGCCTCTGCAGCGGAATGCGTTCGTCTTGTCGGGAGATCGACGGATATCACTTGTGTGGAATGTGTCTGGGCCACAGGACAGGACAAGGCAGGGGGTGGGGGGGGCTCCGGCACGTTCCTGCCCCCCCTCAACGCAGCCTTACATGGGGGGTGACATGGTTCAGAATTTCGGGGCTTTCGGGGGGGGGGCAGGGCCGTGGCTACATGGGCCTGGCGGCCGCTACGTGGGTCCCTATGGGCGCTGGAGTACCCGTATTGTCACCAAATGATGACCCAAACCCATCCCAAAGCCGGACGGTTGTCAGGAGGAGTGCGCAGACCGCCGCCGAACCGTGTGTACTCATCGGTGCCCTGCTGCCGGGCCCCTGCCCGCCGCTCTCTCGTTGGCAGAACGGTACCTCTGGTCTTGTGTTGGCCTCTGTCTTACGTGCTGCTGTGCGCAGGCCCTTGCACTGCCAGAGCACAGCTCTTCACTCCGGGGGGGAGGGATGCATTGGAAGGGGGGGGGTTACCGCCCACCCCCCCCCCCTCCAGGGCGCCCAGCCTATGCCCAGCCACTGTCTGCCTGACGCCGAGTGCCAGTCTCAATGGCATTTTGTAACCGACAGTAACCGCCCCCAAGCGCTTTGGCAACCCCCTCCAACCGCCTGTCTAACCGCTAGTGGGGCCGTCTCCGAGGTCCCCTCCCCTTCTAATGCATCCCTGTGGGGGGGGGGGGGGCAGCCCACAGACCCGTTTGCGAAAACGGCGCCTCGGTCCGTTCTTCGGCTTTTGACAAGCCTATCCCTCCTCTTGGTGGCCCTGCATGTGCCGCCTGTTGACACCACCGCCACACACACACACACACAGATCACGCGTGCCCTCAAAACGGGGGCACGTGGGCTTTCCGCATGCGGTTGGACCCCCTCTCCCCCCCCCCTGTGCCGGCCCCTGTGGGGCCGCTCTGGACGGGGGTTTGCTCCGGGCGGGCCATGGGTGTGGGGGCCTGCGGACACCGCCAGTCGTGTGTCTCGGGTCCCGGTGGTCACTGCACATCGAAGTTTGGGGCGCGGGGCTCTGCCCAATGCCCGCGGGCCCATGAGGCCCGCGTGGCTGAGGCGCTTCTGATGCCGGGGACGGCCCTGGCGGACTGTCGGGGCGGGCCCAAGGCGGGCGCCGCCGGGACAATGGGCTGAGCATAATGTGAATTCTGTTAGTCCCGAGGGACGACGCCACTTTGTTGTGAGGGGGGCCGAGGATCTGTTTGGGGGGGGTAGGGATGTGTTAGAACGGCTGTACACCGCAGGAGGAGGGGGGGGTACCCCTTGGGCGCCGCTGACGCGCACACGGCACATCCCGCCACATCCAGCACAGCCCCGGCACACCGACTGCTGGGCTCCGCGAACGCGGAAACGACACCAGCAGGAGCACTGGCCGCAGCGGCCGACAGAACGCAGCGACCCGACGCAACATGCGAAGGGACGAGCGGGTGACTGTCCAGGGCCCCGTAAAGGAGCAACAACCCGACGGAATGTCACACAGGGGGTACCCCCTCCCCCTGGGTGCACCGAAACCTCTGGCCATCCACCACCCTCAGTGGCGTGGGGTTTGGTGGCTCGCCGCCCGCTTGGATCCACCCCCGCGGGACCGAGTAAGCCGTCCTTTGGGCGGTTGGGGGCCTCCATTTTCCTAGAGGTCCCCTCCTGCTTTGCTGATGCCTCGGGCGGGTCACACAGATTCCAGATTCCAGATTCCCCTCCCCCTAGGACCCCCTCCCCCTCCTCCCCTTCCAATGTTTGAGCCTGACAGCCAAATTTTTGCTTTGGCGCCTTCGGTGCCAAGAGGATTTATGCTTAAAATGTTTGGCCCGCCTTCGGCGGGGACCACAGGGGGACCCTGGGAGGAGAGGGGGGTCCCAGCTAAACCCCCCTCCCCCCCGCCCCTTCAGAGCCCCCCCCCCACCCCTCCCCCCCCCTTCTAATACATCCCTTGGGTGGGGGGGTGAGCGTGTGTGTGTGTGTGTGTGTGTGTGTGTGTGTGTGTTTATGAGGGGGGGGCAGGGGGGATGGGGTGGAGGGGGGCTGTTTCTGAAGGCGGCGTGTTGAGCATGTGGTCATCCGTTGGGCCAGGGCCGGCCTGACCCCGTTCCTCAAGGACCAGAGATGCCGCCAGTCAGTCCCAAGTCCCTGTGCCCCATCCCTTGCGAATCTGACCTGTGCATTCCCATTGCCCGGGCACGAACAAGGAACAGTCGTCTGGTGTGCCTTTGTGCTTTCTGCCGTGGAAAGTGGGGGGGGGGGGGGGGGCAGTGATGTATTAGAACGGCTGTACAACGCAGGAGGAGGGGGGGGGGGGTGCTCCCCTTCAAATGTTTGAGCCTGACAGCCAAAATTTTGCTGCGGCGCCTTTGGTGCCAAGAGGATGTAAGCTTCAAACCTTTTGGCCCGGTTAGGGTTAGGGGGACCCTCGGAGGAGGGGGTCCCAGCCAACCCCCCCCCCCCCTCTAGACCCCCCCCCCTCCCCCCCTTCTAATACAGCCCTGCGGGGGGGGGGGCTCGTTCTTAGGCACGCATTGTCCCCCCAAAGCCCCCCCCCCCCACCCCCTTGCAGTCTCTGGGGGTGGGCAGGATTGCACGGGGGTCCAGGGGATGGACCTCCTTTTGTGAATGCAACTGCAGATTTGTGCCCCGCCCTCGTGTGCGTGTGCATGTGCGGCGCCTTCTGGGCCAACATTCTCAGGCCGGGCAATGCATTGCCTTCGGAGAGACAGTGTGTTTCACAAAAAGATCTCGTGGGGGTAGGGAGGAGGGGGGGCACTCCTGACATCCCCTCGCGGGGATGACAGAGGCTGACACCCCAGCACCCAGACCGTCCCCCCGTATTGGTGTCCCGGCGCGGAGAGAAGGCATTGTTTCGGAATGTTGGCCCTTGGGCAGTGATGTATTAGATCGGCCGTACACCAGAGGAGGAGGGCCGGTACCCCCCCCTAGACTCCCTCCCCCCCTTCCTCCCCTTCCGATGTTTGAGGCTGACAGGCAAAATTTTCTTCGGCGCCTTCGGTGCCAAGAGGATTGAAGCTTCGTTTCGGCCCATACCCTGGGAGGAGGGGGATCCCAGCCAATCCATCCGCCCCAGAGTTTTGCTGAACAACTCAGCATCTCCGGGGGGGGGGGGGGCATCCACCCCCCCCCCCCCCCCTAAGTGATTGGGCAAATTATTCTCCGGGTCTTCAGCCAATCAAAGTAGTCAAACAGGACAAGTCATCCGGGGGCTCCGTTGACACGACCAAAACACGTTCGGACACGCAGAGTGTCAGAGCGTGTAGTAGCGAGAGGCCAATAGGCGCCGCAAAAGGCAAACAACCGAATACCGAGGCCTTGTGCGAAAGCCCCCCCCCCCCCCCAAACACACTCAGCTGCCCACCTCCCGCAGTTTTTCTGAACCCACCCTCTTCATCCCCAACCCAACGGGTGGGCAACCAACCCGCCTATCCACGAGTGGAGCATTCCCTCCTCAAAAGAGGGGGAGTGCCAACCAGCATGTGCTCTCAGCCATTATGGCGCCCCCCCCCCCCCAACCAAACCTCTGCTCTGAAGATTATCCTGATGTCTGGCCCAAGCAACCGAGGCTGCAGTGAGAACCAGCCTATGAAGCATTCGATAGCCCCGAGGGGTGAACTCAAGGCAACATTCAGCACTGGTTCGAGCTGTGACCTATGGCCTGTGACACGGGGGTCATATGGGAGCTGAGTATCCGTTGCTTCATCCCCCCCCCAACCAAACCGTTGACATAAGGCGGGGGGGTACCCCCCCCCCCCGCTCCAGTCGCTGTGCCGTGCATTTTTTTGGTGAGGGTCCGGCAGTCCTTCAAATGCCGAAGGGCCTTGCCACTGCGGAACTCTCTGTTTGCCCTCATGGTCATCGGTGGGGTCTGGTTTGGGTCGCTGCCGGTTGTTGCCATCTGACGGTCGCTGCGTTTGACGTGCCCTGCGATGCCGCCGGGCACCCCGCGTTCCCTGCAGCCTGCAGTCCAACGGCCGTTGGTGTGCAGCAATGCAGGATGGCAGCGTTCTCCGGCCCAAAGGGGCGTCCCCCTTCCACTGTTTCCCCGTCACTACGTCTCCCATGTCCATGTTTTCGTGGCAGCAGCCGCTACCGGGGGTGGGGGGCGGGGGGCAGGCCAGGGTCAGTCTCCATGACGTTGTCGTGGTTGTGCGGATAACCCCCTCAGTATTTCGGACAGCGGGCGCAAGTACATCGGTGCAGCCGCAGTGCAGCCACCCGTGACGCTTTGCCTGATTGTCCTGTTCGCTGCGGCCCGCCCTCGTGTTCCTCATGCTCATAGGGGGCGCACAGCGCGCCGTGCCCGCGCTGTGCGAAAAGGCGGCTGTTTTTCACCGCCGGTAGCCACGTGTCCCAGGGTCCTGCACCCCCGATGCTGTTTTGAATGGATCATGCACGCTTCTGTAGGGGGAGGGGCTTTCAGCGGTGTTCCCGGGATAAACACCGTAATGATTGGCGCTGTGCCCGCGCTGTGCGAAAACGCCCCCATAGTCTGTGGCCATTCTGCTGATGGTTGGCAGTATGGCCACCAGCCCGCGCTGGCAGTTGCTGGGCGCAGGTGTGTGCACCAGGAAGCCATTCAAGTGCAGCCATTGTTGACCTCCCCCAATGCTTGTGCCAGGCCACACTGCACCAGCCTTTGCTCAACGCCCTCACCGAAGGACCACCAAGACCGCCAAGACCACCAGGAGCACCAAGAGCATGAAGACCACAAGGGGGCGCCTTTCGTGCAGCCCGCACACTGCAACTGTTTGGGCGTCTGGCCGGACTAGAAACCCATGCTTTTTGATACTGGGGGCATTATTGTTGTTTGACAAGAGGGTTTTGATGCTTCTTCCGCATGGGGGATATGGCATGTTTGGAGTTTCACCAAATTTCACCCATTTTCACCCGTTTTCAGGGATGAGGAAGTGTTGTGATAGCCTGTGTGGAACCGCTTGGGAGGGTGTTCTTGACGAGCATTCCGGGTGATTGAAGATGAAGAGGGTCATGTGGAGGACCCGGGCATTGATGACCCCCTCGTTTGTTTAGGGCGACACAGGGATTGCTGCGATGGGTGGTACGAGGGGTAGGCATCCGACAAGTATAAGTTGACCTCCATTTTGTGGATGTCAATTTGTAGGGATTGGATTAGGCAGAGAGAAACATTGGCCACATGGATGTACTCTGCGCCCCCTCTGGCGCAAGCGCAGCCAAAGTTTCAAAAAGCAAGCTGCATGGACAACACACTTAGACAAGTCTGCACCTGCACACAACACATACGGCTGAAGTGCAAAAAAATCTGCAACACTCTGTACACTCCCCATGGAGTCTCGAGATTGACAGGTCCCCAGCAACAGCTTAGCGGTGATGCCAGGGAGTACAAACATTGGCTTTTATATGAACGGTCGTGGAAATGTCCTGGTTGCAAAAGCCCTGTCTTTTGTCATGTCTCCACAGCCCAGCGAGTCCCACACTACCGCGGGGGGGGGGGTTGGGTTGGGTTGGGTTGGGTCAAGGCCTCGCCTGGTCGCCTACCCACGGTCCGCGCCGCCTTCCCTGCGGGACCCGACTGGGCGGCCGTACCCGGGTGTCCGGTCACAAGGCCTACCGGACTGTTGACCGCCCCCAGACCCCGCGGTGGCGCTCGCGGGCGGGAGATGCCGCCGTGCCTGTGTGTATGTGCCCTTGTGTGTCTGAGGGGGGGGGGGGGCTGTGGCACACCTGCTTGCTCCATTGTTGTTCGGCGTTGGCGCACATGGCGCGGGGAAGTGTGTGCCTGGTGCTCCAGGCCCCGGCAGGGAGGCTGGAGAGCCTGACGCTGAGCCCGCCGGGGGAGATGTGGGCCTGGGCTCGCAACCTCCACGTCACAAGGACATGCTACCCAACCACTCCACGACTGCCTATTGGCACGGGAAGGCGGTGGTACGTGGCACGACTGGGGTCAGACCCGCACTCCTTGACTGCCTTAGGCACAGGTGGTGCTGCCTCGCGGGCTGGGTCCGGCTCCCACGGCCGAGGGCGTACCCTGGGCAGATGGAGGGGCACCAAGGCGCAGAGTGTGCTTCCCTGCCCTGGGTGCCACCAGTGCTGGCTGCACTGGCTGCGGCGCTACAGCCCGCGTAGACGAGGGGGCCCAGAGGGCACCACACCCGAATGGCCTCTCCGTTGAGGAAGGGGGGGGGGGGCAGGGGTCGGCTGGTGGCTGTCTGGCCTCCAGGGGTCACCCACAACTGCACTGGAGTGCACGGGGCTGTGCTGGCCTAGGCGTCTGTGATGAAGTTGGTGGGGCACGTGCACACCTGGAGGTTCCCTAGGCAGGCCGCTCAAGGGATACCCACAGCGGTCAAGCTGTGAGCCCTTCACAGCCTCCACTTTTTAGGCCCTGAGGGCGCCGACTCCGTGCACCCCTCCCGTCGGGGGCGCAGGCTGGGGGGGGGGGGTAGGGTGGTGGATGGGTCTACCTGTTCACTTACGTGGGAGAGGAGGACCACCTGCTGGGTTACCATGCGGGTCCCAGATCCCAACATACTTGTCGCTCGGCGTCCGCTCCCTGAGGGACCTGGATCACCATGTGACGGCCTGCAGTGAGGGTGTGAGGGCATGCGGGGGGGGGGGTGCTGGGCCTGCTTTCGGTCCGGCCCCATTTCTGTTGGGGGGGGGTGGGGGCAGCAAAAGGTCTGCTCCCCTGTTTCCTGGTCCCCACGAGGAACCAGCCCACGGCCTGCACCCTCGCTTTGTGGTGGCTGAAATTTGGGCCGACAGAGCGCGGGGGGGGGGGGGGGGTTGGAATAGGCGAAATTTGGAATGGCGAAATTTGGAACAACAAAATTGTACCAAATTTCGCCATGGAATTTAAGAATTTGTACCAAATTTTGCCCGCACCAAATTTCTCCGTTCTGGTGACCAAATTCCCCCTGCCGAATTTTTTTTTTGCCAGCAGGGGCCACAGGGTGCAAAATTGGGGACGGCAAGCATCAGACTAAAAATTAAGAATTCTTGGTAGGCTATCAACCCAATTTTATGCAAGTTAGGCAGGTTGTGCTGGTAGGTGAGTTGGTGAGACATAGCGTCAACAGCTGGTAGCGCGGTGGTTCAATTTCCGGTGTTGTGATTTTCCCCTGGCCACAATCCAGAAGTTTTGCACCAAATTTCGCCATGGAATTTAAGAATTCGTACCAAATTTTGTCCACACCAAATTTTGCCATTCCAAATTTCGCCTGACCCAACCCCCCCCCCCCCCCCGGTAGTCTCCCAAGAAAGCTTGCAGCAAACCAATGGTGTCTGGGCAAACAAATACAAACCACCGCCCGGCGCTCCCCATGAAGCAATGCGTCGTAGATCAGGTCATTTTTTTTGTGGACAATGGAGGGTAAACGACGGCGGTTGGCGGGTAACCGACGGTGGTTGCCGTGGAACCGACGGCGGTTGGCAGGTAATCGACGATGGTTGGTGGGTAACCAACGGCGGTTGGAGGGTAACCATCTGGACATATGGGTTGCATCAGACTTTAACAAAAAATGCTGGTGAAACAGCAGTCGTCAAAATGAGCAAAATTGGGGATGTCAGGACATACGGTTGCTTCAGATTAAAGATAAAAAATTCCTGGTGGAACCGCAATGGCCACAATGTGCAGATTTGGCTGACCACCGGACACTCCATCTTTTGTTGTTTTTCACGAAAGAACGTCCTCTCATAGATGCAGAAATGAACCGCGAATGAATAGCGATGACTGTGCTCGCTGCCGGTGCGACGCCCCTGGACAGCCTTAGAGGCCCCTCGGCGCGGAATGCTGCATGCATGTGAGGCCCACAATCAGTCACCATGTCCCATGTGCCTCTGCAACACCGGGGCCGCCGTCATTGCTGCATCGGAAGGTCCATAGCGCATCCTCGCCAGGGTCTGATTGAAATTGGCCCCCTCAGTGGCGGCCACGCCCTCGCCTACAGCAAAGAGATGGGTACGAGCAGCACCTGCAGCCCCGCCACGAACTTGGAGTATTGCCTTGGAGTAGTGCCACGCTCCACCATAATAGTGCCCCCCTCCTTGATGCGGAGCACAGACAATTGTCTGCAACATGGAAAGTGTTTTGGAGTTCGCGCCTACCCCCTTTTCTGAGAGATTTTGTCCATCAAACGCTCTGGCACAAACTAAAGGTGGGGGAGAGGCCAATGAGCTGGACAAATGAGCCTCTCTGCCTGGTATGTCACACGTTAGCATCCGTAGATCACACATGATCTGGTTGTCAGTTTCACTCAATGGTTCTGGACATTCTTGACCAGCGCTGGTCTCCTGTCACACGAGGGGGATGTGCAGCACTCTGCACGCACACTCCAGTAACAGTGTCCCTGGCCACACCTTTGGAAATCATGCTCTGGACTGCCAGAGCAGCTCATTGGACGCTCAGATGCGACCCACTTTTGAAGCCTTTATCAAAGTCTGGATCACTGTGATCAAAAAAGTTGCCGTGAGCAATGATCGTCACCGCTATCAAATGCGTTCCTATCTTTTCAGGAATGCACTCAGTGCATTACAAAGTAATCGTTCATTTCTGCCGGGCAAACTCTTGGTCACACGGCCTGAGTCCATGTCGCCAGAAAGGGACAAAAAGAGGAGAAGACTTGACAAGAAGCAAGATTTGGCCGAACAGGCACCATTTGTCTTGAATCAACTTGAGCAGCAGGGGTGCGTTGTTGCCTGGACAGACGGGTCTGCAGGACAGGACGGGATGGGTGGGGGAATACGGAGCCATCATTCTTGGGGAATGGCAAACCAGTGCATCCCTCATATCTGAGATGGAACGGACCATTAATAGGGCTGATCTCATGGCGGTAATAGCAGTGGTTCAACGATTTGGAGCACTGAACAGAAAAATCGCTGTGGCCATGGACTCTGAATATGTGTATGCAGGGCTACAGGGATCCGCCCGCAGGTGGCAGCAGAATGGTTTGGTGTCGGCAATAGGGCCAGTCTCAAATCTTGACCTGTGGATCCAGCTACTGGATCTCATCGCATCATCTACCACGATTTTCAACTGTAGTTCCGCAGGAACGGAAGTTCTGTGCGTCGGAGTAGGGCGGGCGGGGGTGGCATGCAGGATGTAATATCCCCTACCCTTGCTCTTCAGTCGAATTTGTTTGTGCCCTCCTTTCTCTGTTCCTCGATGTCTGAGAACCACTCTTATGACTGGGGGTGGGAGCATCTGCTGGCTGAAAACCCGGACCTGTTGGATCAGGGGTGGTCACACCTACTAAAGCATCCAGACAAAGCGGAGGATATCCCAGAAGAACACAGGAGCAATGTTCTTACAGCGGGGTACAACGTGTGGATAAATTCCAGTCATCCGACCACCACGCGCGGCGCAGTGTTGTTTAAGCAAATGCTGAATGTGCATATGGTGTCTAGCACATTCCAGTATTACAGAGACTGCTTCTTGTTTGCGCTGAGCGTGTCCTGGGATGTAGACGTGCAGAGATTCGATCTCACCCCAGACCAGAGTCAAGCGGCTTTTGCATACGTTGACATCATGAGGCAGGCTCAGCGAGTCAGTCCGCTGAGGGACGGGTCGTGGCGCGGGAAGCGAACGGGCTCGGCAGGAAACAACGCGGGCGATGGGGCGCAGCGAGAGACGGCGGCGGGCAAGCACGAGGGGCCGGCGGAAGGAGTCCGATACGGAGAAGAGCCATATGCGGATGACAAGTATGCGCTGTCCCCAGGGCATCTCAAGGATCTGCGGAAACGGGCACGGGCCTGTCGTTGGACACAGAAGTTGTGTAGAGTACTGGAATCGTACCTGAAGCATTTACCGGAGGCGGCCAGTGAGGCGATTCGGGCCGCGGGGCACTGCGGGGGAGCTGACGCGAGCATGCTGGGGAGCGAGGGAGACCCCCTGCTGCACTGGGGGTTGGCACTTGCAATCTGGGAAACCATATTGAAATGTGATGATGATGCCAAGACAGTGCTGAAAGATAAGGCGCGGCACGCCAGGAAAAAGGAAAAGAAGGCCCGCCGCAAGGGCAAAGGCAAGGGCAAGCGCTCTCATTCAACCCGTGCCTCAGGATCCATGTATTGCGACAGCTCCAGCTCAGATTACGGGTCGACCACGTCCTCATCGTCGTCGTTGTCGTCCGGAGGTCGGAGGAGTGGGGGGGGGGCGCAGTGAAGGACATCTCCAACTACGACAGGCTGTTCGAGGAAAGTAAGGACGCGCCAGGGGCGCCTCCTTTCATCTACGTCAAAGGTGTGCCGCATTTTCGTTCGAAGACGACCGGCGACCTGGTGAATGCGGGGAAGCCACCGAATCCCCCCTGTCGATCCTGTCAGAAGTGCCACTGGTACTGGCAGGGGTCTGCGGTCGGCTGCCACGGCAACGCCGCGCGCAAAAGATGACAAGGATCACCGGTCACCCGGCGCTCACACTCGGCGCCGGGGGAGCAGCCGGTCGGAGCGCAGGCCGGCCTCCACGACCGAAAGGGGATCGTCAGCGCCGAGCCACGGAGCCTGCCCTCGGACGAGGCGGGAGGCAATCGAGGCGATGACGCGCCTATACACCAACATGACGCTCTTCAGCTGGTCGACGCAGTGCGCAGATTGGAGGCGGCTGTCTCAGCGGGATACGCCTCGTCTTACGCGGGAACGGCGGTGTGTGGGCTCGCGGATGACACCAATAGAGGGTACCTGCAGGAGTTACGAAAGTTCGCCAGGCGCATTCGACAACAGCCACGCGCAAGCGCGCAAACCAGCCTCGACGATCAGGTCCTGCACCTCGTCCAAACCACCCAATCTGAATCATCACTTAAAAAGCTGCTCAGTGGACTACGACTGCTGGAAAAGCTGCGGTGGATACCGCCAACGGTCAGTGCCGGTGACTGGCTTGTCGTGCAGGCGATGGAAAAATATCAAGAGAAGCTCGGCAAGGTCAGTTCCAAGTCCTGGGCCTCAATGCGGGGGTTCGCAAACATGTGCAAGTTGGCGCGAAATCCGGCAAACTGGGAACTCCGTGCAATGGCGGCGCTCAGCATGTCCTTCGGCCTCCGGGCGGTCGAAGCGCTGTCCGTGTCCTACGACGGGGGCACCGTCCACTATGCGGGGGCAAAAGGGCGGCGGGGGCGCCACTCGGAAGAGGCAGGCCCCTGGGCGCGAGAGTGGGGCGATTTCTTGCAAATGCTGCGGGCGCAACATGGTTTCCCGCCCGCAAGGTCCGCGTGGTTCACTTCCAGGGCCGCCCTGCACAGAGGCATCGGGGAGCTGGTGGGCAGGCCGGAATCCGACTGCAAGGCGCTGGCATTCATGGCGACGGTATGGGGCACCGACGCAATCGTTGCTGCGGTGGGGGGGGCTGGGCGACGCCGAGCATGCTCAAAGTGTACGCGTATCCGCCCAGCAGTTGGAGCTTCGTCCGGGGTGGCCCGCTGCCGGTCGCCGCGATCGACGAACACAGGAGAGTCACGATGTCCGAAAGAGCGGGCACAACGCTGCAGCTCTGGGCGCCGTGGCTGCGGGCCGACATCGCGATGGCAGACGAAGCGAAAAGGAGCGCTGTTCGACCTGCTGGGTTGCAACCACGTTCGTCGGCCGGCCAGAAAAGGCGCCGCACCCGCTCGCAGCCAACATAAGGGACGGGGGCGGAGCAGAGGGTGCGAGAACGGGGTCCTGCAGGCGGTGGCGGCGGCGTCTGCGCTGCAGGGCGTCAAGAGTGGCAGGGCGGAAATGGTGCGCGGGGCCCTGCTGGACATGTTTGCGGCGGTGCGTCAAATGGCTGATGGCTGCGAAGGCAGTCGGACTCTTCTACAGGCTCTACATCTGATGATTCAGTCCGGGTTGGGGGAGGACGAGGAGCAAATCTATGATCGTTTCTGCCCCCCCCCCCCAAAAAAAAACGCCCACATTCAAGCGAGAGCCGGCGGTGGCAGAGGATATGACCAGGGCGGGGCTGGGTAAGGCAGGCAGAGTTTCCGTGGCCCAGTCAATATGGAGGAAGTGCGTGCCACCGGATCTGCTGGACGTGTATCTCAGGGCTTTTCGCAGCGGCAACGAGTTTCCCGCCCCTAATTCTAGGTCTCCCAGCAAGCTGCGAAAAATGCTGAAATCTGTCCGCCTGGACACCAGCGGCCTGCGTATTACGGGTCGCCCTGCCTGTGCCACAGCCTTTCTGCGCTATAAAAACAAAACCAAATGCCGCTTTTTGCTGAACGCCACGAAAATCAACGCGATAGATGACAGGAGGCCGCCACGTATCAAACTCCCTTCCCTTCAACTGCTGGCTGATAGATTGGCCAGGCCGGCCGGAGAGCGTCTCTGGATGGCAAAGCTGGACCTTACCAACGCCTATTGGTCAATCAGGCTGCCAGGGGCGTGGAGAAGGGTGTTTGTGGTGCGGGTGCACGGGAAGGGATGGAGGTACACCCGCCTCCCCTTTGGCTGGAAGTACTCACCTGCGGTCTGTCGGCGTCTGGTACGGGCCCTGGTTAGGTTTGCGGTGCACGGTCCGCCTGTGGTGACAGATGTGTATTTAGACGACATTCTGGTCTCAGCGTCATCTCCCAGTTTGGTCTCCCAGGCGTTGCGCAAAATTGTAAATAAGTTACGGTCCGCTGGGTTCATTATTAGCCCAAAGTCCGAAACTACCCCGTCCCAGTGGCTCACCTTCATAGGCAAGCATATCGACTCGCGCCAGGGGTCCATCGCCAACAGACCACAAGCAATAGCTGCGGCGCTGCGTATATGGCTTCGGGGTCTGGGGAGGGGGGGCATTTCCCCCCACGAGCTCTCACGTTTGCTGGGTCGGCTGCAATGGCTAGCCAGGCCAGGGGTGGGGGCTGCGCCCTTTTTGGCGGGGGCTTACCGACAGATTGGTGCGGGCCGAAGCCACTTCACCAGGGCCTTGGCCCGGTCGCTGGGTACTGTGATTGCTTTCTCCGCTCCCCCCCTTCGCATCTCCAGGCGCCGCCATCGCCGCACTTCGGTCCTCTTCAGTGACGCGGCGGAGGCGCCAGGAGGCTTCCGCGTGGGGGTGGTGGGCAGTCTAAAGTTTATGCAGTAAACTTGAGTTTAAATTGGGCAAGGGGGTGGGAGGAGGGCACCTCGTGAACACTCGCCTAGTGTTTGTTTGTTTTGTGTTCCTTGGTGGTGGTGGTGACGGATGGTGTCGCCGGCACAGCAGCAAAATGGTCACGCGACACTACGTTCTTTGGGTTCAGCAATGTCCACGACTGTGCACTGTTGTCTCGCCTGCTGCGGGGATGGCAGTGAGAGGAGGTGGAAGGAGGTGCATGGGGTTTGGTGGGGCGAAGCAGCAAGTGCCAAGCCCGTGGGGGAAAAACAATTTAAACCAGGGTGCTATCGCACCCGCATGTGCCCGCCGTGGATCACCTCCCTCCAGCAAGCTGAATTGTTTGCGGCGTATTGGGCCACCCAAATCGCTGTATACAAAGGGGCGCGATCCGTGGCGGTGGGTGTAGATAATGACGCCGCCCGGGCGCAGCTTAGTGCCTTGTCGGCAAGTGTAGCTTGTGTCAGTCATCAGCGTGTTTTGAGAAGAATGTTCTGGCTCCGGGCGTGGAGCCATGTTGAGCCCGCTTTCTTCAGGGTGGAGTCGGCACTCAATCCCGCCGATCCCCTGAGCCGAATCCAGGATTTCCCACGGTGGACACATGTCACGGCGGCCGCCGAGCGCCGCCGAAAGTCGTGGGGCATGAATCCAGGGCAGTTTGGTGGTTTTTCCCCGTCTCGACCTTCCACCAGGGTGACAGGGTAACGCGGAGCTCACACAGGGCTCGCATTCGCTCGCTGTAGTGCAGAAGAAGATGATATGAAGTCCAGCAGCCTCCTCCTGCCTGAATTGCTTGTCAGGGCGCGTCGGGGAGTGGCAGGGAAGGCAACGCGCTCGCACTGCGGAGACCACGGAACTGTAGTTCCGCAGGAACGGAAGTTCCGTGCGTCGGAGTAGGGCGGGCGGGGGTGGCATGCAGGATGTAATATCCCCTACCCCTGCTCTTCAGTCGAATTTGTTTGTGCCCTCCTTTCTCTGTTCCTCCCACCCACCCGCCCATGTGGCATCTAAGTCCGAGGCACTGACGCCTCGGGAATCGCACACGCCAGAAGAACTGTATCTTCGTACTCTTGCTGGGAAGTTTGTGCAGAAGTGTGCAGAAGAAGATGATATGAAGTCCAGCAGCCTCCTCCTGCGTGAATTGCTTGTCAGGGCGCGTCGGGGAGTGGCAGGGGAGGCAACGCGCTCGCACTGCAGAGACCACGGAACTGGATTAAGATCCCAGCCATGCCGGCTTGCATGGCAATGATATCGCTGATCAGCTGGAAAATCATGGACGGCTTTCATCTTCCCTTTATAATTGTTCCAGCTGTCAACCCCCGCCTACGTTGGTGGGAGTCGCTATTTGCACCCCGACACTGCCCAGAATGGCTGGTGTCTCACTGTGTGACAGAGTCGAAGCACCCAGTCCGTCATCAAGCCCCAGGAGCTAGAAGTGCAGCCCCTGAGCACCCCGGGCCGCCATATTTTTGCCTCAGGGAGGGCAGGGATTCTCATGGATGAGGTGCGAAGGAGCTTTTCACCGGGTTGCGGGCCCTTGGCACTCAATTTCTCTGATGCTAAACTTGTTTCTGACAATGATAGTATGTCAACCAGTCACTCACGGTCGAATTCCCAGACCTCAGACAGGTTTTCTGATGGTTCCAGTACCACTGTTTTCACAGTTTCTCATGCACATTCATGAGATCGTTCAGATTCGAAGTCGCTGGGTTATTTTGATGCATGCAGACAATTCGCATTATCACCCTTGGTACCCCCCCCCCCCTTGCAAACTCCCCCCCCTTGCAATCCCCCCCTCCCCACCCGGGAGACCGTCACTTCCATGTTTTTCTAGTTAACGTGTATTGTGCTGGTTTGTGTTGCCCATCTGCTTTACGCATGGCCTTGCATTGCTTTCCCATTATTTCAAATCAAGCACCTGTGTGTGTTCTGTGATATTCTCTCTCCAAAGGCGTTGTATGGGTGTGTTGTGTTGCTACTTCAGACCCAAGATGTTTTCTCCCGGTGACCATGTGCGGTACCACTCACGCACACTTGCTGCACATGTGTTGGCCACTGTCGGCATCAACGCGAAAGTCGCTTCACACGTGTTCTCTTTGCTTGCATCAGTGGAGGGTACCACAGTTTGCCTTGAAATACCCTTGCAATCCCCCCCCCCCCCCGGGAGACCGTCACTTGGCGACCGTCCCCCCCCCCCCCACCCGGGAGACCGTCGCGCGCTAACCCGGGAGTTTGCAAGGGGGGCGGGGGGTACAGCCATCAAAACGAAGGAGATGCCGATCATACTCTCCGAGCCCGGAGGCCAGCTCTGGCACACTGGACTCCGGGCACCTCAGCGAATATTCCACTCTCTCCTCACACCTTGATTGAGCCTCCTCTTACTCCTCCGCTGCAAGCTACAATGGACAGGTGTTGCTAGATCAATCGGGATCAGCCCAAGGCAGGTGGCGCTTGGACCAATGTGGCAGTGGTGTGCCCAACCTGTACCGTTCGATGCAAATCCACCTCGGGTTGACAAAACACGGTCCAAGCAGACAGAGTGTACACTTGGAGGAACGCTCGTATCGGAGCAACTGCGTGGCCATGGGGGCGTACCGTGCGCTGTGCGTGCGCTGTGCGAAAAGTTGGCTGTTCTTCACCACCGGGAGTTCGGTAAGTTCAGAAGACTGAAAGGACGTCATTGAATGGCTGCTGCAGTGGACGGGGCTATAGGGGGCAGAATTTAGGTCCCTGGGACCCATGGCAAGCATCAGATGTTTGAATTTTTGAGTTTTGAATTGATTGTGCATGATTCCGCAGGTGGGTGGTTTTCAGGGTTGTTACCTGGATAATCACCGTAATAATTGGCGCTGTGCCCACGCTGTGCCCGCGCTGTGCGAAAACGCCCCCCATTGATGAAGGAACTGCCGAACATTGCTGCATATGCATACCAGGGTGTGCATGTGTCCGGCACTTTGTGACCTGCCCCCCTCCTTGATAGGATGATCACCTCCCACCTCCCAACATGCACATGACCCCACCCCACCAGAGGTTCTGACCCAGGCGAGGCCTCCAGCTGTGACCCCGACGGGCGCCGGACAGGATGGCGCATACTGTACGCTGCACTGATTTTGGTGGCGCCCTGGGCGACCACGGGGGGCCCTGGGCCCATGCGGGTCTCCCTCTTTAATATTGTTCTTCCCCCCCCACCTCCCAACATGCACACACACGCGCGCGCGTGAACAACCTTCTTCACCTTTATGATTCAAAGCTGCGGAGCGGCCCAACGGGTCATGTCTGTTTGCTCCCACACCTCCTCCCAGCGCCCTGGTGGCACTTGCCGAGTAGCCAGGGTGGAAGGTGCGGTGCATCATGAGGAACAACGACTCTACAACACTGTGCATGCGCCACACCCCTGTTCCACACAAAAGTGCATGGCGCATGCGCTGCTCACCGCAGACAAGTCCCGTCTTCCTGCGTGCCCCGGCCCCATATCTTCCTCCCCTGTACTCTTCAGGTTTGTGTGGCCCCATGTTCGTGGACCTACCTCGTGATGTCTTGGTCGTGATAGCGTCCTTCTTGCGGACTGCCCAGCTGAGCCACGTCTTCAAGCAGGCATGGCTTGCACTAGGTGGGAGACACCTGGTGTGCGAAGCCATAGATGCCAACAACGTTGCGCAAAAGCTTGCAGGATTGGCCCGTCGACCCCACATGGTCCGGACACTGGCCCTGAGGTGCAATGGCTTGGTATACCCAGGTGTAGTGCAACTGGCCGCTGCACTGAGGGACATAACCTCACTACGTCACCTCAGTCTGAGCCTGGCGTCCTCTCGGGTGCTACCGAATGCTGCCAAACAGCTGGCCACATTGAGGGTGTCACCATACATATGCAGTCTCACTCTCGACCTGCGCAACAACCCCGTGAACGCTAGAGGGGCCCATGAGCTTGCTGCGCTGAAGGACATGCAGTCGCTACGTGCGCTCCATCTTTATCTTGGCTTCGAACAGTCTGATAGGTACCACCGAGTCGGAGACGATGGTGCGCGCGCGCTTGGGGCATTAAAGACTTCCACATCCCTGCAAACACTCACCCTGGACCTGGCGCGTCACAGCATCACCCGAGACGGAGCTGAAGGTCTTGCCGCATTGAAGGATATGCAACGGCTGCACATCCTCACGCTGAACCTTAGCAACAATCGTGTTGGGGACAAGGGCGCGCAAGCACTTGCAGCGCTAAAGGACGCACCAATGCTACGAGCTCTTTTCCTCAACCTTGCGTGCACTGGTATCGGCGACTCTGGTGCACGAGCACTTGCAGCACTGAAGGATGCACCATTGTTGCATACCCTTTCGCTGAACCTTGAATCTACCAAGGGCTTTCCCTTTCTGTCTTGTAATTTAGTGGGGGATACTGGGGCACAAGCAATCGCAGAGTTAAGGGGGGCCCCACTGTTGCATACCCTGTCGCTGAATCTGAACGGGAATGATGTCAGTAATTTTGGTGCTGAAGCGCTGGCAGCGCTAAAGGATGCGCGAATGTTGCACACCCTGTCCCTTCACTTCGCGAACAATCGCATCAGTGACAGGGGAGCACAAGCACTTGCGGCATTGAAGGATGCACCGCTGTTGCATACACTTTCCCTCAACCTCAAGCACCAGTTAGGGCGCCCAATCAGCGAAGTTGGAGCACGATCACTGGCGTCGCTGAAGGCTGCGCCGCTGTTGCACACCCTAACCCTGCACCTCGCGAACCACAAAATAGGTGATGGTGGTGCTCAAGCACTCGCAACACTAGCAGAGGCGCCGATGTTGCACACCCTTTGTCTTCATGTTAGCAACAACGAAATCAGCGACCTTGGCGCCCAAGCGCTTGCAGCACTGAAGGATGCCCCTCTGTTGCACACCCTGTCCATGAATCTCAGTTCCAACGCCATTGGGGCCCCTGGGGCACAAGCACTTGCAGCACTAAAGGACGCACCGATGTTGCACAGTTTTTCACTCAATCTGACGCGCAACAAAATCGCTGACAGCGGTGCGCAAGCGCTTGCTGCACTAGCCGAGGCGCCAGTGCTGCACACCCTCACCCTTAAACTGGGACAGAATGCAATCACCAACGTCGGAGGGCAGGCACTGGCAGCACTGAAGGATGGAGAATCCTTGCAATCTCTTTCACTCAATCTGAAATGTAACATCACTGGGCAGTTTGCAACACGCCTCTTTTCGGCATTGAAGGACACATCGCTGTTGCGCCGCGTTTCACTCGATTTATCCGGGACTGCAGTCTCCCCTGGCCAGACTACTGTCACTGAAGCACGTGCACTTGCAGCCCTGAAGAGTCTCCCACGACTGCAAACTCTTGCCTTGAACCTTGCATACAATCGACTAGGTGACATGGAGGTACAGGCGCTTGTAGCACTAAAGGATTCACCACTACTACACACCCTTTCACTCGATCTCAAGTGCAATACATTTAGCGACGATGGAGCTCAGGCTCTTGCGGCACTGAATCACGCCGCTGTATTGCATACGTTGTCACTCGATTTGGCAGGGAATCAAATCGGGGTTTCTGGTGCACGAGCTCTGGTGGCGCTCAAGGACGCACCACGGCTGCACACCCTTTCACTCAAGTTGAGTGCAATCAGGGGCGGGGCGACACAAGCACTTGTTGCATTCAACAATGCAGCGCTGCTGCACACCGTTTCAATTCATCTGGGAGGCAGTTGCATTTTACGAAAAGGGCACAAAAGGGACCCTGAAGAGGGCTTGATCGTTGGTGACCGGGAGAGCGATGATTTGTCAGATGAAGAAGAAGCCGATGATTTTGTCAGATGAAGAAGAAGCCGATGATTTTGTCAGACGAAGAAGAAGTCAGAGCAGAACATTGAGGACGCTGCCGGTTTGGCCGCTGAACCCACCTACCGTGAGGCCGGGGTAATCCACGCCCGCTGGACTATGTTGCTTGCTTTGGGCTCTTGACCCATCCCTGGGGGCGAAGGTGAATAGTGGGGGCACTTGGCGGGCTGGTTGCTGCCGGAGCAGGGGTCCAGTCATCCTAGGAAAGTACACAAAGGTGAGACAAACAAGGCAAGGACGCACTGAGAGCGGCTCTCCACTTCCATGGGGTCAGGAAAGCAAGAGAGAGAGAGAGCAATGGAAGGGCCAACCTGCCACTGGTTGGTGAAAAATAGAAAAGTAGTGCACTCAAAGAAAAAATAGGAAAGGACCATGCAGTCAGGAGTGGAGTGGAGGTGAGACGGAGACTGTGTATACGCCCGGCGGGCACGGTTCGTTGTGTCGAGGCACTGGCTGCATCTCCTCCTCCTCCTCCTCCGGATTGCGTGCGTGTGTGTGTGCGTGTGATTCTCACTCAGCCACCATTGTTGTGGTGTGTTTCGCCAATTGTGCTTGCACGCGCCCATGCCGGTGGGTGGGAGGGATTGTTTGTCTGTATGGGTGTGCAGAAGTCACAATGATAGATTGAGCATACACATTTTGCGCTGAATGCTGCTAGGCGCTGATTTCTTTTGTGGTGTATGCCTGCTTCACATGCATGCTAAACTCTCACAATGCCTGTGACTCAAGCCCACCGTCCGGTGCAAAATGTGCAGTCTGGGTGCATGTATGCTGAAGGGCTTAGCAGCTTGAGAGGCACGCGGTGGCTGCATTTGCAGCCGCATTACAGCCATTGCAATTGGCCTGCCTGCCTTCTGATTTACATTTTTCTACTACTTTTCTGTTTATTGCGATTCTGCCTCCCCTGCTCTATCCCACCTCCAACAAGTTGTTCATGGGTGCAAACCTTGACAGAGTACATTTTTTCAGTGGCTAACAAGATTTTTCACTTGATCAAGTCCCAGTTGGGAGATAGGAAACAGCCGACTTTTGTCCACAGCACGTGGCCAAGGTGACTAGATTGGAACACGATGAAGCAACAAGTGCCTCACCATGTGCAGGATGGAGAGTGCAAGAAACCGACCCCGCCCAATGGGGGCGCCCCGTGCGCTGTGCGCGCGCTGTGCGAAAAGGCGGCTGTTTTTCACCACCGGTAGCCACGGGGCCCAGGGTCCTGAATTCTGTGGACGACGCCATATTGAGTCTTTGGTTACATGATCAACAGTGGGAAAAGGACCACGAGCACGCATGATCCACTGCACTAACCGCCCAAGTACCATGTACATAGATAGTGGAGCACCCCAACCAAGAAGGGGACACATGAGAATGGTGCACATTGCAGAACTACTGGCTCAAAGTGTCTATGGCGGGGACATTCAGTCGATCAGAACCGACCATTGACCCCCCTGAATTCTGCACCCCTGATGCTGTTTTGAATGGATCATGCAGGCTTCTGTAGGGGGGGGCGGTGGTTTGCAGGGGTGTTCCCGGGATAAACAATTCAATAATTGGCGCTGTGCCCGCGCTGTGCGAAAACGCCCCCAATGGGGGGGGGGGCTGGGCAAACAGCACACAACAGCCAAAAGTCAATGTTTTCATCACAAAACAAATTGCAATCAAGTCTTTCAGACCAGATGGGCACTGGAGAGGAATGTTGTCTGATCCTGCAATGCTGAACAATTCAGAACAACTATTCACCCTTATTTGCTTATTTGTGTGTGCAATAAAGCATGCACAATGGTGCACAACCATTGCGCACCACCAATATAGCATTGTGCACCTGGTGCACAATAGTGCACGACCAGGGTCAGAGTAGTTCGATGTTGTTCAATTTGTGTCTGATTCTTTCAAAACCTTGTCCCAAAAGCATTTTCTAAATTGGAAGGAAGCTGAGTTGACACATTTTGTATGGCGTCAAAGTGCGGCATGAATACAGCTGAAAGCCAAAAAGTGCAAAAATAAAAAAAAAGAATACAGTGTGGAACAAGCCTTATTCAACCTGTAACAGCACACCGTGTCACGCCCAAGAAACGCCCCCCAAATGCCCCATTATGGTGCAAGACGTATGCCATTTGCTGGAACTAGTCCCAAACAAAGATTGGACTTTGTCCCGGGGTGCGAGGCTGAAAATCATTTCGGGATACTTGGTTAAACTACAGCCGCTACTCTTGTTTGCTTGCCACCTCTGCAAATGCCTACATTGAGTTGGATGAAAAACCGCAATTTTTGCTTACAAACTGATTGGCATGAAAACCGTGCCATGGCCCTGCCACACGGAAGCATGGGAGTCCTTCCCTCGGTGCACGTTCGATCGGCAAGGTGGCTCACGCGTTCCGAGCGTCCAAAGATGCACTGACCTGCGAGGGCACTTTGTTGTTTGTGTGAGTTTGAGCACCGAAAATGAACTCATGGCACTGCATTTTTTGACTACAATTGCAAATTGTTGTTGGTGGATGGTTTGCTTGTTGCCTATTGTTGTGTTGCTAGTTGAACCTTTTGTTATGCCTTTTGCATTTCACACCAAGCAATGCTAGATTCCTGAACCGTAGACATACATCAAGAGCACAATGCACCCAATATAAAGGGTTTCTTTGTTGGGATTGCTGCACTTACACATGGTGCTCTTGAGGATGAAGCAAGGCACTAGTTCCCCATCCAACTGTATTGCAGTGATTCGTGACATTACAGCCTAGTGCGCAGATCTACCCGATGCGCACAATCATTAATTGCATTTTTTTAAAGTGGCCTTATCACTTTCTGGCCATTGATAATCCACAGCCCCACTAGTGCCAACTAAGCTTGCGTTATATTTGTGGTCCCGGTGGTACACCTTGTTTTTAGGGGCTCTTAAAGCCCCTCCTACAGGTTGCAAAGCGCTTTCTTTGCAAAAAGCAGATACAGTCCACAACATCTTGGAGATGCGAAGGCTGCACAATGCCTGTTTCTGAGTGGCTGTCTCATAGTCGAGCATCATCCATGACCGATAGTACCCACTTATAGTCCCCATTGTCTTATGACCGGTGCGGGTGGTAACGCTTCTTTTTTTTGGTGCTTACAATCGCTACTAGAGGTTGTAGAGGCTACATCATTGCCATGCAAGGGGCGAGATTGGGGAAATTTTCAGACGGCAAATTTTTCGCTGCCCTTAGGGGACGTATTGCACGCCGCACGCACGCTGTGCACAAAGGTTGTGTAAGACCATACCCAAACTGCATAGTGGTTCCTATTACAAGTAACCATGGGCCTTGTTATGCATTTATATGAGTTGCTTGCATGCCTAGTCCACATGTGAACATTACTTGCATCTCATTCACGGACCTCATTGCGAACATGCAATTGTTACCCCCCCCCCCCCCGACCCCCCGGGGGGGGGGGGGGGGCGAGACCGTCACTTCACTGTTTTGCAAGGCAATATCTATCGCGGTGGTTTGTGTAAAAATCACCTCAATAAGAGGTTGTTAGATCAAGTGCAGGCGCGGGCATCACATACCCCCCCCCCCCTTTTTGGGGGTCATTTGTGTAGCATACCCCAAGGCATGATATTTGATGTCCAACCCCTTGTAAAATCATTATTTTGCCGAATAAGATGATCCCCCAATGGAATTTTTTGATTCAGAGGCCCCTATCCCCTGAAACTGGATATCACTTTTTTTGGGGGATGGGGGGGGGGTCAAAAGTTTGTGCTCAGAAGTTTGTGCTCAGAAGGATTTGAAAAAGGGTAAGAACAGGCAGAGCTGGCAGGTCGGCCGGCACCGCTGGTGATCGGCCGACCGAGAATCGAACGCCCGACCCACATATCCGGGGTCGGCTGCAGTACCATTCGACCATTGCTTGTTCTGACAGCTGCTGCTCTCCCCGCTGCTTGTAGCCGAGTCTGCCACTGAAAAAACCCAAACTGTGTGTTTCTGTCCGCCTGCCTGCTTGCCCGACTGACTGTCTGACTGACTGCTTGCCTGACTAACTGACTGATTGGCTGACTGTCAGCCTCTCTTTGAGGTGCTTAAGGCAATAGAATTTGATGATATTTGGAGGTGCCCGCCGGGTCGTGCACATTCGATAACCGTGCTTTAGCGGTGCACTGAAGGCAATATTCAGTACTGATCTGGTTGGCGTGTGGTCAACGGGTGGTTGACGGGTGGTTGACGGGTGGTTGACGGGTTGATTAAGCTCTGATGTAGGCTGCCCATGGCGTTGCACGTTGCCTGACCACTGCCTGCCAAGGGCTGCAAGAGCAACGCAACGAGCCCTTGAGTGCGCACAGCCTTGTGGCAGCCTACACATTAGGGCCGCATTTTGCAAATAGCATGCGGGTGCCCATGCAGGAATGCAGTGACCTGTTGATGTGTTGCACCGCCCCTTTAGCCCGGAGGTACGAGACAATCACCCCGGGCACCTCCATGCAGCAATGCGGGTTGTTGACAATGCATGGATGGATGATGGGGGTTAGAGATGTTGAATGATTTGGTGGCTGTCACAGAGGAAGCTGGTGTTGCTCCAGCATAAACAGAGCACCTCAGTCCACAAGACCACCCAAGAGGTGACCCCAATGACTTCACAGCCTCTGCCATTGCGCAGGGGTTGGAGCAACGCGGGTGCGGTTCACCCTTGTACCCCCCCCCCCCTATATAAGCTACGCCCTTGTCCAAGCTACAGTAGGCGTAGGGACCGTATTAATTTGGGACCTAATTTCAATTTGGTACAAAACGTAGTGCTGCCACATAAGACATGGGTTTGGTGACGGATTTGCAAGTTGCATAGAGTCATGGACAGATTTGTTCTGAGTGTTTGCCCACTTGAACCCACATTGCTCTGATTTTGGGGATGTTTGTGCATTATATGCCCCTTGCTTGCACCAGCTCACCATGCAATCCTCTCTTTTTGAAACTGGGCGCCCGGTGTTGGTAGTTGTATGTGTCGCGCGCAAGCTACGCCCGTGTCCAAGCTACAGTAGGCGTAGGGACCGTATTAATTTGGGACATTGGCGTAGCTTATACAAGGGGGGGGGGGGGGGGTAGTACAGAGTGTTTGGTGTGGGGTGGTTCTGGGAGCAGGCGGCGGGCTGCCGCTTACCCACAATGTATGTGTAAAATGGAGCTCGGTCGGTGTTGGTTCTGTGTATAATTGTACGGCATATCTCCACTAATGTATCTGCAGGGTGCAGGGCAGGGTCACCGGGTGGGCTTCGGTATGGAAGGAGGGACCCCCCCCCCATTTTGGGGTCGGGACACACAAAAAAACATGTTTTAGAAGTGAATTGGATGGTTACCGAGCTGGGTTTACCCTGTCGAGGTTTTACACCACCTTTTAGGGTCCAAGGATGAGCAACACGTTTTAGCAGCAGCAAGCAGCAGCAGCAGCAGCAGCAAGCAGCAGAAGGTCCAAAAGTCCTTGCGACCACACCGCGGCTCAAAACCGGCATCCAAGTAGCTCAAAACGACCGGGGAGCAAAGGCGCATCACCACAAACAAGTTTCGTTGCGTTCCGAGCCGTCTAGCCTGTTCTACGGCCGATTTAGTGTCCAAAAATGGCCGTTTTTGGGCTGTTTTCAGGCCGATCGTCCTGAAAACTCAGGACGATCGCCGGTGTGTCAAGTGGGTGTTTGCAATGAGGGCCGTTGTTCTTCCATGGCGATTGGGCTATCAAATGATGGCAAATGGGTGTTCAATACGGCGTGTACCACGCCGTGGTGCCACACGGTGGTCCATTTTGAGGTGAAAATGAGCCGTTTTCCAGCCGTTTTTGAGGACGATCGTCGTGACTGTCCAGGCGCATCTCTAAAGGAAGCGGTCTTTGTTCAACTGATCTCCAATGCGTTACGCAAGACTAGGACCCAGCTCGGTCCTAGTTCGAGTCTTGATTACCGAGCTGGGTTTATCCTATCGAGGTTTTACACCCCTTCTTAGGGTACAAGGATGAGCAACACATTTTAGCAGCAGCAAGCAGCAACAGCAGCAAGCAACAGGCGATTAAAAAGTCTATTCGAGGGCACGGTGGCTCAAAGCCGGCATCCAAGTAGCTCAAAACGAGTGCGGAGTAATTGTGCATCGCCACAAACAAGTTTTGTGCCATTTCGAGCCGTCTAGCCCGTACTATGGCCGATTTAGTGTCCAAAAATGGCTAATTTTGGGCTGTTTTCAAGACGATCGTCCTGAAAGTTTAGGACAATCGCCGGTGTGTCAAGTGGGCGTTTTCAATGAGGGCCGTTCCTCTTCCATAGCGATTGGGCTTTCAAAGGAATGCAAATCAGTGTTCCATAAGGCATGTACCGTGCCGTGGTGCCACACGGTGGTCCATTTTGAGGTGAAAGCAAGCCGTTTTGGAGCCGTCTTTCAGGACGATCGTTGTGACCGTGGAAGCACATCTGCAAAGCAAGCGATGTTTCTTCCACGGTGATTTCCAATGCGTTGCGCAAGACTAGGAGCCAGCTCGGTCGTAGTTTGAGTCTTGATTATTAGTGAGTATTTGCTCCTATGAAGGGCCCACCATGGCTAAAAATAGGGTATGATGTCACTACTAGTAGGAGGGGCAATCACAGTAAAGATGCGTGTGGCCTGAGCGCTCGTGCTTGTGGCGACACACTCCGGAAAGGATAAGAGACCCACAACAGTGGTAGGCACATGTTGCCATTTGTCCTCGGGAAAGCAAAGGAGGCAAAACATAGTCACACCGATATTTTCGAATGCACAAGGTGCCCTGCTGCCCACTCTTACACCCCGACATTGATAATTCCACACAAACACAACAATTGGCCACCCATTTGTGATGCTAAGGCTCCTATGACCGCTTTTGGGCAACATTCCATGGTACCGCCATTCTACGCCAACCGGGCTAAAGTCACCCCACGCACCCGCCCCGCGCACACAGTGCGAGGCACCCTCAGAGACTTGCAGTGTGGTACCACTCACACAGGGGGCCGCCACGGAGCAAATCCTTTGCGCACAGCTCGTGCACAGCACCTTTTGTCACCATGACTTTATGGTCAACAGCACCAAACACCAAACCTCGGCATGTGAAACCGAAGAACTGCAAACAAACATCACAACCCTTGTCATTACGCGGCTGGGCATGACGCTTCCCTCGCAACCCCGAGGGAACCCACCCCAAGTGATGGTTCCTTCCCCCCCCCCCCCCCCCCCGGGAATACCAAGCAAGAGGCACGCGACAGGAAGAAAGAGAGCAAACACGAGGGCATGTGCACCACAAAAGTGACCAGGAAACTGCCTGCAGGGGTGCATGTGAGGTCTACTGAGCAACAACCTCGGTGTGCCACTTTTTCTGGGGTGAGTATTTCACCTTAAACAGCTGCACATGCTCAAGAGGGGCCACAGGAATGGGCTCTCTAGCAAGTTTGGCTGCAGGCTTGGGTGCCACCTGGGCAGCAAGTTTGGAGGCTTTGGCACGAGGTTTGGCAGCTTTTGGGGGCATGGTTGGCAGTAGCTTTGGCAGGGGGCTCCAGCCCCTATGGCAAGCAGTTTGCCTCACGGACATCACGGTTGAATTTTCTTTGTTTAGATCGAAACCATCGACAATTGTTCGAGATTGTGCGGCACTTCAGAAATATGGTCTGAGACAGTACAGCGCGGGTGATATACACGTTTCCGTTGGCAAAATCAGTTGGGAAACCCCATACACTCATGCGCTCAGATGTGATGGACCGGTAGTCAGCACCACGCTCCGAGGGGCCCAGAATCTTGGGAGACACTGTGGTGCCATCTGAACGTTGCAAATTGACAACAACGGAGAGTACGTGTCAATATCGTTGACATTCATGGCTGAAATTGCGATTGAAATTGTGTTCTGCATGATACAGAGTGCAGTGGAGTGCCTCCCACGCAAGAAATTAGGAGTACACAGCAATGCACCAACAACAGTACCTCGTCCAAGCAGCAAACACACAGGAGAACCTCAACATGCAACCTTCTTAAAAAATTTGGAAAATGGAAAGTGACGGTTCCCTCCTCCCCCGCTTACTAGACAAGGGTGCATACCACAGAAAGGGGGGGGGGGTACCTTGTGCATTGCACATGGGCGGGGGGGGGGTGCCCAAGAGAAGGAAGAGCAACTCCAAGTTCCAAAACATCCATACTTCCAGACTGCAGTGCGATATAGCAGTTAGAGGAGAAGCAACCATGGTAAGGACACATGTTGATATGCTGAGATACAAGGAGTTCATGAAGCCGAAGGCGGAGCTACCACCGATTCCCTCGGTTATTGGCCCGGTCATGATTCTGCATTCCGGGAGGTGGTGGCTAAGGGCATTGTCATGTGCACAACGGGAATGAAGCGCCGGATATATCGCTACTGTATACCCCCGCGTCATAGGCAACCAAACATCCGTCAACCACCCGTCAACCAACCGTCAACCACCTATCAACCACTTGTCAACCACCCGTCAACCACCCGTCAACAACCCGTCAACCACCTGTGAACTACCTGTCAACCACCCGTCAACCGCCTATCAACCACCCGTCAACCACCCGTCGACCACCCGTCAAAGCGCCGTTGCCTTGTCAGTTGCACATGGACATGTGGCAGGGGTCGGGCTAGCTGCCTCAGGCAACAACGAGTTGCGCCGAGTTGCACTGCTGCTCGTGGCAAAACCGCTACATGGTGGTGCCTCATCCCCCATCGACATATTGTGAGGGGGCAACAAGTCATTGACAAGTGGTTTGGGCCCACTTGTTGGTCAGCTGTAGATTCCCAGATGGCAAGATCAAGGTTTTGTGTGCACTCTAGTGACGAGCAATGTGCAATAAACACGAAAATCTCCCCAAGCACAACCTATAGCAGTCGAGAACAACATCACGCTCGTTGTACCCACATGGGATGTTGGGGGCCCACGTGTGAACTATCGTGAGACTACCTCGGCACTCGGGACCCCCCTTGGATTCAACACAGCAGGCCCTGTGGTGCTTTGCATGCATATTGGAGCCCCAAGCCCCTGCGCAATGGTAGAGGTTGTGGAGTCATTGGGGTCACCTCTTGGGTGGCCTTGTGGACTGAGGACCCCCCCAGGGGTCAACATAGCAGAGCTTCTCCCGCTTTGTGCACCACTCAAAGGGTATCAAGACCCCCATATTAAAGGATGGTGATTTTTCATGAGTATGCTTTCAATAACTTTTTCTGTTCAGCCTAAGACTAACTTATTAGAGTAAATATTAACACTGTCTACATGTCCTAATTGTAGCATAAAGTGTTTTTGTCAATCATTGTGTTTTCCACACACTCTTCTATGTTTGTGGTGCACTGATGTTGAAGTAGACTATGCCTCCCTTTTATCTATGTTTTGTACATGATCTTGGTGCATTCATGCCGGGGCTGCATGCCCTTGCGTGATGGCAAAGGATGTGGGGTCATTAGACTCACCTTTTGGGTGGTCTTGCGGACTGAAGACTAGAGCTCCATGCCCCTGCACAATGGCAGAGGATGTGGAGTCATTGGGGTCACCTCTTGGGTGGCCTTGTGGACTAATGACGCCCCACGGGTCAACATGACAGAGCTTCCCCTGCTTTATGCACATGCTAGGGCTGCATGCCCCTGCATGATGGCACAAGATATGGGGTCATTAGACTCACCTTTTGGGTGGTCTTGCGGACTAAGGACCGGAGCCCCATCCCCCTTGAGGCCATACATATGGGTACGCGCGAATTGTAAAACTGCTCCATTGTAGGGGTGGGATATTGAGTACCACCTGTCCAAAAGGGCCAGTCACCCACCATTGGCTGTGCACGCACCAATGAGCCCCAGACCTGCCTCATCCTTGTGGACTTCACACTACTTGGCCACCACCCTAGTGCCCCTAGGCAGCCACCACGAACACCTACTTGGCGCAGCTTCAGGCGCTGCCATGTGTGAAACACCGGGACCATCCCTTGACCCTCCCGTGTTGGTGGACTCTACGTGTCTCACACCAGCATCCGGTGATGCAGAGGTGGGTAGCTGCTTGGAGGAGTACCCTGTACAACTTGCACAACAACCTAAGGAGACAGTTGTTGTGCACTCCAATCCATGCAGCTCAGGCACTGTGGCCACGGTTGGGGCATGTAGTCATTCCAGTTGTGATAGTGTCATGTCAGAGGTGGAGTATCCAAGCCCCCCTAGAAGGAGGCCCCATGGGGAGAAAGCGTCCGGCTATCACACTTGTCTGCATTGCACTGTCAACCCCTCCCCAAAAGTGTGCTAAAACAGAACTAAGCACAAAGACTAGATCTGTGGATTGTGATGCTCCCTTGTCCCGTGTGCAAAAGAAATCGATGAAGGCCAATGTGAACCGGGACCTGCGAACAATCAGGTCGTTGAAGTTACGCCTCTTGCCTGACCAGTTCGTTGCTGGAGCCTGTTTTGTTTATTCCGTGGCCCATAGCCTTCATGCACTCGGTGGTGACACCCCCCTGTCGGACACATGGCTCCGGGCAAAACCCACTGCTGTGTATCATGAGATGTGTGACATTCTAGTTACAGAGTGTGCATTATCAGTGCATAGGGATCTGCAGCAGGAGACATGCGCTGCCCGGCCTCAAGGTGGTCTGCTAGAGCACTTTGCCGGCTTGGCGAAGCATGTTGCTAGTAATGTGGTGCTGTTGCGCACCAACACATACAACATTTTGACATTGTCATTTTGGGATGCACACAGCCTTGAAATGTGCTACCATTTGGGTACCTGGACATGATGCTCCAGCGTGTCTCCATGGGTGTGGAGATATGGAGGAGCAATGCCAATGATAAGGTTGACCAAGTCCGTGACCACGTGTTCCTGCATCATGGCAGACCCGCCAATGCGCGTGTACTTCTATGCTACGCATCCATCGTTCCCTCTTACGTTCGGAGCCCAGAGAGGCAGGTGAGATACCAATGTCCGGCTGTCATGAGAGTCTAGTGGGCCATATGCCTCTCACAACAGGAACTGAGGCGACCTCGGGTGGTGCAGATGAGAAAGAGACTGAATATGAGCCCCATCTACCCTTCATGCGAGCCTTTAACTCAATTGTGCTTGTTAGTGAGCCCCAGGTATGCCAGCTCTTGAGCCCTCGTTGGGCCTTAGCCGTCATCGCAGTCTTTGGTACACCGGTACATG
This sequence comes from Eutreptiella sp. 'Long Island Sound 2002', assembly GCA_964036045.1. Lineage (NCBI taxonomy): Eukaryota > Euglenozoa > Euglenophyceae > Eutreptiales > Eutreptiaceae > Eutreptiella > Eutreptiella sp. 'Long Island Sound 2002'. The sequence continues at coordinate 2,974,248 of OZ038390.1, read as the reverse complement.
CCTAGTCTTCCACGGATTATCGTCGGTGGTTTGAATCCCGAGGGGGTAGGGGAAGCACCGAATGCCCCGAAACCGCCTTGTTTTTGTATAATGAGACGCTGAGTTTCTTGAAGACTCAGTAACGGCAGGAGGGTCGGGTTGTTGTTTTGTTGTGATACGCTGCTACTCAGGGCGGTCCTTTGGGACCGAGATTTTTTGGTTAAGGATTGCCCCAAGGGACCATCAACCGCCAACCACCAACCACCACCAACCGCCACCAACCGCCACCAACCGCCACCAACCGCCAACTGCCACCAACCGCCAATTGCTAACTACCGCCAACCGCCAGTGGCGACCAACTGCCAGCCAACCACTGCTGACCGCCATCAACCCCCAATCCCCAACCACCAAATGCCGCCAACCACCATCAACCGCCACCAACCGCCATCAGCCGCCAATCGCCAATCGCCAATCTCTAACCGCCCGTGGGCATTTTTGGGAAAGCTCGGTATAGGAACACTTCTTTTTTTTTTTTCTTCGGTAAGGGCTGCCCTGCTGCCACCGGTGGCAAGGCAGAGTGGTGGCTCTGCCGAAGAGGATGTGTGATGACACACCTCACATTGGACCTTCTCCCAGACGGGGTAGTGGCGTGGGTACAGCCACACGGAGGAAAGCAATAACAACACCCCCCCAAAATAATGCTCAGCCACAGCCAGGTTTCGAGGTAATCGAGGGATGTGATCCATCGGGTGATATAGGACCGCCACACTTGGCGTAGGCCCAGCCCCCCGTGACACATGTCCGTAGTGAGGCGGTATTTGTCCATCCGGTGCTCTGTCCCAGGTGTGTCCCTCAGGGACCGTAAGAGAACATCGTCCCACAGTGCCATCCGGGACCTGTTACCCAGAAAAAGCCCCTTGTAAGTCCATCGGGGGATGAGGATGGCGTTGATTATGGCCACCTTTTCGTAACCATTCAACGGCAGGGTTCGGTAAGCGGCAATGTCATGGTGTAGCTAGGCCGTAACCATGTCCCAGGCTGTCTCTTCTTGAGTGGGGTGGGCCATTACGTGACCCAGATAGGTGAGTATGTGTGGGCATACGGGTAACTATTGGTGTTGCCACATAATAGGCTCCAAACTGTACTTCTTGGCCCAATGATACACCTCAGTCTTGTCTTTGTTGAAACGCAACCCCATTGTGTGCGCCACCTCGTGTAGCGTGTCGAGGGTCCGCAAGAGTGCTTCCATTGTGGGTGCACGTACCGCGATGTCGTCAACAAAGACGTAGAGGCAGGCCTCAAGGCATCGCTCCATGGTCTTCCTCAGTAGGATGTTGCGGTATAAGAGAAGTAATGTGGGGGATACGGGACAACCCTCCTTCATTCCCCGGCTAGGGCGTATGGGTAGTTCCCGTCCATGTAGCAACAGTACGGCCGGGGTATGTTGGTAGATTTCCCCCAGCATTCTTATGATGGTCTCTGGTGCCCTTGCCTCCTTTACGATGTTGGTCAGCATTGATCATGGGACGGGGCGGATTTGCTGGTTTGCACAACATTTTGGGGCCTCAAAGTGACCCTCATTCTTTGTTGCTCCAATGTGCAGCACCATGGCATGCAAAGACCATTGCCACCCCAAAATATCCACAAACTCATGATCGACGTATTCTTTTTGGTTGTGGACATGTAAGCCCACAACTTCATTGAACACAAAGAATGTCTGCAGTGGTGCATCTCCTAGACCACCCCCACAGTCATGGGGGGGGGTTACAAGCTAGACTGAACGATCGACCCTTCATCCCCTCCTTCACACGCTTTTGCACACTTTGGCCCTAATTTGTCACATGCAGCACTTGTGCTGCCATGCTTGTCTCCCCCCCATCCCGCAGAACCTTCGCATCACACTTTCCGCACCGTTGCCATGATTGCTCATAAGAGAGGCAACATGTCAGATCCACTGCTCCTGCAGCCATTAGCTTTGCCACCATGTGTTTCCAACCTTCCGCCATCTCATATTGCTGCTTCCATTGGAATTTTGGTGCAGGGGGTTTGAATTTGCAAAGCCCAGTACAACGGCACGCTACCACAACCATGCGACCCTCCTCAGCCAACCTTTCAACGGTGGCCCGAGGATTGTATGCACAGCTTCCCTTGTGTGCCAGAACGTTCTGCCACAACGTCCCCCATATACCCCCATCATCCAAGCATTGGATGTTTTTTTTTGTTGCTGACACCAGACCGAGTTCAGGCCATCCGGCTTACACTGTGCGTCGGCACTCAGGCCCAGAGAAGATGTACCGCATGAATTGGGTAACCTACGGCTTCATGCGGACGGGGCATGTCTCTGTGCTCGGGACATTGTGGGGGGGGCAATTTGTAGCTAGTGCACACGTTATGCAATGGTGTAGGCTGCCACGGCATTGTGGATGTTGCGCTCCGTGCCCACCAGATGCCACAAGTAGGCATTGCAATGTTGTGCCACGCCAACACCAGTTGTGCCCTTGCGGATTTTCCATGCCCCATGGCTGCCGTGGTGCTCCTCCAAGTGGCCCACTATGCACCTGCATATAAGCGGAATGCAGCTTCATGGAGGAACGCACGGTCCCATGCCGCGAGTGTCTGCCAATCACCACGTGAGTACAACACCACCAACCGCCATGAACCTGTTGCATGCCATGCACCTGTGCGTACCACAACAGGTCGCTGCGACACATCATACGTTGCACCCTCCCGTGTGACACCATCCAAGCATTGCATTCTACATCTCCGTCCACGCCGACCACTACACACACACCCCTCTTCCACCCTTATGTGGCCCCGTGTGTGCTGTCTGGAGAACACTGCCGACAAAGGGGATGAGTCACGCAAGTGCTGATGTGGTTTGGTAAGGACATTGCAAGACAATTGCATGGTAGTCCATGTGAACCATTCGGGCAATAACTCCCTTGCAATTCGGTTCACCAGGGTAACTAGTGGTTTGTATTGACGCGTCTGTCGCACTAGATGTGTGTGACGGAAGTCTGTTGCAATACTGTGCCCCTTCATACCACCAACCCCTAGCCGCAAGTGCCGCACCTTAAACCCCCCAACCGGGGCAGTCCTATATGGCAACATGCTCATCACGCCATGCAATGTGCAAAAGGGTGCTACCTGCAAGGAGTGATCAAGGACTGCTCCCCAGAAATGGCCTCCACTCCCATAACCATCACGTTCCGCCTCAGCAATAACCACGTGTGCTGCTTAGGCAAAGGCCACCAATATGCGCCGTGCCTGCATGAGGGGCGGGTCTGCGTCGTTGGCCACACGTGTGGCCATTGCCGTGGTAAAATTCCTCAAATGCTGTGCGTATCAACGGGTCATCGTTGCCTGTGGTGGGGGGCGGGGGGCGGCGGGTGCCCTCCTATGTGCCACCTCAAATATGTCGAGACAAGTGATTGGTCAATTATGGGCATTCTTACCACGTTGTAGTACGTCCAAGCTATGTTGAGTATTTGTTGCCGGATTAGGATAGCGTCTAGTCTGCAGGGCGTCCCATGCCGGAGCATGCGTGTGTAGTATCGTCCAGCCTTGGGCTAGTACGGGGCAGCCAGCAGAGTGTCCAAGAGGTTAGTGGCGTCCAAGCCCGCATGCCATGGGCGTGTGTGGGGGGGGGAAACCCCATAAGTCATCATTGAAGTCGCCCATGATGATGTCGTATGGGCACATAGAGGGGATAGAGTGATCCACCTCCGTTTTGTGGCGTGCCGTGAATTTGGAGTAGACACAAACGATGGTGCACCGCGGTCCTGCGGGGAGTTGGATGCGGAGGGCGGCAGCCAGTCCTAGTGGCACGTAGATCACCTCAAGTATGTGAGTGGCGCGTAGATCACCTCAAGTATGTGAGGGACCAGGTTGCTTCGAACTAAAAATGCTACACGGGGCCCCGTGCCGGGGGCGGCAAAACACTTGCAGTCATTATGCATGGCAATTGTGGCTGCCTCGGGCAGGGGGAATCCCGTGTCATCGACCTTGGTCCCTGTTAGCTCCATGTGGCTATCACGTATGAGCTTCAGCATATTAGCCCAACGTTGGAGACTCAGGGAGCCCTGTGTGCCCGATACGTTCCAAGTAGCTCGTTTCATGTTGGTGTCTTGGTGTAGTGTGCTTAGGGTGTACCTGGCTGCTCTGCCCCCCCCCCCCCCCCACTTCCTCGCTGTCTCCCTGCCTGCCCTACATCTGTGCACAACTCACTGGTATGTATCTCGGGTAGGCTTGTGTCTGCTGTTGCCACCAGGGCGGTGTGGAGTACCAATTTATAATTCTGGCGTCCACAATGAAGGCCCCTTTCTGCGCCGACTTGCGTTTGGCGAAGGCGCGCGCGTTGGGGGGAGGGGGGGGGGGGGCGGCAGTGGGATGAGGAGCCCGTTGCTTGCCATTCTTCACGCTAGTGCCTCCGTTGTTGCTCCTTTGGACGCGCCCACCGGAGGCATGTGCGCTGCCACCCATGCCCAGTTCGTAGGCGCGTGCCTACGCCACATTTCGCGCGGTATTGGCACACTGCCTGTGGGTCTGAGTCCGCGGGGTGAGTGGACCATTATCCCCTCCAGGTTTGGGACTAATGGGCGGCGGGTGTAGGTCAGGCTGTTGGGACACGTGAAGCAGTGTCCTCCGCACCTCCGCGCACACCGGCGCTGCGCTGCCCTCATACTCCTCTCCAACGATGATAACGCGGCACCAACCGCCCGACCCCGCATGGGCCGACACGACCGCACCCGAGGACAAACTAAAAGCCCTGGGTGCTGCCCAGGAACAACACATCCAATAACCACATATGAATAGGAACAGCGCAACCCAATCTTGGTTCAGGGCCATTTGTGGCCAAATTGCCCAGATCCTGGTTTGCTGTTTTCCTTTTTGTCACCTATTATCTACCTACGGTTCTTAGATGTTATCTGACATTATCAGACAAACAGGAGTTGCCTTATCAGACATTAGACATCAGGCATGACATACAATGCTGGCTGGGACCACTTCTAGAAGTTCAGGTGCAAAACAGTGACTCGCAAAAACGTGGTAACCACAGGTTGGGGACAGTCCTGGATGCTAGGGCACGAAAAGTGATGCACCAAAATGTGTTCATGTTCATGGGCTGGGGCCACTTTTGGAAGTTTGAGCGCAAAAAGTGACGTGTTCGGACTCCTTTTAGCACGTTAAAATGAAACGCAAAGATAAGTTTGCCGGGGGCTGGCTGCAAGTTTGGGCAAAAGAAGTGACCTGCAAAAATGTGGTGGCTGGGGGCTGGGTCCGCTTTTTGGCAGTCTGAGCACAAAAACGGACGCAGAAAAATGTGTCTGCCAACACTTTTGGCAGTTGGAGCACAAATTGTGTCGCCCCAAAATGTGTTTATTAGGGGCTCTGACCATTTCTGGCAGTTCGGGCACCAACAGTAAAAATGTGCAGGTGAAGCTTCAGTATGATGCACAGCATGCATGCGGCTGGGAGGGAACCGCGAGAGGGGCCATGTGGGATGGAGTCAGGGTGAAGGCTTCGTCTCTGACGGCCCGGTACACTGCATTTGGTTGGGAGGGAATTACAAGACGGTTCATGCGAGATGAAGTCCGGGCGAGGGCTGAGGCTCTAAATCTCAGTGCCCCATACCTTGGGGCTAATATCCCCACGGCCAATACTCTGAAGGAGCCCCTGCCACTGGGTGTTTCTTGCAGATGCACAATCCAAGGCCATGCTGATGGCTACTGCTTTAGCACATCATGCGTAGGACCCGCTCGTGTGCAGTCCCGGACGATTCGCTGGTGCTCGGCGATGATCTTCCCAGCACCGCTCTATTGCCGGGCCCTCTGGCAAAGCTTAACTTCGGCCCAGCGGAGAACAAACTCGACGAACGTTCAGATATCGCGGCGATTCTTCGCTCCGTTTACGAAAAAGTCGCGAACATCGAGACTCTCAACGAGAAACTCGCGAACATCGAAACCACCCAAAACGCCATTCTGAAGACGGTGGACTCCCTCGCCCTCAATGGACTGCACCCCACCAATTCCGGCAAAAAGCCGGAGTCGCCGATGGTGGACTGCGGCATGTGCAACTACACATTTGGGTCGTGCTCGCCGGAGATGAGCGGTTCGATGCGGAGCCAGACCGAGAGCGATGCAGAGCTGGAGCTCAGCGGCCGCGACATCGGCCGCGCTGTAGCGCAGGAACTCAACGCCCGCACCAGCGACCGCGACGTGCTCCGGGACACGGGGATGGAGCAGTACTTGTTGGCGCGCCGGCAGTCGGCGGTCTTTATGGTGTCGGACTTCGCGAAGAAGAAGAAGCGGAGCCCGCGGCCCTCCCTCAGTCCCGTGCCGGGGCGGCCCTCGTCGCGCCCCGCGTCCCGCAGCAGCAGCCCCCGCGGCAGGCAAAGCCCCTGTCCCCTGCGCAGCCCCGACGACCTCATCCCCAACCACTCGAATCTGACGCGGGCCCCGTCCGTCTCCGCGACTTCGGCCGGCAGTCGGTCGCGGAACAACAGTTTCCTGGCGGCCCCGGAGGGCACGTCGCCCTTCTCGCCGGGGCCGCAGCAGCACTCCTGCTTCAATGCCGCGATGGAGCGGACCTCCCTCTCGGTGCCGGAGACCGCCGAGCACCCCCCCGTCCCTCTGCGGCGGCGTTGCATGGGCGTGGTGCTGCCCGACGGCCAGTTTAAGAAGGTGTGCGCCGGCCCCCGAGGCCCTGGTCATGCCCCTGCCTCTGGTCCTGGGCGTGTGCCCGGGTGCCAGGGACAGGGCCTGTGCTGGTGTTTGGACTTGGGGCTTGCACACGGACCGGGCTTTGGCTGAGACTGGGGCTGGGGTTGGGGCTGGGTGGGGATCAACACCACCCAGTTCAGAGGGAATTGCTCGCTTCTGAGCCGTCACATTGATGCAGGATATGTTCCCCGGTGTTTACCTGATGGTTGCTGTCAGGCACATCTTGGCAAGGCCCTGCTTTTACCCAGGGCTCTCGTTGTTGTTGTTGTTATTGTTGTTGTGGTTGTTGTTGTTGTTGTTGTTGTTGTTGTTGCTGTTGTTGTTGTTGTTGCTGTTGTTGTTGTTGTTGTTGTTGCTGTTGTTGTTGTTGTTGTTGTTGTTGTTGTTGCTGTTGCTGTTGTTGTTGTTGCTGTTGTGATTTGTTGTTGCTGTTGTTGTTGTTGTTGTTGTTGCTGTTGTTGTTGGTGTTAATGTTATTGTTGTTGCTGTTGCTGCTGCTGTTGTTGTTGTTGTTGTTGTTGCTGTTGTTGCTGTTTTTGTTGTTGGTGTTGTTGGCGGTGGTGGTGGTGGTGGTGGTGGTGTTGTTGTTGTTGTTGTTGTTGTTGTTGTTGTTGTTGTTGTTGTTGTTGCTGTTGCTGTTGTTGTTGTTGTTGTTGCTGTTGTTGCCACTGGAATTCAATGTCTCTGTCATCATGGCGCCCGGCTGGTGTGACGGTCACGTATACTTGAACAGACAGTGACCTGGTCGCAGCCACAGCTGTTGCCCCTTGAGAATGCGGGCGGTATGTGGCCAGTCTGTACGACATTCTCGGTGGCTGTGTATCGCATCCACGTGCCCCATCATCTGGCAGGCTCCACTCATTATCAGCAATCATCAAGAACCCTCTAGGAATGAACAAGAGCCATCTTCACCATGATCATCTTCTTCTGGACACCAGGAAGTGAAAGTAGTCACCGAAAGTGTACTATATGCCCTCCTTCTTGACCCAGGCTGCTGCCTGAGAGCTCATACTGTACTCAATGGAACTGTTGAACTTGTTGGGCCGGAAGAAAAAAAAGAAAGTAGGCACCGAAAAGCCTCCAGTAATGCACCAAAGTCGTCCCACAGGGGACAGGAAACAGTAGCAGCCATCCACAAACCTCCAGGAGTGAACAACAGGAATGAACCAGAAGCGTCCACAAGTATGGCCTCCGAATACGACCCGCCCCTTTGCGAGAACAACCTCTTGTCAGAACAACAGGTGGTGTTTCCACAACCTGCGGCTTGTCAACCGTTTCCTCTATTATTGAAACCTTGGAAGGCAGTGTGGAGAGGGGTTGAATCTCTTCTCGCATGACTTGATATTGATCGTATGACACATATTTAGCCATCCTCTCCATTGTTTTGTCACGAAACTGTTGGTATTCCACATGCAGCACGCAATTACTGACTTTCCGTTCCGTTTCAACCATTTTTGCCTCTGACCGTTCAACCAGAACCATGCCCAACTTTGCCCTTCATAAAGACCCCCCCTTCCCTGTCAGAACAAGTGGGTGTTCTTTCCCAACTTTTGGAACTTCACCCCTGTTCTCGCAAGAGGTGGACTAACACCAGGCCCAATAGTCTCCCCTCAGAAGCCCCCAGAATGATGTCCCTTGGAGGTCGCTGGAGTATGCCACGGCTGCCACTGGCGATTTTGGGTGTAACATGGCATCCCGGAGGATGGCCGGTGCCAAGTCTCGTTGTTGTTCCAACATCAAGATTAGCCTACAATTCTTTGGCCCCAGATTCATTTTTACCGAAACATTTGTGGTTCAGAAATATTCACAAGTGCCCCCGCAAAACTGGGCACAGTGTGCACGCTGTGAGAAGCTACCCCTCTTGGGCCGGGGCTGGTGCTTGGGCTGGGGCTGGTGCTTGGGCTGGGGCTGGTGCTTGGGCTGGGGCTGGGTCCGTGGGACTGGGGGTGTCGGGCTGGCGTTGATGCTGGGGTTGGCCCGAGGCTGGGGCCGGGGCTGGGGCACCCCCTCCTCCCCTCATCGGGTGAGCATCCCCCCGCTCCTTGTGCGCGGCAGTTGTGGAACGTCATGTACCTGGTGCTCTCGTTCCTGGAGTTCTGGCACATCACGCTGTCGCTGTCGTCGGGCTCCTGGAGCATGGCCACGTGGTACGAGGTGTCCTTCTACCTCCTGACCACCGCCTTCTTCGTGGCGGACATGTACGTGCAGTCCAAGACCGCCTACGTCCTCGAGGGCGTGATCCGCGACGAGGACGAGGCCGACGTGCGGCGGCACTACGTGCGCAGTTGGTTCGCCGCGGACCTGCTCATCACGCTCCCGTGGGGCCTGTGCCTGCTCCCGTTCGGGGCCCTCCCCTGGACGATCGGCCAGTGCGTGCGGCTCGCGAGGCCGTGGCGCGCCTCGAAGCTGTTCAAGTGGTCCAATCCTCTGGAGTCTATGCCCGGCTCCATGATGGTATCCCCCCCTTCTAAACCACCGGGGGGTGGGGGGGGGGCGACTCCGCAGGTCCCAGGACGTGGACTACCCCCCCCACCCCCACCCCCCAGGCATGCATTAGAAGGGAAGGGGCCTCAGAGGCGGCCCCAGAGGCGGTTAGACAGGCGGTTGGAGGAGGTTGCCAAAGCGGTTGGGGGCGGTTACTGTTGGTTACAAATGCCATTGGAGCTTGCCGACAACTGCAGCGGGACCTGCCTTTTGCCGCCGGAGAGTAGAGCCCCCCTGCCCTGGTCCCTCTACTGATGGGGCGCAGTTGCTTCGGCGGCCCATACGACCCCCCCCCCCCGCGGGGGCAAAGGGTTCCGGCAAAGGACAAGAGTAAACAGCGTGGCGTCAGGCCTGGGGCAGGCGGTTAGACAGGCGGTTGGAGGAGGTTGCCAAAGCGGTTGGGGGCGGTTATCGTCGGTTACAAATGCCATTGAGGCTGGCATTTGCCGTCAGGGCGAGAGTGGCTGGGCATAGGCTGGGCGCGCTGAGGGGGGGGGGTTACCTCCCCCCCTCCAATGCATCCCTGCGCCCCCCCCCCCCCCCACCCCCAAAGGAGCGGTCACTCGGGTGGTGTGCCCTCCGGGCCCCCCCGTTTACGAGGACAGTTGCACCGCCGCCCGGACCTCTGGCCCGGGTGGACCCCGGGGCAGGGAAGCGCTCGGTGCGCCCCGGGGCCCCTCCAACCGCCCGCCCCGTCACCGTGGGAGGCTGGTCCAGCCTAGAGCAGCACCACCCGTGCCAGTGCAATCAGGGAGTGCGGACCGCCCCCAGTCGTGTGTGGAGCATGGCCACCCCCTGCCATCGGCAGTAGTGGGCGACCAGCGGCATGTCGGTAGACCTGGAGGTGGCGTGTCCAGGCCGACAACTCCCCCGGTGGGCTCAGTGTCAGGCTCCTCCAGCCTCCCCACCGGGGCCTGGAGCACCAGGCGACACACTTCCCCAGGCAGCACGCGCGCCCCACACACACAGGCACGGCGGCATCTCCCTCCTGCGTGTGCCACCGCGGGGTACGGGGGCGGTCATCAGTCCGGTAGGCCTTGAGACCGGACAACCGTGAACCCGCCGGACCAGTTGTGACGCGCAGGGAAGGGCGATGTCCGTGGTCCCGGAGGTTCGGATGAGGCCTTGACCCAACCCAACCCAACCCCCCCACCCCCAAGGGGATCTCCGGCCAACAGTTAGTGGCTCAAGGTACCGGTCTCAGGAGTCCACGCGGGCCTGACGCACGGCGGGTGGGGGAGGGGGGGGGGTAAGTCCGAGTCCAAAGCCGAGGGGTCGGCCCCCGCGTGCTCTGCACCCCCACGCGTCAGGACCAGACATGCCACTAGCGTCTGCCCGGGAAACTGGTTCTCAGTAGGAATTGGCACCGTATCACACGCCACTCAGTAATACCCGCCCCCCGTGCCACCAGAACTCAGTAGGAACGTGCTGCGTCCAGCGTGTGGCTCAGTAGGACCCTGCCCCACCGGATCATGCTTGAGCCGGCAGGCGCTAGCGGCAAGTCTGGACTCGGGACCAGGGCACGATACGATCTCCTTCATGGTGACCTACGCACGGCGGTGGGGGAGAGGGGGGGGGTTTGGCACAAGGCCTCGGTATCTGATTGCGTCGTGCCTTTGGCGGCGCCCATTGGCCTCTCGCCACTGCACATTCTGACCCTCTGTAGGCCCAAACGTGTTTTGGTTGTGTCAACGGAGCCCCCGGATGACTTGTCCTGTTTGACTACTGCGGGGGTCGGCCGTCCCGGAGATGGGGCTGTTGCCCGTGCCGTTGACCAAGTGGGGGCGGGGGGAGGGTTACGTTGACATGTGCTGCGCTTTGCACGCCGTCGTGAGGGCGTATGGCTGCGGTTGTGCCCATCTCCGCAGATGCAGCGGCTGATGTACTACTTGTGCATCACCACGCACATCCTCGTCTGCGGCAGCCTGTTGATGTTCGAATGGCAGGAGTCGGACGGGAACGTGCTCGGGCAGCCGGAGGGCGGGCACGACATGTTCCGCGCGTGGGCGGTGGCCTTCTACTGGGTCGGCACGTGCCTGTCCACCGTCGGTTTCGGGGACATCGTCCCCACCTCCAACTTGACGCGGCTGTACGCCGTGGGCGTCATGTTCTTCTCCATCTACATGAACGTGTACCTGCTGAGCACCGGCATCGCCCCGTACCTCAAGCAGGGCATCCTGCGGGAGAAGATGGACCAGAAGAAGGCCCGGCTGGCCGACCTGCTCCGCTTCTACTCGGTGCCATGGGACCTGCAGAAACAGGTCCGCCTGCTGTGACCGTGACCGGGCCATACCCCCCCTATTTTTCATTTGTGATGAATGGCAAAAGAAGAGTTTACCCCATTTGTGTATGTCAAGATGCTGAACGGGAAATTTGATAATCCCCCCCAGACCCGGACTCTCTCAAGCACCTAAAAGAAAGTACACTTTAGTTAAGTACAAAAGTGTAGTGTTTCAAAAAACACACGACTAAAGCTTCTTTCATCTTAAGTGACTAATATACTATTATATACTAATACTTGGCAAATACTTAATATAAACTGTCAACTACTTTTTTAAAAGCAGCGTAAAGAACACTTTTAGCAGTAACAGAAAAGGGTGGATGGAGCAAACGAAGCAATGCACAAGTGTGACATGCCTATCCTATTTGTAACGAAGCCTAAGCTTATGAGCATGCACAATCTAATGTTTTCAAACCAACTTGTAGCAACAGAGAGGCAAAAAATTTGACCCCCCCCCGGTTTCTGGACCCCCTTGCCACGCCGCTGCGGTTGGGGTGCGGAACTGAACTGCACCCCCCCAACCCCCCGCAAGGCTTCCCACGCCCTTGATGGAAGACTCAGCATCATGCATTACCGCGCGTTTGGGGGGGAGGGGGTGGGGGGACTGATGAGTGCTGGTGGTGTGGACACTACCGCCGCAGCTGCGGAGCCAGCGCCGCCGCGGGGGGCCACACCTGCTGCGCATCGCAGTGCTACTGACCAGTGCCCTACCGTTGGCGGTGCGGCGCAGCACTGTGGCCACGGTCACCTGCAGCACTCTCTTGATGCCGTGCGGTGGGCATCCAATTGGTGGTTGGTGGCAGTTGACGGTTGGCGGCGGTTGGTGGCGGTTGGTGGTTGGCGGCGGTTGGCGGTTGGCGGTTGGTGGTCCCTGGGGGTTGTCCTGAAGGGCTGTCATTAACAAAATAATAATCTGGCTTCTTCAGAAGCCCCAGGCCGAAAAGCAGGTTTGCAGTAGGTTTTTGGTCCCCAGACCCCCCCACCCCCCACCCAAACCGCCATTATCAGAGCTGTGCCACAAGGCAACGTTCGCTGCTGGTCTGATTTGGCTGCGAGAGCGGCACGGCAAAACACTTTGGGATTGCAGAACAATTGCGAAGTGTTGAACTGAGTGAGTCTGGCATGAGGTCAGGATTGTGCGTGTCATTTCAACACCTGACGTCATGGCCCCCAAACAGGGATGCATTGGAAGGGGGGAGGGGTACCCCCCCCCCCTTCAGAGCGCCCAGCCTATGCCCAGCCACTGTCCCCCTGACGGCAAAGGCCGGCTTCAATGGCATTTGTAACCGACAGTAACCGCTCCAAACCGCGATGGCAACCTCCTCCAACCGCCTGCCTAACCGCCTCTGGGGCCGGCTCCAAGGCCCCTTCCCTTCCGATGCATCCCCGCCGCCAAACGCCCCCTTCCTGTTGCTGTGGTGCTGCGCAGGTCTTCGCCATTTACCCGTTCGTGCTGGAGGCGTGCGTCCACGACATGGCGGAGGTCGCGGAGCTGCCCACGAACATCCAAGAGAAGATCTACGACCACATCAAGATCAGCTTCTTGGACAAGTTCCCGCTGCTGCAGACGGCCAGTCCGCAGTGCCGCGCGGAGATCTCCACGCACATGCTCCGGGTGGTGGCCCCGCCGGGGCAGTACCTGACGCACTGTGGCGAGGAGGGCGAGGCCATGTTCCTGCTGGTCAAGGGCGTCGTGGAGGTGATGGTCAAGGGGGACGACGGGAAGGAGCGGCTGCAGGACACGATGCGCGAGGGCTCGTGGTTCGGGCACATCGCGCTGGTGCACGACGGGAGGCACACGGAGTCCGTGCGGGCGGTGACGCCGTGTTCGCTGTTCCGGTTGGATAAGGATGGCTTTCAGGAGGTGTTTTTGTGGGGGGCAGGGCTGCCACGGGGAGAGGGCGGGGGGGCAGAGGGAGGGGCGGGGCCTGAATGCGGTTGGTGCCCCCCCCCCCCCCACCCCTTAGCACCCCAGCCCCCCGGCTTAGTCTACCCATGGGCCCAGTGATGCATTTGAAGGGGAGGGACCTCGGAGGTCGCCCCGAAACCGTTTTATAGGCGGTTGCCAAAGCGATTGGGGGCAGTTACTGTCGGTTACAATGCCTTTGAAGCTGGCACTTGCCGTCAGGGGGACAGTGACTGGGCGTAGGCTGGGCGCTCTTTGAGCGGGGGGGCTACCTCCCCCCCCTTTCAGGCATCCCTGCCCATGCCCCCCCCCCCCCGCCTATCTCAGAGACCTTCTCCCAGACAGATCGCACTGGGTCAAATGGATTGACACTAAGCTCCTGAGCTATGTATCTTATCCCTATGATTTTGAGCCTAGGCAAGAACAGAAAGTGTGGAAAGCATGGTGGCGTTGCAATCTTCCCTCAGACTTGAAAGACTTTGTCCATGCTGCACTGTGGCAACGCCTGCCAGTCGGGCACAGACAGGCAAACTGGAAGCCACTCGAAACCTGTTGTCCTCTAGACGGCTCCCTAGAGACAGTACGGCACTCCCTGCTACACTGTCGGTACCTACCAGTGGCCTATGACACCATAGCCAAATGCTTCCCAGATTGGGGTTCGGGAGTCCTAGGTATTCAACGACTGATTGACAGTGAACCAGACAGCTCACTTCAAACCCCTGTTGGCATCCTTGCCTGGACTGCTATTTATGCCTCATGGTTGGTCCGTTGCACTGTAAAATACCATCCGGAGGCACGTCATACCTTCCAATTCTTTTTAAAACGCTGGTTGGTGGTGCTGCGCTCACTTGCACAAGCACGGTGCTATACACACATTTCTGTGGATCAAATCAAACTTTTCATTGCGGGCATTGAATCTTTGCAACATGGAGCCCTCGCACACCCATCCCTCATCATCACCCCCCCCCCTCCCCCGCCCCCACCGGCGGCGGCCAAGGCTCAACGCCGACTGGAACGCAAGCAAGAGCGAGCTTCAGAGCTGGAGCAGTTGCTTCCCACACTTTCCAACGAAGGCTACACGCTAGTCTTCACCGATGGCTCGTCCGAGTTAGTCCCTGGCATTGGTAGAGTAGCAGGCTATGGGATTTTCTCCTCTGATTTATTGTCCATCTCCGCTTACGTTCCAGTGCACTTACGCCAAACCAACAACACAGCAGAGCTCTTTGCAGTGCTCCGCGCTATTCAATTATTGCCGCCTGGGCGGTATGCCTTTTGTTCTGATTCTTCCTACGTAATTCTAGGTGCGAGCGGTGCGGCCAGGCGCTGGAAACTGCGCGGATGGACAGGCTCCTCCGGCCCAGTGTCCAATGTTGAAATTTGGGAGCAACTCCTCAGCGAACTAAGCCAGCCAGACAAAACCATTAAATGGGTCAAAGTCCCGTCCCACGTCACAGTGGAGGGCAACAACGAAGCAGACCGGCTGGCGGACCTAGGCCGCCTCTCTAGCCCACTACACCCCATACTGCACACACCAAGCACCTTTTCTGATTTTTCACCACCACGGTTTACCCCTCTCAAGAAGGCACGTTTTGCAGCTACGTCAACACATGATCTGTCTGAGGTCTCACGAAAAATTGCCTTTCAATCTCCAGCAGCAGTACGTTTTTCCTCCGTCACTGCAAGTGACATCCTCAGATCACTAGACCTGGAGCCTTTATCTGACTCTGACGAGTCGGGTACCATATCAGATTATAGCGACTCTGATACCGTCACCGCCGACGACGACAGTGACAATGACAGTGCCTACAGCACTGATGTTAGCGACACGAGAAAACGACGCCTCAGCCAGTAGACTGCTTTCTAAGTTTTGAATGTTTCTTCCCACAAAGACAGTATGGGAGGCAGTGTGGTATAGTGGATGGCATCGTCAGCGATGCTGGAGCCCAGGGTGCTTCCACTGAAGCACGCGGCACTTCACCCGACATATGGTCCCACAAACACACAGCTATGCAGCCTTGTCAGCTCGCACGTAATACAGCGATTGTCTACCTCCCCTTTTCCCCTCCAGCAGGAGAACAGAAAGCCGTATGGTTAGGCCGAAGGAGTGCATCAGGCTATACGGCCCTGTGATTCACTGCGACACATCAACACAGACGCAGCTTGAGGGCGTGGCTGTTTTTCATGCACCATCTAGCTCAGCAACACACAGGTATTGATCTTTAGTGGTTCGCCGTCCACAGGTTATATAACAAATGCAGCTGCCACTGGCACCGCTGATTGAAACCTTGTACCTACTTGTTGTACATTGAATAGTGGAGCACCCCAACCAAGAAGGGGACACATGCATCTGTGAGAGAACCTCTGGACTAATGGCTGAAAGTGTCTATGGCGGGGACATTCAGTCGATCAGCACCGACCATTGATCCCCCTATCTCAGAGTTATGTTTGTTTGCCCATTTCTTGTGCGTGACTGTCTGTGTGTGTTGTGGTCTGTTTGGGTATGGCACTGTTTGTTGCTTTGATTTCACTGAGGTTCAGCGAGGCCTGCGTTGGAGGACAAAGTCGCACCCACCGCAGTTGCAGTGGCTTTTGGACAGTGGTGGTGCCTCCGGCTCGTTGCAGGGGGAGGAGGAGCGTTGGTTGGGGGGGGGGTAAGGACAGATACAATGGGATGGGGGGGTGCAGTGGGAGGGGGACTACGCCTCTGTCCATCTCGCAATATATTTCTTTGAACCCCATCGCCCACGTTGCCCCTCCAGAGGCCCATAGGGAGTGCTTACCGCGCGCCGCAGGGGCCGCCGGGGACGGGGAATTGGCTTTAGGGTGGCGCCGAGCGTCTGGTAAAACACCAGACGGTGCTTGGACTGCCAACCTGGTGCTCAGTCTGAGACAGTGCAGATGGAGTACAAGTGTCAGATCCGCTACCACGACATTGTGGGATCATCGTAGCACTGGACAGCTCTGAACCTTGATTCCGAGAGGTCATCTCGAGTACTGTGAAGTGAGCGGGGTACGCCAGCTCATCTTGGTCTGAGCCAAAAAAAAAAACAGTGCAGATGGAGTACAAACGCAACGAGCGTCTGGTAAAGCACCAGACGGTGCTTGGACTGCCAACCTCCCCCCGTCCCATTCCCGTCATACCCGGTTCTCTGGCGTGGGACAGTTCATCAACGCGGCCCCCGTCCCCAGCCCCAAGGACACGGCCCCGTGGAGCGGTCTGCAGAACAAAGCGTAGCGCATCCTGCGGCCCCCGGGTGTGCGACCCGCCCCGAAGCAAAACTGACCTGCCAATATCTTTGGGGGCTGCTCATGGCCCTGCGCGAGAATGGACCCCTGGTTCCGCGCGTAAACATTGCTGGTTCTTAGGCACCTGACGCACAAACGGCACATCCCGCCACATCCAGCACAGCCCCAACACACCAACGACTGGGCTCCGCGAACGCGGAAACGACACCAGCAGGAGCACCGGCCGCAGCGGCCGACAGAACGCAGCGACCCGACGCAACATGCGAAGGGAAGAACGGGCGACCGTCCATGGCCTCATAAAGAAACCGGGTGGGGGAACGGGGGTGAGGGCGAAGAGCAGACGGCGAGAGGGCGGGAGTCAGTGGGGAAGGGGGGGGGGGGTTAGGAGCCCTCCAATTTCTTGGGGGGGCTTCCGAAGAGGGCTCCTTCGGCTGGGGATGGGGGGGTCAATAGAGCGGCCGACAGAACGCAGCGACCCAACGCAACAGGCGAAGGGAAGAACGGGTGACCGTCCAGGGCCCCGTAAAGAAACAACAACCGGACGGAATGTCACACGGGGGGGGGGGGTACAATTCCCCCTGTTCCACGATACATATCTAAATTGCGCGCCGCTCGCGCCGCACGATTGGCATCCCCGCGGGCCGGCACACCGCCGCAGGGCAGGCGATGGGGCACCGCTGCCCCGCTCGCAGGTGGTCAAGAAATTCCCGACGCTCGCCGAGACGTTCGCCGGGAAGGACCGCAAGAACAAGACGCTGCTGAAGCTGCCGATGCTCGTGGAGCGCTTCAAGATGTTCGCCTCGAGCAAGGCCGGCGACACCCGCAGCTCCGGAGCGGCGCACAGCCCCCGCAGCGCGCGCGCGGACCCCGGCAGCCCCCGCAGCCCCAACGCGCTCCTCTCGCCGCCGAGCACCGCCCCCAAGCGCTGGCAGTTCCTCCGCCGCGACGTCGTTGCGTCGGTGCTGGCGCAGCCGAGGGCGGAGTTCGACGACGGCATTCTGCCGCAGCCGTCCATCGAGATCGAGCAGCAGGCGCTGAACCCTGCGGCCCCCCCCGAGGGCAATGGGGGGGGGAGCGGGGGCAACCCCCTGACAGCGGCCGTGCGGGGCCGCAAGGGTCCCGCCCCCCGGATGGTCCTGCCGTCGCCCATGGCCTTCACAGCCCCGGGCCCTCCGCGGGACGATCCGCCCCCCCGCCCGGCGGCTCCGGCACCGGAGGCAGCCCCACATCCACCGGCTCCGGCGCCGGAGGCAGGCCCACATCCACCGGCCCCAGCGCCGGAGGCAGCCCCGCGTGTAGCGGCCCAGGCGCCGGAGGTGGAGAGGCACCTCACGGACTGATGAGCCACAGCAGATGACTGAGTGACGTGTCCGTAACCCCCTCCCCCCCCCCCGCGTGCCCCATACCATCGTCCCTTTGAATCGACAGCGAGGCAGCGCCCGCCGCCGACAGAAGAAGCACGGCCCAGCCCATCGATGGTTTGCCAGACCCGACGACTTTTGGCAGCCGAGTCCCCTTCCCAACAAGCAGCAGAAGACCCGCGGGATCGGACGCTGGGACAAATGGAGGTACAGGACAAGGAGCTCTGCATCGGTCACCAGGGCGGTCTTTAAGGAACCGCATTTTTTTTTTGTTGAGGATCGCCCGTAAGGACCGCCCCAAGGGACCACCAACCGCCAACCGCCACCAACTGCCAACCGCCGCCAACCGCCACCAACCACCAATCACTAACCACCAACCGCCGCCAACCACCACCAACCGCCGTCAACCGCCAGTTGCAAACTGCCAACCGCCAATGGCCGCCAACCGCCAACCGCTAACCGCCACCAATCATGGTTGAACACATGGAGTGCCCGCGGGCTTTTTTGGGAACACTGTGTAACGGAATACTTTTTTTTTTTCCGTTAAGGACTGCCCTGTCGGTCACATGCTTCAGTACAGCACAAACCCCCAAAGGTCCAGCGGAGACGGTGACTTTGACCCGAACGTGGTCCAGGACGTAGAAGATCTGACGCTGACCGACGACGAGGCTGAGCCCTGCCGGTCCCAACATCCAACCCTCGCGCCCTCCGTTTTCAATGTATACCCCGCGAGACAACACCGCAGGCACGGCGTCAACGACAGATTGCTGGCGGTGGTGTGGCCGACGGGAGGGTCGCACCTGGGGTGCGGTGCTGTAGGTGGCGGCGGTGGTGGGGTGTGCCATGTTGAGCACCGGATTAGGGGTGAAGGAGACAGGAGCGTCGCTCCGACCAGAGATCAAACGAGACAAGGAGAGTCTCAAAGGCCACAAAACACGCAGAGGCACAACGAAGATACCCGCGATCCTTGCGTTGGGGAAGTGCCTTGTCAATGAAAGCCCGGGCGTGGGACTGGGTGCTGAGGCCGAGCCTCCTCCTGCGTTTGTGCTGGCGGATCGGATGACGGGCGCCAGCTGGAGCTGGCCGAGAGCGTCGCACGTGCGGCGATTCAGGACGGGCCACGACTTCGTCAGGGATTCATGACCCTGTGCCTTCTTCCCCAGCCCCGGTGCTGCCCCGGGAGCGCCGCCCGTGCGCCATGCGCCGTCTGTTGCGGGCAGGCAGTGTGCGCTTGGGGCGCGGGCGCACGCACACTGACACACGTCCGGAGAGCCCATTTCACGTGGTCGTTGCGCGCGCGACTTCCGTGGCACGGCCCTTCTCTGCAGCCTTCCTTAGCCCGCCCCCGACACGCGGAACGGCGTCGGTGTCCCCGAGGCCGTTCGCGCGGCGGAGGCGGCGTTCGCGACTCCCGAACAACGGCCTCGTCCTGGGCCACAAGTTGTGTCTGAAGGGGGGGTTCCGGCATCACCGTGGACCACGCCGCCGCCCGGCGTGCCACGCAGGGGCAGAGGAAGGGTTTTGGCGGCGCTGCAGAACGGCCGGGACCCCCCCGGGTCTTGGGGGCCCTGGCGCGGCACGTGTGGCGGGGGGCTTGGGTGGACTGCAGGCGATGACTGCCGCCGCGGGGGATGAAGCGGCCCCGTCAGGGGGGCATGGGAGGGCTTTGGATGATGAGACGCGGCGTCGGCAGCCGGGTCGCTGTGTCGCCACACGCATCAGCATTGAACACGCGACGTTTGTGAATAGGATCATAGTACGTCGGAGGGGCTGAGGGGCCCATAGCTGCTCCTCCTCCGCCCCCTTTCTCCCGCCATATCGAATCGTGACCAACGAGGCGTGGGGTCAAGGAGGGCCCTTCCAAGGAAGCGCCCTGACCGCGCGTGGGAGGCTCCTTGCCTTTGGCCGGTGGAGGTACCCACTGCCAGCAGCCGGCTGTTACCTAAGGTGGACGCCCAGGTCATCAAGCCCATGCCTCAGCAGATTCCAGGGGCAGCGATGGCCCGCATTCCGTCGCTGCGTGATCATTTGGTGACGATGGGAGTACATATAAACCCATGGGGAGCCATGTAGCGCCAACTGGGCCCTCTGAGTGGGGCTTATCGGCTTATCGGTTTTCCCCTTCTAAAAAAAACCCCCAAAAAGTCTTGATAATGGGCCATTTTGAAACCAAAACAGCGTCAAAAAGCGGTGAAATATTTTACGAAAAGTGACCTTGGGCGCTTAGGATGCCCACACAAGTGTTTTTCGTGTGGTTTGAGCTCGTGCTGACCCGTTTTGGCCCCCCCAAAATGTCATTGCGGACCAGAACAGGGTCGGAAGGGGGTCAAAAAATGCATTTTCCCCAAGGGTCCTACACCGTTTGGGGTGCTTAGGCAAGTATTTTGAGCCAATGTGGGGCTTGCTTCGACCCAGTTTTGTCCGTGTATTCACACATCCGAGGCCAAATCCACACATTGACGCCATCTCCATGGCGTCGCATGGAGCTGGTCCGGGCTTCGCTGCACTATCGTGGGCAAAACTTCGCTGGCCTATCGCCGCCACCGTGCGTTGATCCAGACCCAGGCCCCCCTGTCCCTCGTAAGCAGCCCTTCATCCGTGAATCTGCTGTTTATGCCTCCACACTCCCACACGCAGGCACGCACCAAGAGGCGCCATGAGGCGAAGGGGGGCGTACCGTGCGCTGTGCACGCGCTGTGCGCGGCTGTGCGAAAAGTTGGCTGTTCTCCACCACCGGGAGTTCGGTAAGTTCAGAAGATTGAAAGGACGTCATTGAATGGCTGCTGCAGTGGACGGGGCTGTAGGGGGCAGAATTTAGGTCCCTGGGACCCATGGCAAGCATCAGATGTTTGAACTTTTGAGTTTTGAATTGATTGTGCGTGATTCCGCAGGTGCGTGGGTTTCAGGGTTGTTACCTGGATAATCACTGTAATAATTGGCGCTGTGCCCGCGCTGTGCGAAAACGCCCCCAAGGGCACGCGAGTGAACAATAACAGCAAAGCTCCTTGGCCCACTTGGAGGTCTGCAGGGCAGTGAAGGCGGCGGCGTCACCACGGCATCCGTGGGGCTCAGCGTTCGAAAGCCCTGCCCTGCCGTCTATACGTACCATCCGAAGGCAGACCAAGATGCCTTGACCGTCCCACAGCCCCGCCTTTCGTCTTGCTTACCCCTGCAGCATGTTTGGCTGTCCGCACGCACACACGCAGCCATGAAAGTGCCGCCTGTCTTTAACCTGGCCCCAGGGATGCATTGGAGGGGGTGGAGGTACCCCCCCCTCCCTCCAGGGCCCCCAGCCTATGGCCAGCCACTGTCCCCCTGACGCCAAGTGCCAGCCTCAATGGCATTTGTAACCGACAGTAACCGCCCCCAACCGCTTTGGCAACCTCCTCCAACCGCCTGTCTAACCGCCTCTGGAACCGCCTCCAAGGTCCTCTGCCTTCTACTGCACCCCACCAGATGCCTCTACTACTGGTCCCCCCCCCCCCCCGTTATTTTGACCTGAAAAGACCTGTGCCCTCCTGAACATGAGGCGATGCTTCCCACCCCCAGTGGGCGATGGAGGCGCAGGGACTCAGCCCCTCGGGAGGCAGAGGCAAGGGCAGAGGGGCGGCAGGCAAGACCCCCCCCCCCCCCAGCCGAGGGCCAGTGGTGGGGGGGGACTGGGGGTTACCCAGGTCTGTGCATGGAGGGGGCGGGGGGGGGGATGCACCGGGTGTGTCAGGGGTACCCGGTGCCGAGGCCCGAGCTGGGGGCCGCCAAAGGGCACTCTCGCGGACCTCATTTTCATGCCTCCATATTCCGTCTGAAGCACCAACGCCCTGACGCCTCTCCCCGGCTACTCCCGAGCCCACACCAATGACGATTGCCCGAGCCCAGATCAAGAGGGTGTCTGCATCATGTGCGACTGCCCGTGCCGCGTGGCATGTTGCGGCAACCCAAACCTCAGGGGTCCATGACGCGCAAGGCTCACCTTTCCCACAGCAGGCGAAAGCTGTTTTCTGACATTCAACGCCTTTTCTCACCTTTGGGGGGAGTACCTGCCGCGGTGCATGCGCGGTGCGGGTACTGGGGTTGTTCCGTAGGCCCTTTCATCCAGAGCCAATCAGGGGGAATGGTGACGCCTCAGGGGGCGCCTTAATCGCAGTGCGCGCGCAGTGCAACTATTTGGGCGTCTGGCCCTACTAGAGACCCATACTTTGAGATACTAGGGGCCCCTAGGGGCATCATGGTGACCCCGAGCGGAGGTTTTGACTTCTGATTCTGTCCCCCTTTGTTTGGGGATCCCCGAGAATGCAGGGGTGACGTAGCATTTCCGCCCTCTTTTGGGCCCCAACCTTCCGATGCTATTGAGGAAACCGGGACAATCTTTGAATCCACTACTACAATACCAGGAGGATTCACCCGATTGGACTGTGTACAACAGAGAGTTTCAAGGGCAAGCTCAAAACAAGTTACGGTATGTGGCACTACACGCAATGCCGTTTGCGACTCTCTTGATTGTGTTTATGCTTTGCATTATATGTAGAGCCCACCAGGCACCATCTACAACTCCTCCCCTGGTAGACCATCTCCTGGAGAATTTGTTCAAATACCTGACGTGGGGTGCGCGCTGTGCGGGTACTGGGGTTGTTCCGTAGGCCCTTTCATCCAGAGCCAATCAGGGGGAATGGTAACGCCTCAGAGCCCGCCAGGTACCATCTACAACTCCTCTCCCGGTAGACCATCTCCTGGAGAAGTTGTTCAAATACCTGACGCGGTGCGCGCGCGGTGCAGATGCTCCCTTGTGGCATTGTGTGTGGAAACGGCACTCCGTTTTCTGCAACATGCAGTCCTTTCGAGCCCACTCTGAGTGGTGTACTGAATGCGCACCATTTCCTGCACCTGCATTGCCCGTGCTACTGCTTCGCGTTGCTGCACTGTGGGCGTGCGTGTATTGGCCCGGTGCAGCTGAGCAGTGCCCCGCGGTGGAGGACACACAGACAACGGACAGGCGATGAAGAGACACGGACAGAGAGACAGACAGACAGACAGACAGACATCGCCACACAGTACATCGCAGTGGGCTCGAGCCCAACTGGCCCTGAGCTGTCCCTCCAACTGCAAGCGAACAAAGTGTACCGGGCAGCACTGTCGTTCCTCTGCTGCGCACGCGACCTGCCCTCCTCCGGGCCGATCCGGCGGCCGCAAATGGGGCTGGGCCTTCACCGACGAGGGTTGTCACCCTGCGGAACCACTCAAGGCCTCGTCGTAGCGAAGCCGGGACGCAGTGCAACCTAGCCTTGCCGTAAGCAAACCAGAGTTTTGACGTACGTAGTGTTTTGTAGTGTCTATTCCACGGTTGATGGATTGTGTTTTATGCCTCTCTGCACTGCCCTTTGCCGGTGGTTAAACTAAGGCGCCGCAGGCGCCCATGCGGATTGAAAAGTGTTGTCTGACGCGCCGTTAGGCACCCACACAACTTGCCCTGATTGCTCCCTGGCACTCTTCGTGTGTCACTGACATCTGCACCGACAGCGGCCTCCCCACCATCCCCTTCTGTACCAGAAGAACGACGGATCATCTGCCCTCACGGCCCTCGTTGCTTGCGCCCCCCTGCCATCTTCACTCATCCTCACTCCACAGTGGGTGCCCCTACGCACAACCGGTGCACAGCAAATGAAGTGGTAACAGGCATTCACAGGCGTGTATTCTGGCGGTTTCTACCAACCGACAGCGGTACCTCGTCTCGGATCGGGAGTCGGGCCCGGACCGACGCCTCAGTTGGGGTCACCTTCTCATTGAGGCTGCCGTCGGAGTGGGCCCGACTGGCCAACCCCCAAGAGCTCCGGGTCAGGGTCGGCATTGTCGAACTCTTGCTGCCACCGCTTGGCCTTCTCCCGCAGCTGCTGACCCCAACACGAGCCATCGGTCTTGCCCGACTCATGCTTCCGTGTCATCAACTCATGGGCTCCAGGCGAACAATCAGCCCCTTTCGAAAACACGGGACAGCGGGGGCCCCGTCCCTGCCCTTCCCTATGCATGTGTACCCCCCGCGATTCTCCCGCCATTGCGTTTCCCCCGTTGGGGCGGGGAAACCGTCACCTCCGGAGTTTTTTTGTTGAACTGGGCAATGGGCAACAATGGGTCTTTTTACGAGCATGGGCTGTTGTGCTGGATAGCCGTGTTCTCCCGTTGCTTGGACAGTGTGTCAAGGATGCCCACACTGTCTTTATCCTGCAGAGCACCCCATTGTATTGTGTACAAACCATGGAATCTGATCCCATGGACACGTTTCCAGCTGGCACTGTTGTTCGGTTCACCCGATGTCCGGCTGACGTTGTAGTGGCTACGGTCGATGGTCCATCAGCCATGGTCAAGTCCTACTGGGGCAAGTACTGAATGCAGCAGATTCCTACTCAGTTCTGGACGTGCGTGGGGCCGGTATGACTGAGTGGTGCATTTCATAGGGCTGATTCCTAACAAGACCCAGAATCCCCGCCGGACGCTTGTGAATGTCTGATCCTGCCTCATTCGCCTTCTAAACTCACGCACAGGCGCCACATAGAATGCCCAGGGTGCGCTATTGTTTGGTGTGCTTGAACAGCGGCCCGCACGTACTCCTAACCCCTAAAAAGAACCCTCCCCTCCCAAGCCCAGCCCCCCCCCCCCCTTCTCTGGCAGATATCTCAGACCATGTGTAATGCGTTGGAGAGGCGGAGCTGCCCCTTCGGGCCCCGGCACATTCAGTTTTGGCCAATTTGACCGCAAAAAAAAACCATGGGGAGCTGCCCCTTTTGCATTATGTCATTGGGACGCCACCATGCGTACGCGCATGTGCGTGTATGTGTTGCAAGCACAACAGGTGGCGTTGTCAGGGGCCAGCAGGCTTCCTTCGTGTATAAGTGATACGTGTCTGTCTGTACACATGATATAACGCTGATATAACGCACAAGCCTCAGAGGCAACGACGACAAAGAGCGCAGGGAGCAATGCATGAGCGACACCTGTGGTCTTCAAGTCACCATTTACAAACCCGCACCCTCCGAGCCTGTGCCCCCCCCCCAGGGGGGCATTCGGGGCGCATCGCCGGCAGAATATATGTGAGAATATAAGCCATAAGCCGTGGCAGAAGCATGGAAAAGGCCGCTGGCCGTACACCCGTGGACGCCAGCCGTGCACCGGCACCAGATCTGTGAACAACTCTGCATCGCGCGGGTCAGGCCACAGCCGGAGCTTGCGAGGCCCAGGCATGGACAGTCCTGCCAGTACCTTAGGCACTGTGCATACGGTTGCAATCCGGTGGCATAAGCTGAGTCGAATGTGGTTTGTGCTGTGTTTGGGGGTGCGTGCGAGGTGCGGCTGGGCATGTCGGGTTTTCACTTCCGGCGGGGGGGGGGGGGGGGGGATAGACGCCCTGTGGACAGAGGTGTGTGGACAGCAAAAACAGTCAAACGACCCCCACAACAACCAGCACATCCTCAATACGCCAATTATTGGGCGCCGCTGACGCGCAAACGGCACACCCCGCCACATTCAGCACAGCCCCAGCACACCAACTACTGGGCTCCGCGAACGCGCAAACAACACCACCAAGAGCACCGGCCGCAGCGGCCGACAGAACGCAGCGACCCGACGCAACATGCAAAGGGAAGAACAGGTGACCGTCCAGGGCCCCGTTAAGGAGCAACAACCAGACAGAATGTCACACAGGGGGTCAATAGAGCCCCCAAAAACTGGAGGGGGGGGTTTGGGAAAAGGGCTCAATTGACAGGCACCATTAATCAGTCATTATGAAGTCTGACGCCAAAGGCGCCGAAAATTTTTTTGAGCATTGAAATTGGTCGATTTTTTTTTCACCAAATACATGGCAAATGATGACTTTTCTGAACCCCCTCAACGCACTGATTCCAAAAATCCCATTTTCTTTTTTTTCCCTGATTTTTGGGTCTGGGTCACCTCCGGGGCCCGGGGGTCAGTCTCTGTAGGATTTTGGGGGTCCTGTCAATTGAGCCCTTTTTGGAGGGGATCCGGCTGGAGGGCTCTATCGACCCCACCCCCCACCCGGAAACGAAAACCCGGCCTCCCCTGGGTGTGTGCAACGTGTGCAGGACCTCTGCACAAATTAGCCACAATGGTTCGCTTCTGGAGGCTCCTTGCAGCGGGGATGACCCGGTCTGGGCAAAGCAATGGCCAGCCACGGGGCTGCAGCAGGTGCATGCCTATCATGGGGAGGCCCTTCAGTGGGAATTGTGTGGGGGACTTCAGGGGCCGCACCAGAGTTAGTGTGAGCGGCGAATGATGTGCATGCGGTGTCAAGGTTTTCTGCCGCTTGGTGCCTGCATTTTTTTTTATTGCCAGCAGCAGTAGAGGCAAAACAGCATCTTATGGGGGAGTGTTAGCACGCCGGGCATCTTTTTTTGACCATTCCCCATCTGTGCCTGTTTTTGCCCCCACCTCACCAAATCATTTGGAGTACCTTCTCACCGTGTCTAAGAATTCGGCCCATCCTTTGCACCCAGTTTATGACGATGGCAAGGGTGGTGGTTGGAAGTGGTGGGAGTGCCATTTTGTGCAGTTGAATTCTCATATTTCGGCTGATGCAAGGTGCGTTGCACAAAAGGTTTGCGGTTTCGTGCGTTCTATTTGGGGGACTTCCCAAGGTGAGGATAAACCTGGGGCTAGAGATAAGATACTTAGTACAAAGGTAGCGCGTCGGGCATTCGCCGGGCAAACATTCCCCCTATGCGGACTCTCCGTTGCTGCCTTTATTTCGGTGCCCTATGGTGGTGGCCTAATGAGATGACTGATGTCTATCTGGGACACCCCTCGCCTCCGCTTGTTGTCGGAGCTTGATATACACATATGAGACGCTCTATTGTGCAGGAGTGGAGATGGCGCGGGGGAAAATTAAGTTCTTTTGTAAACTTTGACATTTCCCCTAAAGAAGAATGCTAGGCGGGACCAAAAGAAGTTTTGGCCCCCAAGGGCGGGGTTTAAAGCGTCTCCAGATGGCTTGTGTGAGGGGCTGGTGATGCAAAGGGCTGGGGGGTTGACGCAGTTGGCCAATGCTGAAAGGAACCCGGGACAATGTGGAAATCACACATTTCGGTATATTATCCGCATTTTCACAAGATATTGTCCGGCTTCCCCAACCCCAACAAATCCTTTCCCACCCCCCCCCCCCCCCCACCCACCCCCCCGCCTTTGGCTGGGGGCAGTTCCCATGGTTTCCGAACTTCCCCCCATTATCGGGGCCACCTGGGCCTACTTCCTCACGAATGGGCCATGTGACATTGCTGGTTGTCGGCAAGTGGAATGAGGTGTTGCACGCTCCTAAGGCAGGCTGGGGAGGACCCCATGGTCCTCCAGTTTGGAGATGGGAAGTGGTCACTTGCAGTCATATGGACAGCCCCATGCAGCTCCAGCTCTAGTGTGTGCATCACTCTGGGCGCCCATCATAGTACGAGATGGGCTGCTCACAGAGGTCACGGACGGTAGGGCCCCCAACACTAGAGCCTTTCCAAAGACAAAGTCTGCGGAGAAGGGTGCCCTCATTGTCAACATGACCACGGTTGATGACCGCTGTACCAAGGTACTGCACCGCCTTCAGTTGCCCACGATGGAGTCCCTGGCCGCCTACCTGAGGAAAGCAGTGAAGACACGGCAACACATTTTTTTCTGCAAATTAGACGTTTGCAACATGTTTTGGAGTTGCCACACCCCAGAGCACGAAGCCAACTCCATCCGCTCCGGCGTGCGCGACACGGTGTGCGGCTTCCACGGCCTCCCCTTTCTGATGGACTTACAGCCCGATCATGGCTACGGAATTGCTCTCCAAGACGTTGGAGAAACTGAGGCCCATCAATGTGGAGGTGGTCAGGTACTTGACGACATCTTGATCGCAAGCACGAATCCTTTGGTGACGGTAACAGGCTGACTGCGAGACCTGCTTGTGGCGGACGGCTGGAAGGCTGGAAGGTACTAGAGGCCCATACACACATCCAGTGGATGGGGGAAAATCTGAGCGGCACGGCTTGGTTTGTCACGTCATCACGGTGGGTATGGTGGCCATTTGGATTTCCCTCGCTACATGCGGTTATCAGCAGTGCACCCTCCGCTGCTTACTGGAGAAGATTGCCTGGGCAGACTGACCAACCACGGAAGCCATGCCCCACACCATGGGACCCATGGCCTGCCTCATGTGGGGACCCGTCAACGCCAAGTTCACCCTTCTAGCAGTACTGAAGGCACCAGGAGAGGCAATTGTTAGCACCCTAACGCCGTGGTGGGCAAAAGCCTTAGAATATCTCGACTGGTTTGTTGACGCAGCACAATCTGGACCAACGTACGTAGCTGGCCTATGGGGAGACAATGTTGGAGCCCGCGTATAGGAGTCTTCGACAAGAGTGCGGAATCAGCAGGTCACAGAACTTGACGGCGTCGAGCGGGCAGTAAAAATGGTGGCACATCAGGGATGAGCAAGCCTCCACTTGGGGTCGATAATGTGGCTGCCATCTAGTCAATCTTGCAACGACGCACGCGAAAACACCATCGTGACCGCGTAGGATGCATTCTCAAGACCTAGAACACCCTTCGCAGTTTTTTGACTTTGTCTCTCAGCTACGTCCCATCTAAATGAAACCCGGCAGACACCATTTCACGTATCTTCTCTTGGGGCTCGATATGACGAGCCGTCATTGAGGCCTTGAATCTGCTGCAATATGTCCCGACGTCTTTTATTTGTTGCACAGTGTAAGCAGTGGCAATAATAGCACCTACACATGCAAGTTACATTCTGTTGTGGCTGTGTCATTTTGCCTTTGCTCTCAGTGCATGCATATTGAATATCCTTGTGCTTGACACGCGTTATGTTTTGTGTTCTTACACACAACGCCAAGATTGTCACCTGCCAAGCACATATGCTGCTGTTCAATTGTTCACTATTCCATTTCACAGATGTTTCTTGACTGCTTTGTTATACGCCTAGGGACAGCAAGCTCAGGGATTCACGGTAGGGAATCGCCAGATTTCCCATCCATTCCTCCATATTGGGTGCCAGAATATTTTTCTATTTGGGTGATCACAGCCAGTGATGGAGCACGTGTCCGAGTTTGTTTCCTACTTGTAGGCACAGAATCTAGGGAGGGAAATCTGGGATTTCTGTCCTTACCTTGTACCATTGCACTCAGGACTTTGGAGGTAGAATTTTCTACGTGTGGAATTCTGCTCTGTGGAAAAATCCCTGCATGGACCCCCCCCCCCCCACTTTGGATGTGTAATTTGATTGTCTATGGGTACAAGGTTTAAGTACAAGGTTGGATACATGAGAGCAGAATATTGTACCTGTTTCTCTTGCTGCTTTGCCCTATTGTACAAAGGTGGTGGTTGGTTTTGTGTGGAATTCGGGTGGAGATGGTTTCCAATATGATGGGATTTACTGAATATGCACCCAGTGCAGCAACATTCTTCAGGTCATCATAGTGGATCGGGCACTGAGGTTGAGCCACTGCTTGTGTCTTCTGAGGGTGCGCGTAAACAGCGCCCTTGTCAGAACAGCAGCAGGCGTTGTTTTTGCCAGTTTCAGTGCTTTGTACAGTTGTTCTCAGAAGGGAGGGGTTCAGTGGTTTGTCCGCACTGTTATCTCGATCAACAGACCTCTGGACGTGTAGTGATATGGATCTTTCGGCTTTGCTCTACAACGCGACCGCAGCCCAGCCCAAGGAGCTCGTCAACGCCACAGAGCTCGCTGCGGTGCTCAAGCAGGTTGTGGTGGACGTGGATTCCCTCTGGATGCTGCTGGCAGCCTTCATGGTGTTCTCGATGCAGATTGGCTTCGCACTAGTGGAGGCCGGCTCCATACTCAGCAACCTGCGCAGTATCCTCATGAAGAATACGTTTGACGTCTGCCTGTCAACCCTGAGCTGGTGGTGCGTTGGCTATGGCATAGCGTATGGTCGCCACGCCAATGCCTTCATCGGAATCGACGTGCCATTTCACTTCCCCCCTGACGCTCTGATCACATGGTTTGTTTCCTTTTCTAAACATATGCATTCACCTCCTTCAGATATTTACATGCGCACCCTATACACCCGGGTCCACAGAACATGCGTAATGCCAACTCACGGGATGTCACCCTGTATTGCATGCCATAGCTGAACCTATATCGTGGATGGTGTGGCTGTTCCAGACAGTGTTCCTTGGTATCGGAAGAAGGCGGCTCTGCAGCCCTTCTCTGCGAGGAGGCATGCTTGCATGCAGGTGTCCGCCGCACAGGCAGGAGGCATCATGTGGGGGATGGGAATGTATGGAGGAGAATGCACCGTGTGTGCATGTGCATGTGCGGAGGAGGAGGCACCATGAAGGGGGGTGTACGTATATGCGTACATCAGGTGTGTGCATGTATGTGGATCTTCTACCCCGTGCATCCTCCTCCACTCCATGCACGCTTCATGTAACCTCTTATACACATAGGCAGGCAAGTAGGAGGGTTCCTCCTAGCCTTCAAAGCACTCCCCACCCGATGCCTTCTCCCACACATATCCTGCACCACCCTCCTCGTCTGCCCCACACCAGCACGGCGCGCGTGGTGTGTCTTGCGGCACCAAGGCCCCCCCCGCGTCCCGCGGCGCGGTGCAGCCTTTCTCCGACGTATTGGAGTCTGTGCTGATCCTCTGAGTTGCCATGTGACTGATGCAGTGAAAACGGGCAATCGGAGCATGTGCGGTGTGGTGCTATGTCTCCCTCATAGGCGTGCACACGCGACACAACCTCCTCTACCACCACCCATGAGGCATGCTCCTCGTCGTGTGCGTTCACACACGCTGCTTTCAAAAGAGCACACCCGATGTGTCCTATGCACACCTGATGCATCTTCCTTCTTCTCCACACATATGCCTGTCCACACAATAGCTCCTCCACGTCGTCCACAGACGTTTGATGCATCCCCCTCACCGCCCTTGGACACCCGCCCTCTCCACTCCTTCTCCACACGCCCACAAATCGCAGGTTCTTCAATTTGTCCTTCGCCGCCACGTCCGCCACGATCGTTTCCGGGGCCATGGCGGAGCGCACCAAGTTCAGCTCCTACGTGGCCTTCACCCTCGTCATCACGGGCTTCATCTACCCCACGGTGGCGCACTGGGTGTGGGGGGCGGAGGGCTTCATGGCCGGCGCCGACAACGGGTTCCTCCTCCTGGACTTCGCCGGCTGCGGCGTCGTCCACATGGTTGGCGGCATCGCGGGTGTCGTGGGGGCCTGGATGGTGGGGCCCCGCCCCGGGGCATTCATTGAGGGTGTGTGATCGCGCGCGTGTGTGTGTGCCTATGACCGTCCACCATTTTCTCTATACCATTTTTGCGCCAATACGGGTAAGAGGCATGGACGGTCTAGTGGTATGCGCCATGGCTGGCGCTCGTCGTGGTCGGGGGTTCGAACCCCGGTTCGTCTGTCCGTCCAGGGGCCCGTCGGTGAGGCCCCCGCCACCGCCCCCTTCAGCATCCCGCTCCACCATCGGTACCGCCCATGCGTCGGGTGGCGTGTCTCCTCCATCTTTTTCCCAACCCCCTGCCCCAACCCCTGCCCCGACACACACAAAAACGAGGCACCAGGCACGGCACACCTGCAGCAGCGCGCCCCGTCACTGCTACCGCCGTCCGCCGGGTGGCGCATGTCCTCCTCGTATTCCTCTTCCGCTTGCCTGCGGACGAGGACTCGAACTCGGGTCTTCAGGGCAGCAACCGGCTGCACAGCCGCTGCACCACGCTGCCCGAACCCCGGCCCCGCTCCCTTCTCTCCATCCCTCTTGCCTCCCCTGCCCTGAATGTTTCTCTGTGTGTGTGTGGCTGGGTGGTGGCACCCAGCACACGATAAATCTAGGCGATGGCGACGGTGGTACACGAGCTCCTCCGCGGGCGGTTATTGTGGTCTGTTGCGCGGTGCAGGACTGAACGCGGGAGATGGTGAGGTACACTGTCCAGGACTGCATTTGCTCATTCTCTACCAACAGACCGAAAGACGTCTAGGACAGCTCTGCTGTTCCTGAGGAGTTTTCTTTCAACCGCTTTTCTTGCTTTGTTCTTGTCTCGCGGTTCTCAACGTGTGTGTGTGTGTGTGTGTGTGTGTCAGGGGGGGGGGGGGTGCGGCCAGGAGGTTTCTGATGTGAGAAAAAAAAATTTGTGTACCTAAAATTGGCCTCCAGTTTTGGGCCCTCTCAATGCATTTCATTTCACACCTGAGCAAACCCCCCCATGGCAATGGTGAGCGGTGCCCGTTTGTATGTCACGGACACTGCCTCACAGCCACAGCCCGGTGCAGCACCACCGAGATGCAGTCTAGAGGTCTGGGGTGGCCTTTCATGACCCGCCGGAGCATCAAAGTGGGGGGGGCGGGGGGGGGCTCGTTGGGGACGTGGGAAAAGGGATTGCGGGGCGTGCGGCGTCATTCGAGCCCCCATACCCTCGGGGGAGGGGGTTGGGTTGGGTTGGGGAAAGGGGCTCCCTTGACAGAGCCCTCATAAAGTGGCAGCGTGAGGACCAGTCGTGGCTCAGAAATCGGGCCACAAAGCGGCGCGAATAAGAAAAAGCGTGAAAGATCACGTTGAAGAGAGGTCTTGGGATCAAGCGGGCGCGGGCGCCATGTACATCCAGCCCCCCCCTATTGTACAGGCAGGCTGTTGGGGTCAAGATTGAGAAATTCATCGGGGGATAATTTTGTCTCCACAAAAATGATTTTACAGGGGGTTGGTCATCCCATTTTTATATACTACACAAATAAGATGGGTACCGCTTTTTAGAGGGCGGGGGGGGTGGGGGTTGGGGTGTCAAGACTTGGTTGGCTTATTGCGGCCATGATCCGTTGATCCAGCCCCACACAGGCACAGGGCAGCTTCCACCCTCACCAATGGTCCGTGTCCCAGGCTCTATCTGCGGGTACCCGCCGGCGCCCCCCTGTGGGTAGCCACCAGTGAGGACTTAGTCAGTTTCAGGCTGGCATCGGGTGGTTTAAAACTTGATTGCTGCGTCATTGATTTCTGGGTGACCTCCAACACCCCCCCGGGTGATCGTTTGGTGACAATGGGCGTACACATAAATCCATGGGGAGCCATGTAGCACCAGTTAGGCCCTGGTGGTGCTTAGTGCTGGCCCCCAAAAGCGCCGTTGTGGGCCTGTTTGCGCTCGTGTATGACTTCCCCGCGAGGGTTGCAGCCTCAACATCACTCGTCTGTCTTTGAGGTGCCTTGCCGAAGGCAATAAAGGTTCCCCATGATATATGCCTCAAAGTGATCAGCGTGTCGTGGCGATCATTTTGAAGTAAATATGTTGGGGTACCCCGTTTGGGGCTCCTGTTGCGGGAGCCACCCGGGATGGGAAAAGATGACCCCAGGAGCCACCCGGGAGGGGCTCGAAGGACCCCAGCCCCCCCGAAAACCCTTGTCCCCCCCCCACCCTTGTGACATGCCCAATGAAGCGGAGGGATTCAGCCGCACCCACAGTGCCGCCACCAGCCAGAGCGCCAGCCATACTCCCGCAGCCCTGCTCTGCCTCCTGCTCCGATGTGCAGGCGACCAGGGGCACTACACCGGCACCGAGGCCGTCCTGCACGAGCGCATGAAGGCCACGCAGTTGTTGTGGCAGGTCATCGGCACCGTCTCCCTTTGGGTGGGCTGGTATGGCTTCAACTGCGGCAGCGTCGGGGGCATCGTGGGCCAAGTGGACAAAGTGGCGCTTGTCGCCATCAACACCACGACCGGGGCCGTGCTGGGCGCCACTACCGCCGTGGTCGTGTCCTACATCCACAAGCGCGTATTCGTCCTCGATCTCGTTCTGATGGGCATCCTCTCCGGCCTCGTGTCTGTCACCGGTGGCGCTCCGTACATGGACACACGGTACCCCCCGCCCCCACATCTCCCATGATACACCCACAATGTGGTGCACGAAACGAACCCATTCGTACAGTTTTTCTTGCCTCTTACACTCGGGTGCGCACAAGACCACTGTGTCATCCCGAAGACATTGTCTAGAAGGATTCCCTCCTCACCAGCTACTGTCGCTGGGTGTCACTGTGGCTCACAAGTCGTCAACGACTTGCACGCTGTCACCTCAACACATGCAGCAACAATGAAATGAATTCACCATAGCAAGAATTACTCAAGGCCACCAGGTGGCCATCCAGCCGCACAACAAATCAAAATTGACTGCAGCAGGACAGCCAGCACATGGTGAGTTCATGGTACAATCCTTCCCAAGGTGGGACCACCGCTTACAGCGAGCAGCAAAAGGATCGTTCTTCTGCTTTACGGCGTGCGAAGATGAAGGCGAAAGGCGCAAGCAGGTTTGGTGATGATAAGCAATGGCGACCTACAACCACCACGCAGTAGGGCACCCATGTACCCATGCTGCAACCTGATGCACCAGTGTCATGCTCAAGCTCTGTTGTTGTTGCTGCTGCCGATGTTGTTGATATGGTCGTAGTCCTTGTCGCCGGTGTTGTTGCTGCTGCTGCTGCTGCTGCTGGTGCTGTTCTTATTTTTGTTGTTGCTGCTGCTGCTGTTGTTGTTGTTGTTCTTGCTGTTGTATTTGGTGGTGTTTTGGGTTAGTGTGGTGCTGTTAGTGCTGGTGCTGTTGCTATTGCTGCGGTTGTTGTTGTTGTTGTGATTTGTTGTTGCTGTTGTTGTTGTTGTTGTTGTTGGCGTTGTTGGCATTGTTGTTGTTGTTGCGTTTGTTGTTGTTGTTGTTGTTGTTGTTGTTGTTGTTGTTGTTGTTGTTGTTGTTGTTGTTGTTTTTGTTGTTGTTGTTGTTGTTGTTGTTGTTGTTGTTGTTGTTGTTGTTGTTGTTGTTGGCGTTGTTGTTGTTGTTGTTGTTGGCGTTGTTGTTGTTGTTGTTGGC